>VWZI01005210.1:337611-349953 GCA_013396835.1 Psilopogon haemacephalus
GGGGTGGGGGGCGGGGTAAAGAAGGACTTTGAAATAATAATTACATTTAACAGTCTTGTAGCTTTGTACTTTGTGCTATAAATTGCATTCCCAGCTGGTTTTCATCTCCTGTAATTTAAATAAGTAAACCTTTTGTTCTTAAACTCACTTAGTTCCTTCTAGTTCTGTTGATGGACATCCATTTCTACTGCTTTATTTTATGTTAATANTGGGGGGGGTTGGGGGGTGTTTGGTCTTTAGTTTAATAGAAGAATCCAACTTCCTCTCCCTGCATCTAGCAGGAGTTAAGGTTTCTGCATAAACCGACACAAAATCCCTTGGAAAGGGCTGGAGCCCCCAAGCAGGGAAGGTGGTGCTGGGCTGTCAGCTCCTTTTGTCCCTGGCTCAGATGGAAGCATGAGGTGGATGATGCTTTGTGGGCCAGAGTAAAGCTGTGCCAGGGGAATGCAAATGCACTAGGTGTGCCCAGGTAATTTAAAATGCTCACGCTGGCAGCTTTTCTGCATGAGTAAAGCTGTTTAATTAATGCGTTTTCTCCACTTTCTTTCCTTGACAAGTTGATTCGGATCGAAACGGTCTGTAATAAGCTTGTCATGGGTCTTGGGGACAAATAAACCCTCTCCTGGAGGTGGGAAATAAAGAGTCTGTGCGTTTTGTATTCCTCTCTGAGCAGAATGGCTGGTGGCAGGTATGGCAGGCTGACTGACAGCCTGGGTTGGGCTGCAGCACCCACTTGCAGTGAGCTTCACGCTGCTGCCTGGCAAGTCAGGTGCAGGACTTTGGGTGTGAGAACTGGCATCTGCTGTGGCTTTTCTGCTTCTCCTGCTTTGACACAGGGAACCTGAGAGCGGGAGGAATGCACTGGGTACTGCGTGTAGGATCAGGCAGTATTCATCTTGTCTCCCCCTTCCTCCCCTCCTCCAGAGAGAGCTGAGTTTTAATTTGCTCAGCCTCCTGGTTTGACAGAAGTGCAACACGGAGGAGACCTGAGTCCAGGATCAACAAAAGCAGCACTGGGCATTTCAGCCACTGCCTTTGAAACAGGCCTTGACAATAATGGAGTTGGGAAGCCCCACTGTTCAGCCTTCTTTATAGTGTTAATAACTGTCCAGAAAGAAGAGAAGCAAGAAATTGCTCAGATTTCATCTCTCAGATTTCATCTTGCATCTAGAGTGCCGCAACAAATCAAACTGAAATGGGCCCCTTCGTGGCTTCTGCACCACCACGCCGAGCTGCCCTGGGCCCCTTCTCCCCCCTGCTTTGCTGAAAGCTATAATGCTGAGAGAGCCTTCCAAGCAGGCTGGCTGGGGGCAGACACATGTCCCTCTGAACTGCAGAAGTGTCCTGCTAAGGGCAGGAAGATTATAGTCTTGCAAGTCGGAGGCTGAAGCAGGTAGCAGGTACCCACTGCTGCAGACCAAGGCCAGAAGAGAGGTTTGCTTTGCCTGGTCACTTACCCTGCCTGTTCTCAGGACCAATCTTGCTTCTTTTGAAGGTGCAGGGGCAATTCTTGCTAAGGGATCAGCATGAAAATGAGAGGTGGGCTTGGAGGAGGCAGAGTTTGTGGCTGGCCATCTCTTCTAGACCAGGCTTTGGGGAAAGAGAGCTCTGACAGCAATATTAGGTCAGTGCTGCTAGCAAGAAAACATTCCTTGTCATTTAACATGTGCAAATGCTTCGACACCAGGACCAAGTAATGCTTTTTTTTAATGCTTTATAGTATTAATGGAGTTTGGAGTTGCATGGCTGATCCTTGGGGATGCGTTAAGAAGAGTGCTGAAAGCCCAGGAGGACAAACTCAGGTATCGTGTACTGAGTTACACTTTAATAACTGCCAAGAGTTGCAAAAATATTTGACTTCAGGAGAGGGAAAAAAAAAAAATCAATGATAAAATGCTTATTGAGTTTAAAGCAGGACAGTGACAATCTAAAGAAGATGCAGCTTTTCATGTTTATTCATCTCTGCTCTGCATGGCAGAGGAGTGTCTCCTTTTACGAGGAGAGACTGAGGGAGCTGAGGCTCTTTAACTTGGAGAAGAGGAGCCTGAGAGGTGACCTCATCAATGTTCATAAACATGTAAAGGGTGAAAGCCAAGAGGCTGGAGCCAGGCTCTGCTCAGTGATGCCCAGTGACAGGACAAGAGGCAATGGGTGGAAGCTGAGGCATAGGAATTTCAAATGGAAACATGAGGAAGAATTTTTTTCCCTCATGTTGTGGAGTCTTCCTCTCTGGAGATAGTCAAAAGCTGCCTGAACGTGTTTCTGTATGATCTGGTCTAGGTGACCCTGCTCTGGCAGAAGTTGGACTGGATGAGCTTTGGAGGTCCCTTCCAGCCCCTGACACTCTGTGCTTCTGTGAAATTCTGTCTGCTTGCATGAATAATGTCCCCTCTCAATACACTGGAGCAGCTGGAATGCATTCTCCTGTTGCAATAGAGGCTGCATGGTCTTCGGCAGTTTCCTTATTATCTTTTATAATTAGCAAATCAAATTTGTGTCTTTAATCCTTTTGCATCCAGGGATATTTCATGCTCAGAAGGCTGGGAAGTACAGGCAAGCAGATTGCCTCGCCAGTTGGAATTCCCCAGGGCTCTGGGGGAAAAGCTGAGGAACAGAGGGTTTGGGCTTCAGGTCTCCCATTCATCGTGCAGATGATTTGGAGCTGTGGTGTTTAAGCATCCTTCCCCGAGAAGGGCAGCACAGTAGAGAGAGAACACTTGCTAGTGTGTTCACATCTGGCATTAACATATAAAATTGGGGGTGTATAAAGTTTCTTCCCGTATAGCTAAATTAAAAACCTGTGCCACAAGGTAAACTGACAAGTGCAAGGACTTCTTGGATGGGAAATTTTAAATGGGTTGCAAATGTCTCCTGAAAGCTGCTGCTGGAAGAAGGTGACTGAGCACTGCTGTCTCCAGGCTCACCCTTAGGCAAACAAGAATCAGTCAGGGTTGGAAGGGACTGCAAGGATCATCCAGTTCCAACCCCCCTGCCATGGACACAGACACTCTACCCTCCATCAGGCTGCCCACAGCCTCATCCAGCCTGACCTTAAATACCTTCAGGGATGTGGCCCCAACCACCTCCCTGGGCAACCCATTCCAGGCTCTCACCACTCTCATGCTGAACAACTTCCTCCTCACATCCAGGCTGAATCTCCCCACCTCCAGCTTTGCTCCATTCCCCCTAGTTCTCTCCCTGATAGCCTAAAAAGTCCCTCCCCAGCGTTTTTGTAGGTCCCCTTCGGATACTGGAAGGCCACAATAAGGTCACCTGGGAGCCTCCTCTTCTCCAAACTGAACAGCCCCAACTCTTTCAGTCTGTCCTCACAGGAAAGGTGTTTCGGTAAGGGAAGGTTTGAGCAGTATGTTTCTAGACTTGGGTTCCTGTTTAGACTGGAACTTGACTGCGTCCTAGCTTGTGCTGAGAGAGAAATGCAACTCCCCTGTTAATGACCACACTTGTTGTGTCTGGGTGCTGGCCTCTCGCTGGCCCTCCTCCCTGCTGCGTCACCACGCAAGTGTGACATCTCTATTAATATCTCTGTTGATTGCATTAAGCAGCCCTGCCATTTAGAGTACTTCTGTTGCAAATACAGTGCTGCATGTGGGCACTTAGAAAGACGTGTTATGGCTGCAGAGGCCCGAGTGATCAATAGCTTTTAGATTACTGTGTCACTAAACAGCAGGCTGAGGCAGGGACAGGCAGTGTCACTTCAGGGATGAGAGATTTTTATCAAATAAATCGATAGTGAATACAGGCTGATTGGTTTCCAGTTCAGATCATCCCAAGAAACGTGGAGCCTGGGGAAACCGTGCCATTCATCCTTGGAAATAAACAACACATGCTTGCTTTCATCTCTGTATTTGGGTCAGTACTCTTGGAAATGGAGAGAAGGATGGAGCCAGGCTCTTCTCAGTGGTGTCCAGTGGTAGGACAAGGGGCAGTGGGTGCAAGCTAGGATATAGGAGGTTCCACAGGAGCATAAGGTGAAAGTTTTTCACTGTGAAGAGTGAACAGGCTGCCAAGAGAGATTGTGGAGTCTCTCTCCTTGCAGACATTCAAAACCTTCCTGGATGCATTCCTGCGTGACCTGCTGTAGGTGGTCCTGCTCTGCTGGGGGAGTTGGTCTGGGTGGTCTTTCAAGGTTCCTTCCAGCCTTGAACATGCTGTGATTCTGTGGAAGCCACTGGGCAGGATATTAGACTGGAAATGGAGAAGCTGTGTTCTGCTTTAGTGCTCCTAGAGACCCTTTCTTTGTATCTTCCACAGGTTCCCTTTGGTGCTAACACCCTTCACTCTGGCTCTGCACAGACCAAACCTTCAGTGCAGTAGGACTGGCTCTTGTGATTTCCCAGTTGGAGCCTTCTTGGGGCTAACAGAAATGTAAGCAATTGCAAACGTTCAGGAAGGTGATTTTGCTCTGAAAATGACTTTCTTGTTAATGCTCAAGTGGCAATGTGCTAAATGATGGTCAGTAGGCTGTCAGGTGCAGCAGTGTGCTGGTTGGCTCATGTGCCGTGATGGAGGCTGCTGTGGTATCTGGTGTGTGTGGACACGTTTGCACAGCCTAGACAACCTGTGCTGGTGTATAAAAGTCACTGGAGCAAACTGCTTCCTATGGTACTGCTGCTCCTCCCTGCTGCCTGCCACACATGCCTGCAGACCTGGGGTTAACACCTTCTCACCTGTGCTTTGGGAGTGGGGACAATCAAAAGGAGCTTTCTGGAGGTCTTCCAGCACTTCAGTGATTTTGCTGCTTTCACTCACAGGGGACGTTTTGGCAAGAGCTTGAGATGCCTTCAGTTAGTTTTTGTTCTAGTCCCAGACCTGCCTTTCTGCTCTGCAATGAATCCTCCCCGTAGGTCTCTTGGAGTATGCTTCAAGGACAGTTTGGTGGCAGTTGGTTACCTGCTGCTTCTAGGATACTTTGGACAGTGATTGAAGGTCCCTGGTGCTCTGGGTTTGTACTTTCTGGCCTACTGGAGCACTGCTTTTATCTTGGGATGGGCTGCCACTGGAGATGTCCTGCACAACTGCTACATTTCCTGAAACTGTAGCACATCTCAGCAGCTGAGTGCTGAGTCCTATTCATGCAGGAACTGAGGGAGTCCAGGGACATGCTACCTGAAGAGGACAGGTTGGAAAAAAATAATGAAGGAGTGAGAGGTAGTCAAATGTTGTCTTCTTGTGTGCCTTAGTTCCTCTTTGCCCAAACCAGAGAAGCAAGCTGGTTGTTCTGATCTGATTTCTGTTTCATGATGGTGATAGTACTTTGGTCTAAGGTTTGGAAGACCTGGAGTTAAGCCCCTTTCCTGCCCTGAGGCTGTGACTCCTACAGCACCTGGCCTGGCTGTGCTGTCTGTGCTAAGTGGAGAAATAATGTTCCCTTGCCTCCAAAGAACAGGGAGTGGTTATTTTGTGGCACTGAGATTAGGGAAGCTGTGTGAGTGTTTAAGACAAGTAGATACTCTCCCGCTGAATTCAGTGGCACAACTTTTAATGGGAGCAAGATCCGGGCCCCATCTGATAAAGAATTTCATCTGGGTTGCATATGGAGGCAGGCATTAAAGGACCCATCTAAGGATCTCCCCTCTGGAGTAGGTCTATAAAAGCCCCTCTGTAGTTGTGTTCAAAGCTCACAGTAATGCCAGTCTCCTCAGGACAATTCACTTAGATCATCCAGAAAGTCTTTCTTGTCTAAGCCCTGATGCTCTCCCCCAGTGAAGAATGTGGTTGAAACTCCCATGCAGGGAAGACTGGAGATTTGTTTTTTATTTGAACCCAAAATATTAACAAATTGGACGCACGTGCTTCGGGACTGGAGCCCGCTCGCCTTTAAGCCAGTGCAAAACTCTCCTTGATCCCAGCATGATCAAGCTCTTGAGCACTGCTTTTATACCTTTTTTTTTTTTTTTTTTTTTTTAAGGAGATCTGCCTCTAAATGAAACAAACCAACAGTGGCAAACTCTTTCTGGATTTATTCTCCTTGCCCGATGTGCAGCCGGAGACGTTTGCAGACCCTCCCACTGGGGACAGGAGGACAGTTCGTACTCTAATTGCTGGATGAAAGACCCAAGGGCAGGTATCACTGTGCCTTCTCTTGCAGAACAGTGTCCAGCATGTTGTGACAGCCCTTGAACATGTTAATGCTCCCGTGAACAGAAGCACTTACCCTTGCTCCAGCCAGGGCAGTGCTTCTGTTCACCTGTGTGTGATTTTCTTCCTCTTCATGCTGCAGTAGTGACAGGTGAGGGTGGCCTGTGTAGGAAGCCATTCAGCAGAAACCTATGCCTTGGAGCTGTTGAAGTTCCTCCTAAGTCACTTGAGCAGTGTGCAGTGTTTGTGGCCCCTCTGCAACTTTGCCCTAAATTCATATTCATCAACGGAGGTTGCTCAGTGCTTAATGGGACACTTAATGGGGCACTGAGTGAAGGGAAGGGACAATAGGAAAACAGGGTGAAGAATGAGGACAAATGTAGATGAACTTCCTCAAACAGGCACAAAATGCTCATTCCTGAATAAAAAATGTGAAAAGGTCAAGTGCCCCCAGAGGTTTCTATTGTGACAGGCACTTAACCCCTTCACTCCTGGTTATCTGCTTCAGCTGCTGGGCCACTCAGTGCACAAGTGCCATTAGCATCAGTGGAATGTGGGGCCTGGGAGCCGTGCGGGATAGGGCTGGGCGAGACCCACCTGCCTTCTAGGCAGTGGGCAGTGAGGGAGCAGGAAATAATCCTTGTGGACACTGACCTTGTCACTAGCTGTGTCTAGAGATAATTATTTCCTAACGTCTAACCTTTTCATGGTCAATTGCTCCAGGATATTGGACAGAAATGTGATTTCCCTCTGTCTTCAGACACACACGAGTTCTTGTCCTTCCCACTTTAAGGGCGTAACTTAGTGAGCGCATGGATGACCCAGAGCGCTCTGACAAGTACTGCTCCTCTTTTGTTTAAAGGGAAATGAGGTTTGCTGCTCTCCCGTCCCGTTGAGCCGAAGGGGTGTGGGATAGATGTCCACACCCATGGTTTTTGGTGAGCAGGCATTTCCCTTTAAGAATCCAATACTAATCAGGCAACTGTCAGTGTTTAGCAATCTTCTGCTCCACCAGATTTCTTGCTTGTTGACTGATTCTTTGGCTTACCTTTTCCTAGCTTGTGATGCTTCAGTGTGTGCCCCTTGACACATCACCAAGGCATCTGAAGAGGCAAGAGCAGCAGAGTATGTCAGGACAGCCGCTCTGAAGGCATCAGGTCTGAGATCGTCAGGAACGTCAGAGCGAGCAGCCAGGGGTGAAGACAGTTCTCTTGCATGACCCCATGAGCCCAGCCTGCTCTTGCCTGAAGTGCACCCCGCAAAGGCAGCTTTGGTAGCTGGGACCGGTATGAAGAGCATGAGGGAGGACCCTGTTCCTCCTCCTGACCTCTCTGTGCTTGAGCCTGGCTTAGCAGAGGCTTGGGCACACCACCCGGAATCCCTGGTTTTGAGGCAGTCCCTTTTGGGAACAGCATCAACTTACTCATCCAGCCCCTTGGCGACAGCTCGCGTGGACTGGGCAGAGCACAACAATGACACAAACCCAGCCAGTGCTGCTGAGCATGATTCATAGCCAATATTTTTACAGCCTGTTTCTTGTTTTGCAACAGTGTGTAATTGGTTTCCAAAAAAAATGCAAAACTAGGTCAATTTTCCGTCGGGCCTTGTAAGGCTCTTTAGCTAAATCTCCAGACTTTAGCTTGAAGTTAATTTGAGCCAGACTTAGGAAAATATATGTATTAATATACCCAGAGTCTCACGTGAGAAACTTGTAGCCAACGATTTGGGATTCAGAGGCAGACTCCTGTTCTTGGGACCGAATTCAAAGCCGCCGTTTAAAAGCAACCTTGCACACGCGCGTGTCCTGATCTTTAATTAGGCAAAACTCCCACTGACATCAATAGGAGCTCGACTTGAATAAGAACTGCAGGATCAGGTCCATAATTTGGTACCTGGGATTTGATTAAGCAGCTAAATTACTAGAACACTTTCCCCATGGGTGTAATTGCCTAATTAATTTTTAAAATAGCTAAGTTCAGCGCTGAATATGGCGCACCTCGTGCCACGCGAGATCCAAGCTGGTGGAGCTGTCTGCTGGAAGAGCCTGTGGAGCTGATTTTTCAGCTCAGCACCACTGCAGATTTTGAGTTCCAAACCCCAGCCACCCTTGTGTTTAAAAATACCACGTTTCAGAACGTAGGCTCTTGCCATGGGCTTGTGGTCTAGTTTCGGCGATTAGCATTTCAAATGTATTTTAAAGAGCGGTGCTCTGCTGCGTCCTGGTTCTTGAGTTCAGGCTGCTGTGATGCATTCTGCAGGTGGGAAAACACTCTGGAGGCTGGGGAAGAACTTCTCTTCACAGGTTTTTAAAGTCTGGTGCTTTGGAAATTTAGTATTTGGGTTTTTTGGGGTTTATTTTTTTTTTTGTCTTATCAATCATCTGATTTTTGTTGTTTCTGGTGCCCAACTATAATGCCTGTAGTGGTAGATTTTTGTCTGTATTAAAATAAGTGCATATTGTTTGCTTTTTATTTTTTTTTTTTTTTTTGCCAAAATTCCAGTCTGACACTGATGCATTTGCTGCAGCAGGACTTGCTTTCACAACTGAAAGACTTCTTTTTTTTGTTTTTTTGGTGTGTTTTGGGTTTTTTACACATAAGAGATCCTCTTATATGTAAAAGGAAGAGAGAAATTGCGCATGGGTTTTATGTAGGGAAAAAAAAGTTGCAGAGGGAATTGCAATGCCAAAAAAAAGCAGAAGCTGTTCTCCGTAAATGTGGACATGTATGCCAGGCTGTGTTTGTATGTGTGTCTCTGTGTACAGAGACATAAATAATTAGACTTGTAGTTGCCATAATGCCTGCGCATGCTGTTGACAGTTACTTAATAATGCGCCTTCGCCCATGCTCCCCAGTTGGATTCTTAAGGCATTACCATGGGAATTTTCCCTTCCTGGGGATTGTAACAGAGCTCTTGGGCTAGCTGGTTTTGCAATGTGTTTCTTGACTGGCTGGAGTGGCCCTTAATCAGGAGCAACATCCTACCATCTCCTGCAGAGAATAGAACTCATTGGCTGTCCTCTAAGGAGCGCCCCATGCAGCAGCAATGCCTCTTGGTGAGTCTTGTGTCTCTGGTGAGTCTTTCAGGGTGATGGGATGTTGGATCTTGGCATGGCTTGGAGCTGGTTGTGAAGTCTCCTTCTCTGGAGACTTTCAAAGCCTGCCTGGATGTGTTCCTGTACAGACTGCCCTGGGTGATCCTGCTTTGGCAGGGGAGTTGGACTCGATCTCTGGAGGTCCCTTCCAACCTTTAAGGTTCTGTGATTCTGTGAGTTTGAATTTCAGCATATGACCGTACGAAGTGGGGTACAGTCAGATGTACTCTTCAGAGAGCCAAGCTGGAAGCCTTTAGCAGCCATTCTGCTCCTTTTCAAAGCTTTGTGAACACTTGATAGGTAAACAAGATGGGACTCTGAAAGTGCAGCCCCAGTCTGAAACTGGTTGAAGTCTGCAGTCTTTCTATCTTTCAAAATAATGGCTTTGATAGTTTTTTTTTTTTCCCCTCCTGTTCTGCCTTGCCCACAAAATGAGCAGTCCTATGCACTTGAAGTTAGCAATTGGGTCCACCCAAAAAGATGAGATGGTTTTAAAGATGGGAAGACTGTCTTTTGTCTACAAATTGAAGTCCTTTTGAAGGCTGGCCTGCCATCTTGGCTTGCCAGCTTTTATTTTGTACCCAGCTGACATTTTGAAGACTTTCCGTGAGTGTTATGAGAAAGGAATAGAAGTTTTCAGCTTCTGTTTAAAAAGAAAATAGTTAACTGTCTGTATTGCAAGCTTTTTGTCTTCTGCTGCTGAACTTCTCTGAAACATCATGGTTTGGTATCAGTAGTGATGGCTGTTGTCTGAAAGGGATGACTTACTGCTTTGGGATCCTCTGGTCATAAATACAATTTATAGATATCTTGGGTTCCACCCTCCCTCCCTCTTTTATTGAGTACTGAATCTCGGTAAAATTGAGGAGACCTCTTGGCTATGGAAACGTAAAAGGTGAGAAGACTGTGCAAAAGTTGTTTGTGACAAAGCCTGCTGCAGTTTGTCTCCCAAAGCTCCAAGAAGCATCAAGCCCCTTCTCTCAGTGGCACTCTGCCCTCCTCTAGCGGTGGCTGGGCCACAGAGAGCCTCTTGCAGCTGCTGGCAGAGGTGACTCGGTGTCCCGGGGTGATGTCACTCTGCCTCTTGGATCTGACGATTTGAAGTGGCATCTCTGTTGTCAGGGATCTACTGCTGTGAGAAGTTTGCAGTTCTCTGAGTTTTCACCTTCTGCCTCGATTTTTCTTTTTTTCCCCTCCTTGGACAATGACAGAAGTTCCTTGTCGGTGTGCGTCACTTGGAGGCAGAGAGATGTGGTGGTGGAAGTCTGACAGCTCCTATTAGCCATGCTTATTTTTAGTCTGGGTTTCTAAAATATGAAACCAGTGAAGAACAAATACCAAGACTGTGGGGTGTTGGGTTTTTTGTTTTTTGTTTTTTTTTTTTTAATTTTNCGGTGTGCGTCACTTGGAGGCAGAGAGATGTGGTGGTGGAAGTCTGACAGCTCCTATTAGCCATGCTTATTTTTAGTCTGGGTTTCTAAAATATGAAACCAGTGAAGAACAAATACCAAGACTGTGGGGTGTTGGGTTTTTTGTTTTTTGTTTTTTTTTTTTTTAATTTCTTTCTTGCTTCCTGCCTCTCTTTTTAGAACACAAACATGGGGAGAAGACCCAAGTTTCAGTTTCTCCTCAGATTTAGTCTTCTTTCTGCAATTGTGGATGCTTGAAAAATCAAGAGGAACACCACAAAGGGGAGATCTCTGTGTATCTCGTTCTCCTTATTGTCTTGGCTCACTTGACCCTGTTGGGGATGTGCCCTTTCATTGTGTGCTGCTGTTGGGCCTGTGAGAGCAAACAAAGGGAAATGAGCTCTGTGTAAGCCCATGGTTTGATCAGGGACCAGCTGAATTGGCTGGACCAGCCCTTGACTCAGTGTGGCTGCATAAGGGTGCAGCCCTCATGTGCCAGTGTCTGCCTTTAGCCAAGAGCATGGTTTGCCTTCAGAGGGTGCAGTCAGTGGTGGAGATGTTTTCCTCTGAGTACCTGAAGTGCCTTGCTGGTCTTGAGGGGATTAAAAGGTGAACTGAAAACTGAATTGCATCCCACTCCAGCAGCAGGGCAAGGTTCTTTATGGTGAGGATGACAGAGCCCTAGAGCAGGCTGCCAAGAGAGGTTGTGGAGTCTCCTTCTCTGGAGACTTTCAAAATCCACTTCTCTGGAGGCTTTCAAAACCTACCTGGATGCATTCCTGTGCCAACTACCCTAGGTGATGCTGCTCTGGCAGGGAGTTTGGACTTGATCTCTGGGGGCCTCTTCCAACCTCTAAAGTCTTTTGATTCTGTGATGGTTTCTCCTGTAGTCTCTCTCACAGGGCAGAAAGCAAAAAGGTGATTCCAGTGGTCCTCACCTCACAGCCGCTGGTGTGCCATATTGTTAGCCCTGCTTCACATGCAAGGAAGTGGAGATGGAATTAATGAAAATCATGCAGAGCAAAAATGTCAGGACTGGATCTGGAGTGAGGGCTCTGCCTCCCAGTGCACTGGACTCTTGCTTGAGTCTTAAGTAACAAAGAGGCAGCTCCAGGAGGGTGGTATGTAGAACGTGTCTCTCTTAAACCCCTCATGACCTTCAAATGGCTGCCCTGGAGTGGTTGGTTTGTCAAAAATCTCTCCTCAAACTGGCACTGCTTTCTCCTGTCTCTTTGCAAAACCTCAATGGTTTCCCTACTCAGTGAAGGCATCCTTGTTTCATAGCATTAATGTCTCCTGAGGCTTGAGCAACTGTGGACTTCAGGTTTTTTAGCTGAACTCTTTTGGCACAGCCCAGGTGAAGTGTTTGGTTTTCGTGTTTGGGTTTTGCTACTGTGTTTTCTTCTACCTCAGCTAATTTTTACACAGCAGAAATGCTGGAAGTAACAAGAATGCCACAGCTGACTGTGGGGAAAATCGTGTAGAGTGGTGCCTGAAAATGGGGGCTTCATTCTGGTTTGTTTCTTTGGCATTGCAACCTAAGAAAAGAGTTAATGCAAGAACAGAAGTGAAGACTCTGAAAGACTCATGATGTGTTTAGGGCCTGTCATGATCTGCTGAGGATGGTGGAGGTGCCACCTGCTGAACTCATCCCAGAGAGCTCAGCAATCCCAGATGGGGCAGGTTAGTTGGGTTGGGGTTAAGATGTTTGTAATGCACTGCTTGTTTTCCTTTTTTTTT
>VWZI01005210.1:357166-400825 GCA_013396835.1 Psilopogon haemacephalus
TTTAGCCATCTTAATATTTATTTTAGGCAGAGTGTGCTTATTTAGGTTCTGGAGAAGCAGAAAAGCCCCAAATTTCCTTTTGGAGATGTGTACATTTAGGAAGGAGGGTGGGGGGAAGGAAAAAAAAAAAAATCCAATATTCTACAAAGTTGAATGCACCATTGTGCCAGATAATTAAAATGTAAATTTAAGTATCTATGCCTGCTTTGTGATTTTTTTAATACTTTTAAGTTAGTTGTCTTTTAAAACATGTGGTCAGCTGTTGTATTCACATATGGTCAAATGATCAAAGTCTGAACTCCTCTCTAATTGTCCCCTGCTGCTTGTCTGCTCTGTCCATGATCAAGGCCTCAGCAGGTGATAAGAAAGGCATGAGAACAGGCTGGAAGGAGAATGAACTACTGAGGGGCCCAAGCTGAAAGAAATAAAGACTTCCAGTACATCACCCTGACAGTAAAGAACCAAGAAAAAGTGAAGTCTGGTTAGTTCTTATTTTTTTTTCCCCCTTTCTTTCTCCCCTTTTTTTCCCCCCCTTGCTCAACACTCTGCATATATATGTGTGTATATATATATATATATATTTTTTTTTTTTTTTTTTAAAGGCAAAATGCAAATGGGGCAGTCTCTGTGTATTCTCAGCTCATATAAAAGCCAGAACCAAACAGCCTACTGCAGACATGTTTATTTACTTGCTAGGGGGAGGAAGCTGCTAAGTCACACAGTTTATAGTATTTCACATGTTTGTGGAAATCATTGCAATTCTTTTCACTTGTGCTTGTCATTGTTTGCCTGGAGTTCACTTTGCCAGATGGTTCTTTATTGTCACTGGTGCCCACACCTCGCTCTTGCATCACTTCAAGACCAAATGGTGTGAAGAGCTTTAATACTTAGAGGATTTAGTAAAAGTAAATCCACACTTTGTGGAAGGTTCATTCTCAGCTATTCAAGCAGGTCTAGCACTGACTCAGAGAGGGAGTAGCTGACCCAAGGAACGAAGAAAGGGTGAAATAAATGGATTTTGTCTTTGCTGTTCCTGTTTCTCCTCTGCTCTCTTGCAGTCCAAATGCCAATGGAAAATGAAGGATCAATATTAGGTTTAGAATGAGGAGTAAACAGTTAAACAAAGGAAGGGCCATTGTCAGGGTTTTTCTCCACACATCCTTTCCCCCCCCCCCCCGCCCCAAGCTCTGCCCCTAGCCAGAGCAGAAAACAGTTTGCAGCATTTCTGAAGCTAAATTTCTCAGGCTGGCAGTGATGTATTTGTATGCATCATGTTTCTGGAACCACGTGAGGATTAATTTTTTTACATGAATTTGCATGCAAATAGAGTACTCCCTTTTGGCTTCCGCAGAGTCATTTCTTGATGTTTGCAAACACTGTCACTCAGATGCAAGGAGTGCCATTGCCCCATTTTACAGATGAGGAGGCAGTGGCTGGCTGAGGAAGGAGGGAATAATGTGCAGACTGTCATTCAAATATCTGGGGTTGGAGGGGCAATTTGTATTTCGGTATTAAAAACCAGTTTGAGCGCCCAGTTTCCCTTTAATTTTGCAGGTAGCTGGAGACCTATTTGTCCAAATGACTGCAGCAAGGGGAGCAGACAGAGTGTGTGTCTCTGCATGGGCAGGGAGTGCTTTAGCAGGAGGCAGGTGTGAGAGGATTTAGAGGTTATTACAGAAAAATCCTCGTGGTGATCAGACTATTGTCTGGCTGCTGTAAAGCAGGCAAGCAGGTTAATGGGGTATGTGCAGAGAGGAAACAGCACATGGCACAGCTCTGCTGCACTCCCTGCAAGGAGGCACAGCTGTGTGCAGTGTCATAACTTGGTTCTGGGGACAGTGTGGCCAGCTCCTAAGGATTGTCCTCGTGGGCTGTGTGGGTTTTAGGTAGGACCTCTCTTGGACTGGGTTCATGGTAGCATGGGAGACATGTCACCGTGCAAGGAGGGTGGTGGAGAAGGAGGAATATGATCATGTCTCTGCACAGGGCAAAAGGTGAGAGAGACTTGAAACAAAGGGTTTGGAGCATTTTGACTGTGAAGATTTGTGGAAGGGAGGGCCCCAGTCCTGCCGGGAGCTCAGCTGGAGAGTGTCTGCCTCACCACTGACCCACAGAAGTGAAGTGCCCCATGGAAATCTCAGCACTTTCCTTCCCTCCCTCCTGTGTTCCCTTCTGGGGTGTGAGCTGGTTCCACTTGGTCATGCTCAAGTGACTTCCTGAGCTGAGGTCGGTGGAAGTGCACCAATGAGGAGGTGAGGTGCCCACCATGAGCTACATTTGACGTGAGAATCAGCGGAGCTGCTTGCTTCTGAGCGCAGTAAACAGAGAGGCTGGGTGGTGAAGCAGGGTGTATAAATGAGCTTAAGAGACAGCTAAAGGTTTTATGAGGGGTTGGGTGGGGAGACAGAAGGATGTGGTGACAGAAGAGAGAGGAGGGATGAATGGAGCAGGCAGGCTTGCTAGGTGGAGCGGTCTTTTTCCACTGCCGGTTGTTCTTAGGGAAGCTGTGACACAGCAAATGCATGTGTGGGTTCCTCGTGCTTCGTCTGCGTGTTCAGCCTCTGCTTTCTTACAAAGTGGCTGATGCCAGGCCATTGGCACGTCCAGCTTCCTCTTTCTCATCTAGCACATCTCCCCTGTAAATGGAACTTAAAAGGATAATTCTCCATTTCTTGCTACTTGCTTTGCAGCCCACAGTGACTGGAGAGTAGACTGTGGAGGGAGCCCTGACCTGGCTGCTGTGCTTCTCCCACACCACCTTGATGACTGCTGAGTAGTTGCAGCTTCTTCTCTGTGGGGCAAATGTTGACAGATTTTGTTTTTAAAGGGAATTGTTGTATTTGCTTTTCTCCTCTCTAGCATTCTTACACATACACTCAACTCCCTGTCAAAGGAGCTTGCCCTACGTGATGCTGTTTGAACTGTGAGCTGTTTACAGGGATCTGAGCTGAGGTTTTGTCAGCTGGAACAGTTAGCTCCTGGTTGCTGAGTTTGGGTTTTTTCTCTCTGGGTGGGTTTGACTCTAGCTGGTTCTGTCTCGTTCCCCTTGAACACAATTTCAGAAAAGGTGGGGTGGGCACACAACTGCCCTGCCCTTGTGCCTGTCTAAGACAATGTGCCCAGTAGATGTGACTTAACAGACCTGAGTAACAGGAATTCACTCTTGCCTTCTTAGGACATCTCACACATCCTGTGTACTACTAGATCTGTCCCTCTGTGGGGTGCTGCTGGCTGAGGGATGATATATAACCCTTCTGTCAGGATTTGCCATGCCCTAATGACCTTTATGCAAATATTTATGGTCCAGAACATCTAGAAATAGGGAAGATGATCTACCATAATGGCAGACACACAATGGGGACAGAGGTAGCCAAATTTAATCACCTTACAAATCTTATCTTCTGCCATTTGGTCCTCTGTCTCCTTTGGAGTAAAATCAGCAGTGTCCAAAGACAGCTGTTGAGAGTCAGCTTTTCATCTGGAACTTTCTAAGCTGCTGTGACCTTCAACACAGCTGAGAAGTTTATTTTTCATGAAGAAAACACAGCCTTGGTTGTAGGCAGTAATGGGAAGGTGGAGAAAATTGTGGTGGAAATGTTGGGAAGCAGTAGATGGGAGCATCTTGTATGTCTCTGCATTAGCCTCGCAGACTTAAATGATTCAGTGAGGAGTTACTGGTCATAGTACTGAACAAACTCTTGTGTTCTTATTTTTGTGTTGGGCCAAGTTCCTTTACTGGCAGAAGCTAGTCTTTCTGCCAGCTCATGGAAAGTTCCTGGGCAAAGAGCTCTCCACATCTGCTGCTGCTGCTGGTGGTAGTTAGTGACATGCTGTTTTCTTGGAAAATGTGTTTGGATGCTATTTTGTAGAGCAAACAAGTTTAAGTGGTCAGCAGATAAAATAGATTCCTCCTACTTCTCTCCTTCCCCTCACGTGCTCATAAGTGGCTAAGGAGAAGAATTAAAAAAAAAAAAAAAAAGGTATAAAATAAGACAGGTAAGTGGTTGGGTCTGACTTCTGCAAATGGTCAAGAAAATGACAGAGCCTACAGCCAATTTCCAGCCATAATAGTTCATCAGCCCAAGGAGTTCTGCACAGTGCTCCCTGGGGTCCAAGTAAGCTTTTAATCTCTGAAGTTCTCTACAAAGGAAGGTGTGTTGAAAACAGGGCATTTTGGCCAGGGTCACGTGTTTGAGGAGGTTGGGGATCAACAGGAGGTGTGTGGTTTGGTTTTTTTTCCCTGCAGTGGTTTTGGGCAGGAGCTGTAAGCAGTGGGTTTGGTGGGAGGAGGAGAGGTGCCAGGCTCTCTCCTTCACACCTCCTGCTGTGTTGTACCTCCTGTGATGTGGTGGGCTGCCATGCAGCCATGCCACCGCTGCCTCCCAGACTCCTGGGTCCTAGTCCCAGCAGCTACTTGGAAGGGCTTTGCTCCTGAACCTGGGTTTGTGCTGCTTTTTGGATAACTGAGATGGGCAGGTCCCAGCTTCTCTTTCATGGCATGCTTGTGTAAGAAGTGGAGTTTGGTTTATTGCTTTGCCAGCCTCCCAAGAACTATTATAGAGTGATTTAGGTTGGAAGGGACCTCAAAGCTCATCCAGTTCCAACCCCCCGCCATAGGCAGGGACACTTCCCACTAGAACAAGCCACTCAAGGCCTCATCCAACCTGGCCTTGAACACCTTCAGGGAGGGAGCAGCCACAACCTCCCTGGGCAACTTGTTCCAGTGGGGAGCTACTTGCAGTAACAGATTGATGGTGTACCTTTTTGGCTAAGCAGTGTAGGCTCTGCGTTTTGTGGGTCCTATTTCTTGAAAGACCTGATCCTTTAAGATGCACCTCCTGGATAGGCTTGCTGGGAGACACAGTGTGAGCCCACCCTGTCCACGCATGGGGCCCCCAGCTGACTGACAAGAAAGGTGTGAACGGGGTGGGGACTGTGCAGGATTGAATTGTGGGCAGAAGGGAAGCAGAGGGCTTCAGCAGGGACTCCCCAGGAGGATTTTGGCTGGCGGAGGGAGGGAGGAAAGTGCTTTCCCTGCACCGTAGGTGGAGTGGTGAAGTAATGAAGAGAAGAACCCTAACATGTGTCAGTGCAGCCTGTCAAAATGACTCTTTCTGCTCTGCAGATCTGCTTAAAAATAATTGCCCGTGTGCCACCCTGAAACGTATCTAGCAATTAAATGATAAGGTTAATATGTTACATGCATGGAGGGCAGGAAATTTGGAGGCCACGTTGCCATAGCAACCCCAACTCTTGCCCTCCTGGGCATAGGCATTCCTGTGGGGTTGGTCATGGCACAGGCATGGGGGTGGGAAATGCCGCCAGCGTGGTAGCAGAGGGGTGGGAAAAGTAATAAAAATGTAAAAATAAACCCAAGTCTTTCATCTCTCATTTTGTTGTGTGAGTGGAAGAGCAGTAAAAGGTGAAGCTCCTCTCCATTATGCGCATTGGAGGGAGCCCTGCGGTGCTGGCTGTCAGGATGTGCTGGGGAACTTCCAGAGGGCAGAGATAACTTGGCTGGGTTTAGCCTCGACAGATTTCAGCTCTCAGTTCTCCAGGGACACTGTGTTAAGTGGCTAAACAATGTCATCAAGATGATACTAGCACCTTTCCTTGGCTTCCATGGCTGATATCCTAGTCCGTAAAGGAGATGTCTCCAGCAAAGAACTGTGCTTCTGAAACTGCTCCTCTGCTGAGGAGAGCACACATTCAGATGTACTCATGTTAATACCATACCACTAAGAGGAAGACTTTGCCTCCAGAAGGGTTCTCCTGCTCTTCCAACAAACTTCGAACCCATCTGATTATGGTGTGATACT
The DNA here is from genome assembly GCA_013396835.1 of Psilopogon haemacephalus. Taxonomy (NCBI): domain Eukaryota; kingdom Metazoa; phylum Chordata; class Aves; order Piciformes; family Megalaimidae; genus Psilopogon; species Psilopogon haemacephalus. Next base: position 362,986 of record VWZI01005210.1, read on the forward strand.
TCCAGAAGGTTTGCTGTTGTATTGATGCTGAGTGGCTGCACGTTGCAGGAGCTGTCAGCTGAAGTTCTGTCCTCACCTCTGGGCATACTGAGCCCCTGGCTAGAAGTGGCAGGGTACCACCACCCTGCCTGCTGATGCCCTCATGTCTACAGGGTTGCTGGCTGTGACTCTGCCAAGTCAATGTTTTCTTAGTGCAGGTATTTTAGGCTAGCAGGAGTGGCAGTTGCAGTAGTGGGGCTTCTCTTGCCTAGAAGATGGAAAAGGAATTTGGTGAGGGAATCAGAAGTGATGGTTTGGCTTTCTCAGCTGGAATGAACTGACCACTTTAACCTCTGCAGTTTTGCAGATATTAACATTCTTGTTTCAGTGTCCTGGGCCTCACTCCTCAATAATCTCTGAATCTACTGTTTTGTGTTTGTTGAAATGGTTTGGGTTTGTGTTGCTGTCTTCTCAGAACAATCTGTGCTTGGTGTAACTACCAGGAAAACACCCAGGTGATTTTAAGAAATAAAGCAATGGCCAGCTGGTTGCTGGCAGATACCTCTCATCTGGGAGAGACTCTTGGCTCATCTGCTGCTTATCCCTGCTGAGCTATAGCTAGCAACTGGAGCAAACTTGTGAAGTGTGCTACAGCTTCTCCCTGCAGTATGCAAACGAACTGCAAATGGTCTGTGCTCCTGCAGGAAGCCCTTTATGGAAAACAGTGGGATGGGGAAAGCAATGGGATAGGGAAAGCAATGGAGGGCCTGGGTGCTGGTGAGGTTATTTTCAGCGGAGGGCAACGTGGATTTGCTGTGTGTGTTGGGTATGATAATAGAAACCTGCTTTCCCTGGAATGCTGTGGCTCTCAGAGGCAGGAGTGATAGAGTGGTACATCTCGGGGCCTTGCAGTTTATATTAAAGCATCCTTTTTTGCTTGTTTTGTTTTGTTTTGTTTTCCCCAGCAAATGCATACCAAATGTGTGGGAGAAAGCCTATTGTGTTACCAGAGGCTTTCAAATTGAAACAGGCAGAGAGATGATGCAAGTGTTTTCATTGTACTGCAACATCATCCTAATATCAGCTTGGTTTATTTGACTAAGTTGCATGTATTTGGCAGTGGTGGAGGGGGAATTGGACACGAGAAAGTCAGCAAAGGTACAATACCATGAAAGGCAATGTTTGTGGAGGAGATGTTTTCTATATACCATTGTTCAATGCTGAAACATGTTTCTTCAATTTAATTTTTTTTTTTCTCCTTCTTTTTGTCTTTTAAGGGTACATAATAACTTAGTGTAGCATTGGGAGCTTGGGACAGATAGAACTTAAGCAGATTCAGCTAACTACACACAGCACTTTGTTGTTTGACACACAAGCAGCTGCCATAGCAACTGCAAGATCACAGGCTGTTAGGATACCTCCAAGAAATGGGCTGTCTTTTAAAAGAGGTGCAAGTGTGTGAATTTGCCTGTCGATTTTATTCACACTGCCCAGGACTTTTGGGGAGAAATGATCTCTCCAGATGCGCTTTTCTCTCTTGTGGGATCTTTGTGAATGATATTTTTTCATTTTGCTGGTTTTTTTTTTTTTTTTCCCCCATTATCATCTAATTTTTTACTGAGCTGAAGGAATAGAAGGTTCAACTGTCAAAATGTTAAACTGCTCATTATTGTTATTTCTCTATCACAGGACAGTAGGGGTTGGAAGAGAGCTCTGAATATGATGCAGTCCAACTGCCCTGCTAAAGTAGGGTCATCTAGATCAGGTTCTACAGGACCACAATGTTCAGGTGGGTTTTAAATGTCTTCAGAGCATGAGACTCCATAACCTCTCTGGGCAGCCTGCTCCAGTGCTCCAGCATCCTCAAAGTGAAGAAGTTTTCCTTATGCTTAAGTGAAACCTTCTGTGTTCTAGTTTGTGCCCATTACTCCATGTCCTATCACTGGGCACCACTGAAAAGAGCCCAGCTACATCCTCATGACCTCCACCCTTTAGCTGTTGATCAGCATTGATCAGATTCTCTCTCAGGCTGCTCTTCTCCAGGCTAAGCAGCCCTAGGTCTCTCAGCCTTTCCTTGTAAGAGAGGTGCTCCAATTCCCTCAGCATCTTAATAGCCTCTGATGGACTCTTTCTAGTTGTTCCCTGTCCCTCTTGAACTGAGGAGCCCAGAACTGGACACGGTACTCAAGGTATGGCATTACCAAGACAGAGCAGAGGGGAAGGAGACACACTCCTTCTGGACACACTCCTCTTAATGCACCCCAGTACACTGTGATAGAGTCTAACCCTTACAAACTTTGAGTTCTTCTTCCTGCCTCCAGTTAAAAAGACAGAGGAGCAAGTCTTGTCCTGAGTAGCTCAAGACTGGAGAAGATGGAAATGGAACTGGTAGCACAGAGAAGCAAAGTTATTTGTCCAAGCCACACAGCAGGTTAGTGGCAGAGCTGGCAGAGAGCCTGCTGAGGACAGGGACAGCTGTCCTGTCATATGCATAGCTGGGGCTGCTAACTGGCCGTGAGGGACAGAGTGTTGTGGGCTTGTCACTTCCTGAATGCAGCTAAGTGTGTGACGTTTTTAGGTAAGGAAAAAAAAAAAAGGCAGGAAGAGGGTAGGTGGCAGGCTTCTTTCCTCTGCTTCTTTGGTCATCAAATGATTTATCCCAGAAGGAGGTGAACTTACCTTCCTAACTGTCGTGAGCGTGATATTGTCCCTGCTTCACAGGTGCATGAGCTGCTCCACTGAGGAGCCTAACAGGCTCCTGCGAGACCTAAGACAAATAACTTGAGAGCTGGGAATAGGTCTCATGAGTACTGAAGAAAATAGTAGCATAAATCCCTGCAAGGAAAAATTTTCCGTGGCAGGTGACAAAACATGGAGTATTTTGCAGCCACATCCTGATCCTGCAATCAAAGCAGTGTCAAACCCCAGCTGTGTGCACTTGGGCCATTAAATGGTTTGATTTTCTGACTGCAGATTTATTCTCTTCCATTTGTTTTGAGAAGGTGATGATGCTGTGTCCCAGGTCAGTTGTCAGTTGGAGAACTACCATGTGCCCGTGAAAATAAGAACAAATCAAGAAAGTCTCCCAGTTTTGTTTTTTTCCCACATGCAGAGAGTCTACAGCCAGCTGTTGATCGCTCCTGATGGGGGTGCATTTTCTTGGAATCTGTTACTTGTTTTGTGAAGCCTTTTTGAGCCTTAGTCATGGTCCAGCACATCAGGGAATGCATTGAAACAAAACAAAATGGTCCTCTCCTCAGAGGGCTTCCAAAGCAAGCCCAAGACAAGAGGTAACAGAAATAGTCAGATGGGGGTGTGTGAGGAGCTGATGAGAAGGTTGGTCTGTGGACCTCTCTCAGGAAAACAGCTATTTAAGTGATGACAAGCTGTTTGTTTGCCTGACAGTTCGGGAGACTTTGAAGGCTGGTTTCAAGGCAAACAATGAAGTCACTTTGTAGATGGCTTTTGGGAGCTCTTTCTAGCCCGAGGGACAGCAGGGGTAAAAGCACAAAAGGGATTTTGTTTGTAAATGTGAGACAGAGGTTATGGAGGTGGGGAGCAGGGGGGGCAATGTTGCAGAGTCATCACACCCTGTGTAAAACAAACCTTCGGCGACTCTTACTTTCCTTGGTTAAACTTGCTGTCGGGAGGGATCTGTGGGTCTTGCCTGAAGGTGACTGCATTTTGAAGGAGTGAGAAATCACAAAACCATTCAGGTTGGAAAAGTCCCTCAGGATCCCCAAGTCCATCTGGGAACCCTGCTCTACGAGGTGCACTTTACACCGTATCCCCAAGCACCACATCCAAAAAATATGATACTGCTCACAAGGTCTCGTAATGACAGGATGAGGAATAATGGGTTTAAACTGGCAGAGGGGACATTTAAACTGGGTGTCTGGAAGAAGTTCTTCACAGTGAGGTTGGTGAGACACTGGCACTGGCTGCTCCTTCCCTGGAGGTGTTCAGGGCTAGGTTGGATGAGGTCTTGAGTGATCTGTTCTAGTGGGAGATGTCCCTGCCTGTGGTGGGCGGTTGGAACTGGATGATCTTTGAGGTCCCTTTCAACCTAAACCGTTCTATGATTCTGTGACTTCAGGTGGGTTTTTCCAGTCTTGCTTAATCCCTGTCACCATAGGTGAACAGCCAGCTCCTTTCCTTCTCCAGCAAAAGGGCTCTGATGCAGGTTACAGAGCACTGCCACTCTCTGCTGGGGATGTATTGGGACCTCCACCGTCAACAAAGCAGTGGGAGTGAATCATGGAAAGAAGTGTGCAGGCAAGCAACCATCTTCTGGTTGTTGGAGCCTTGAGTGGTATCTGTGACTTGGGAATTCTGGGACCTGCTGCTGTGCACCTTTACAGGGAGTTTGTACATCTTTGCTAGTCTGAAGGGCTCAAAAGTCTTGAGTTAGACCTCAGGAAGTTCACAAGGATGGCAAACTCATCCAGATTGGATGAGGCCTTGGGCTGAGTCTAGTTGAGAGGTGTCCCTACCCATGAGAGGAAGGTTGGAGTAGATGACCTTTAAGGTCCCTTCCAACCTGAGCCATTCTATGATTTATTTGCTTGTTCATTTGGTTTTTTAAAACATTATTTTATTTTTAATGGTTTTGTTTTTTTAGTTGGTTTGTTTTTAAATCATTGAATGTTGTCAACATGTTCAGGAACTTCTACATCCCTCTGTGTTGCCTATTTCAGGGTTTCCCTTAGAACTGGGAATTAGAAACTTATGATTTCATGTTATTTCTTTTTTTTTTGTTTTGTTTTGTTTATATATACAGGAACCTAGATTTGGATAAGACACATACCTGCAGGTTCTGAGGCTTCCTGGAAAGCAGCAGCTGTTGTAAGACCTGGGATGAAACTGAGAGGGCATCCAGTACTGCAGTCTTTTCTATACAGCATCCTTTTTAGTTTCCTTGGATAGAAAATATGGAAACACAATTATTTTTCTTCTTTTTTTTCCCTTCTCCATAAAGATCTTTGGGCTGGTTTCTGATAGGCTCTAATATGCCTGATTGTTGGTTTTTTTTGTTATGGTGTTTGATAATGTGATTTTTCTCTGAGCCTTTTACATGACACCTGCCCATCTTATTGAGAGGTTTTTATTCTTCTGGTGACTGCACTGCCAATAACAGTGCACAGGTCTTCAGGATGCTCTTAATATTTATGGTGAGATGTGGGCTGTTTGCAAACTAGTAACAAATGATGACAATAATTAGCTTGCTTTCCACTTGAAGCCTTGATCTAAAGCTTCCAACTGCTGCAAAATCCCCGTGTAAAGCCACACACAACTTCAGCTGCGCTTGTTGCATCTGTTTAGATTTTGACTTGGTCATAATGTGACCAATAAGTTGAGGGAGGTTCTTCTTCTCTAATCTGCCCTGGAAGAGGTCTTACCTGCAGTATGGTGCCCAGTTTTTGGCACCCCAGTTCAATAAGGACAGGGAACTACTGGAGAGAGTCCAAGAGAAGCTATGAAGATGCTGAGGGACTTGAAGCATCTGCCTTACAAGGAGGCTTCAAAGTTTGTAAGGGCTGTTAGACCCTATCATAGTGTATTTGGGTGCATTAAGAAGAGTGTGTCCAGCAGGCCAAGGTTCTCCTTCCCTTCTCCTCTGTCTTGGTGAGGCCACACCTGGAGTATTGTGTCTAGTTCTGGGCACCCCAGTTCAAGAAGGACAGGGAACAATTGGAGAGAGTCCATCAGAGGCTATGAAGATGCTGTGAGAATTGGAGCATCTCTCTTCCAAGGAGACCTAAGATGCTGAAGGGGACTGGGATGTCTACCTTGTGAGGAAGGCTGAGAGACCTGGGGCTGTTTAGCATGGAGAAGGGGAAACTGAGTGGAGATCTCAGGGTGAGATGAATATCTGAAGGGTGAGTGTCAGGAGAGGGGAGCCAGACTCTTCTCAGGGGTCTCCAGGGACAGGACAAGGGGCGATAGACACAAACTGGAACACAGGAAATTCCACATAAGGAAAAACTTTGTTTTGAGGATGCCAGAATGCTGGCCCAGGCTCCTGGTGAGGTTGTGGAGTCTCCTTCTCTGGAGACATTCAAAACCAACCTGGATGTGTTCCTGAGTGATTCACTCTGATCCTGCTCTAGCAAGGGGTTGGACTAGACTATCTCCAGAGATCCCTTCCAACCCCCACCATTCTGAGATTCTGTGGCTTGGTTTCTAAAAATGGGAGTAAAGTCTGTGAACATCTCCAACCACTTCCTCCCACATATTCCCTGGTGCAAGCTGCCGTCTGCTTGGGTGTCTATATACAGCATAACTGTAGGTGTGGCTTTCTGTGGTCTGACCAATTTCCATAAGGTAAGGTTGCTAAAGATGACCACAATGATAACTGAATATGAAATGCTGAGCTAGCAGTGAAGTTTCTAGATCTGCAGAAAAAAACCCCAAACCGCTGAGCATTTGAAAATGCAGAGAGAAAAAAAAACCCCAAACATTTTGAGGACGCAAAGCCATGAGAAGAAAACCATTTTGTAAACTGGTACTAATCTTGATCAGTGTTGTGGGAACCTGAGTTTAACCACGAGCTAAAAGTTTGTGGTAACATGAAAGCTCCTGATACATGAATTGTGAAGCATTTTGGAGGCAAATTGGGGACTTCCATTCTAAATTTCTTGATTTTTTTATTCTTTTTTTTTTTTTTTTGCTTCAATTCTTCAACGAAAGTTGTACCTTTATTTCTCTGGATTGGAGAACATTATAACACAGTCCAAACCCCCTGCAGTTTAATTAAGTAGTTTTGGTGGTTTTGAAATGCCTTTTTTTTCTTTTTTTTTGAGGCTTTCAGGAAGACTTGGTTTGTACAAACAGAAGCATGGTAGAAGTATGTGGTTGGATAGCAAAAGGCAGTGGCTTGGAGCAGCAGATCTAAAGCAACTTAGATAAGAGGTAATTGTTTTCCTCTGTGTTGCACTAGCAACAGGAGCAGTAGAATTGTAGAATTGTTTTGCTTGGAAGAGACCTCTAAGATGATCAAGTCCAATTGTCAACTGAGCACCCCTATGGGCATTAAGCCATGGTTCCAAGTGAAGTAGGCATTAACTGCAGTGAGACCTTGTCAAAACATCTTTAGATGATGGGTAGCCTGTATCCTTCTTTTCTTCTTATTCAGTCCTGTCTATTGTAAGCCTAAACTTCTGTCTGACACTTCTTCCTTGCAGACTATACCTGGTGTCACTGCTAGAAAGCAACTGGAAGACCTCAGGTTCAAGTCTGTCTCAGCATTTCCAATGATCTGCTCATCCCACTATCTCCCAGCATGATGCCAAAACCAGGCCATGCTTTTCAACAGCCATCAGTTCTTTTCTATCAGGTGGAGAAAATGCAAGTGAAGTGTCATGAGCTGACTTCTCCAGGAGCATGGAAGTAGTTATGTGAGTATCCTCTGTCTGTGAGTATGCTGGTTATGTTGGTCTCCTCTCCTGAGCCTGACTTTTGCAGGTGGTGGCTGGATTGTCCTTCCTTGCCTCTAATCCCTTCAGAAAATGTGAGTAGATTTTCTTTTGCCAGCCACTGCTGGTAGTTTCTCTATTTAAATATCCCAGGGTTTTTTGGTTTTTTTTTGGGGGGGTTGTAGGGGGCAGTTCTGCTGCCTAGATAGAACTGGTGGAAAGCATAACTGGGATCTCTGCTGGGTAGAAGGAGGTGCTAGCAAGAGCACAAAAGGAGTGTGCTGATGAGGAAAGCTACCTTGTCCTCCAACCTCTTTCATCCCTTCCATGCTTTGGCTGAGGTTAAACAAGTTTCAAGAACCACTTGGGAGAGAGCAGTTTCTCACACAAATGTTACTGTGCCAGGAGTTTGCACCCCTCCTTCTGTATTTGGCATCCTCTAGCAGGGGAAACCATTGAGAGGATGGAGATCCTGTTCTCCTGTAAGCCAGTACAAAGGAGCCATGGTGGTGGGGACATTCTGGTATCAGTTATGGCTGGAGTCAACCTGGGAGGAAAGAAAACAGTGGTAATAAAGGTCACAGAGGAAAGCAAGGATATCATCTTAAAGCCCTTGCTGCACAGGATTGCCATGTGCACTGCTGCTGAGCATCTTGAAAAGCAAACCAATAGCATCAGGGTGGGAATTCCCACTGCATCCTCCTCCTCTAGCCCCCTCACCTCTGTCTCAAGATCAAAAAGGCAGCAGCAGTGCAGCCTTCTGTCTATGTGAGAATGGAGCTCTCGGAAGGGAGCTGCCACATGGGAAAGCTGCTCTGTGAAGATGCTTGAAAAATAAACAATGGAGCATCAGCACAGTGAGAGGCAGCTACCTGGCACTCCCAGAGGAGGAGGAAAGGAGAAACCATTCCTGCTGGGGATTGGGATAGGCAAGAGCCTACCTTCCCCTGTTTTTGGAATGGCACAGGCTTCATTTCCATGTTTTTATCAGACCCAGGGCAGTGTTTACAGGGGAGGCAGTTTGGTGGAAATGGATGCTGCAGGTGATAGAGCCGTTGCGGGGAAAAAAGGTTTTCTTGGGTTGTGCTTTCTACCTGTGGAAGGCTAAAATGCCCTAACACAAAGCATCTTGCATTCTGCACTGGGGTGTGCCAGTAAGGTTTCTTCGTCTTGAGCAAATGATGGCAAAGATTGGGAGAGAATCTGAGTTTTGTTTTTTACTGTCCCCAAATGCTTGGCATTAGCCTTGCCTCTTGCTGCATCCGACAAGATCTTTCCAGGTGCTGTGGTCTGAACGTGACAAGGTGTTAAGGAGAAGACCAAAGTGCTGCGGTGTTCCTGAGGGACAGGCTGAGGTTGGATGCCTGCAAGAATGTGCAGGGGCTGTTTTTCCCCCTCTTTCTGCAGCTGGGTTTCCCAGGAAGCTGTTTTGCTGCACATCTGGCGTTTCTGACCCACCGCATGGGAAGCTTTGAGTAATCCCACACTGCACTGAGCATGTTTGAGAAGTTTTGTATGACAAGATCGCTCAGTGTCCTGCCCTTTGCTCTGCCCCCTCTCGTGTTTGTCACATCTAATAATGGGCAGAAATGTGGTGTGTGCCACTGAACACGGGGAATTTGTTTGTGTTCTGCGTTTGCCACAGCCTTTTAATTTGAGGAGGGAGCGTGGGAGCAGGGAATGGCTAAAAACACTCCTCACTGGTACCTCCCTGCCATAGGCCACATCCAGCGCTCAGCAGCGATGGAAGCTTCAGCTGAAGCTTTGGGCTTCAGAGTGGCAGTCCTGGCTCAAGGGGCAGCCTTAAGTGCTCTAAAGTGCCGTATCTGTTTCAGTGGATGGTGAAGGATGTCTGAGATATGCTGCCATCCGTGCCCTGCTACCTGCAGTAGGGATACTGGGCGCTGCAATTTCCAATGAGGATGTTGTTGTGCTTCATGGTGTAAGGGAACTGCTGTAGACAGAGCAGGCAGGCTGTCTCCAGCCTTTAGCCTAGGTGGGGTGCTCACACATCTCTGGTGATTTGTGCCTGTGTTACTGCCACGGGCAGGACTGCAATACTGCGATCAAAGTGGGGATTGCCTTTAGTCTCAACGTGGGTGTGTTAGGAACAACAATCCCACGCAGCACTACAGGCTGGGGACAGAGTGGCTGGAGACCAACCAGGCAAAGAGGGACCTGAGGGTACTGGTTGACAGCAGCTAAACATGAACCAGGTGGCCAAGAAGGCCAATGGCATCCTGGCCTGGTGTGGCAAGCAGGACCAGGGAGGTCCTTCTGCCCCTGTACTCAGCACTGGTTAGGTCACACCTTGAGTCCTGTGTCCAGGTCTGGGCCCCTCTATTTAAGAAAGATGTTGAGGTGCTTGAATGTATCTGGAGAAGGGCAGCAAGGCTGGGGAGGGGGCTGTGAGGACGGGCTGAGGGAGCTGAGTTTGTTCAGCCTGGAGAAGAGGAGGCTCAGGGCAGACTCATTGCTCTCTGCAACTACTTGAAGGGAGGTCATAGCCAGGTGGGAGTTGGTCTCTTCTGCCAGGCAACCAGGGACAGAACAGGAGGACACAGCTTCAAGCTGTGACAGGGCAGGTTCAAGCTGGATGTTAGGAAGAAGTTCTTCACAGCAAGAGTGATTGGCATTGGAATGGGCTGCACTGGCGAGGTGATGTAGTCACCATCCCTGGAGGCTGGATGAGGCACTTAGTGCCATGGTTTAGTTAATTAACAGGTGTTAGGTGATAGGTTGGACTTGATGATCTCAAAGCTCTTTCCAACCTGGTTAATTCTGTGATTCTGTTTCTTGGAGAAATCCCATCCAGTCAGGTAATAATAAGGTACAAAAGTACAGGGGAATCCTAAGCTGTGAACTCCTGATGATTTTTCCATGCTTACCTATTTCAGTGGTTGTGGAATGTGTATTTCTGAGAAGAGAGCCAGCCTGAAGGCTTTCCTAATCTCTGGAACTCTTGCTCCCTGTTCCTGCATGTAGCAGGTTCCCTTGTTCCCACACAGCCATTTCCCATCTCTTCTCCTTCCTTCTTTCCTCTTTGCCTGTTCTAAACACAGTCAGTGGATAAGTGCAGCACAGCAAATCTTCTGGGAATGTGAATGTTTGAGAGCTCTTTCCTGAAGACATATGAAAGAAAAACAAAAATGAAGGAGGCCTTTAAGCTAGTTCTGAGGTCACAGAGGGAAGCTGCTAAAAAATACTGGTGGGATTTTTGTGAGGAGGAAGGAAGAAACAAAGACCCACTTGGAAAGGGTGGAAAAGATACTGTGGGAGATAATTTGTGGCCAGCTTCAATATTAGGACAAGGGGCAGTGGATATGAACTACAACACAGGAAGTTCCACCTCAACATGAGGAAGAACTTACTGTAAGGGTTCCAGAGCCCTGGAACAGGCTGCCCAGAGAGGTTGTGGAGTCTCCTTCTCTGAAGACTTTCCAGCCCTGTCTGGATGTGTTCCTATGTGACCTGTGCTAGATTCTATGGTGCTGCTCTGACAGGGGAGGTGGACTGGATGATCTCTGGAGGTCACTTCCAACCCCTAACTTCCTGTGAGCCTGGGAATGTTAGCTGTGGTGGGAGGGTGAGATGATTAGGTTGAAAACTTCAGTTGTCTTTGTTGTCTGTTCCAAAGGCAAATGTGGCTGGCTTAGCTGGGATGTTGGCAGGAAAGGAAGACATACCTAAGGAGTTATTTCTCATGCGAGGCCTTGGGTCCCTCCCTAGTCAATATAAATGGAGACAAGGTCTACTTTTGGATGCATCCGAGGGTTCAGCAGTCATCAGGGAAGCTTCCACAGGGCAAATAAAATCCCTGACAAATCAGAAAGGTATCTGCCTTGTTCTAGAGACCATGTAAGAAGCCTGGAATCTTAAATGAGACACAGAAGCTTGGTGGATTGTGCCCATAGGAGAAGATTTTTGAGAAGCAGCTGGTTCAGGATTGTGCAGTGTATGAGCCCATCCAAGGCTCAGTTCCATTTGCTTTGTGTCCAGACCTTTTCAGGAGCATATTATGGAGATTTCTGAGATGGTGGCAATCAGACAAGAGTGGGATTGTGGAGCCATGAGTGCTTTGTCAGCCTGATGCTGCACACAAGTGAGGGAGCTGTGCCAACAAGATCGTTTCACTGCTGCTGGGACCTGGCTGGCATTTCCAATGGAAGTTTTGTGTCCATACTGGCTCTGTGCACAGGAGAAATGCTCTCTGAGATAGCTGAAGGCAGGACGTGTGCCAGCACTAGTGCTGCTCTTGGGTAGAAGCTGACGGCTTCCTGTTCTTCACTATTTTAATAGTGTCTTCAGGGTATTTCCTCTGAGACACAGACTTTTGGAGGAATGCTCTCATCTTTCCTTACATTTTCCTAACCTTTCTCAATATCCTTTTCGCTTCCAGCTGTGAAATACAAATGTCTTTTGTTTTGCCTTAAGTGGTTGTTGTGGCTTAACATTGCTATTTCTGCTGCACTTTGTGTGGCAACCACTTCTGATGTCAAGCACTTTAATTGCAAGGATGCAGAAACAGAAAACCACCAGATAAACCCACCAAAAATACACATGAAACCCCAATTTTTGCTGGCCTTTGAATACATGGTAATGCACCAAGGGCAGCATTTGCCAAATGGGTGGGAAAACTGGGAGGGGAATGAATGTCATTTTGTGGTCCAAGCTAGATATTATGAACAGGTTTCCTTCCAGCTTTATACCTCTCAGCATCAGAGCTGTTTAGGCTTCACTTAAGAGCTTCTGCAGCAGGTCAGCCTCATTCATGGATAAACTGGATTCATATCAAGCTGAGATTCTGGTTTTTTGCTTGGTTTTTTTTGGTGTTTATTTTTTTTTTTCCCTAGATGGTGCAGATCTGTTTTTTTGTTTTTTTTTTTCTTCACTAATTGGGTCACTATTTTGGAATTTGAGGCCTCTTAATAAAACAGGGCACTTGTGAAGTGCTTCATAAGCAAATTGAGCTTGGCATACAGATGTAAAGTATCAGTCCCAGGGATCAAATCATAGAATCATGAAGGTTGGGAAAGACCTATGAGATCTGCAAGTCCAGCCTTCTATCCAGCACCTCCATGATCACTAGACCATGTCCCAGAGTGCCACATCTACTCCTTTTTTGAGCACCTCCAGGGATGGTGACTCCTCCACTTCTCTGAGCGGCCTGTCTCAGTGCCTGACTACTCTTGCAGTAGAGAAATTCTTCCTAATGTCCAACCTAAACCTCCCCTGGTGCAACTTGAGGCTGTTTTCTCTTGTCGTGTATTTAGTTACTTGGGAGAAGAGGCCAACACTGGCCTAACTACAGCCTCCTGTCAGGGAACTGTGGAGAGCAGTGAGGTCACATCTCAGCCTCCTCTTCTTCAGGTTAAACAATCCCAGCTTCCTCATCCTCTCCTCGGACATGGTCTCTCCCCATCCCTATGAAGTCAGCAGCTGAGTTCTGCTGGCACTCACCAGCTGAGAGTCTGGCACATGGAGTGCTTGTTCTAGGAGAATGATGAAGACAAGGTGAGTGGACAGCTGAAAGTTTTCATCAGTGCATTTAGATCAGAAAAAAATCCCCCCAAAACCCACAACAAAACAACAAACAAACAAGGCAAAACACCCTGTACTTTTGAGACCCAAAGGCATTTTCTCAGGTGTTTAGAGGATTTCCACTGCAGCTTGCTGCTGGAGAGTCGGTGTGCTGTGACTCAGAGGTGAATGTATGCTGTAGGCTCTGCAGAGCTGAGCCCTGTGTAAGGCAGGTCAGCTTGGAGGAGAGGAGAAAGCTGGTGGCAGATCTGCTGCCTGGTTTGAGCTATGTATTGTCCAATTCTTATAATAATATCTGATAACACTTCCTTAGGCTTGGCATTGTCAGCAAACTGTGGCAGGCATTTTGTGGTAAGATAATGTTAGCTTGACAAAATCTCTAGGCATTTTTCTGACTGTGCCCTTTCATCTGAATGTTTCTGTGTCCTGTGACTGGACATGGCTTATGCTCTGTAAAATTATTCTGATGTTCAGTAGAATGTGGATGAGATGAGGAAAGGAAAAGTTTGGAGCAGAATCACAGAACATCAGAGCTTGGAAGGGATCTCCAGAGATGACTGAGCCCAACTGCCCTGCCAAGGCAGCGTCACCCAGGGTAGCTGGCACAGGAATCCATCCAGGTAGGTTTTGAAAATATCCAGAGAAGGAGACTCCACCACCTCTCTGGGCAGCCTGTTCCAGGGCTCTGTCACCCTTACTGTAAAGAAGTTTCTCTTCATGTTGAAGTGAAACCTTCTCTGTTCCAGTTTGTATCCATTGCTCCTTGGCTTATTGCTGCTTATTGCACAGAAAAAGAGATTAGCCCCAGCCACTTGACAATGTGTTCTAAGCCTGATAAAGTTCTCTATTTCTAAAACCAGACTAAATGCCAGATATTTTCTTCCAATTTGGGATGAACCTGTGTATCCACGTCTTTTACATTTCCTGTGCTAGCTGGGAAATCCTGCTGACCAAAGTAAGTGGCCTAAGTACTATGGCACTGTTGTTTTGGTGGAAAGGGAAAGATCAAAATCACTGATGCTGTGATCAGTATTGGTGCAGAAACCTGATGCATCACCAGAAGGAGCTTGGAGAAAGACATCTTCCTTATAATTGATTGTCTGAATCTGTCTCTTATCAGTAGCTTAGGGAAGGAAAGAGGAAATGATCAAAGGACTAGCAGGCTTAGCAGATGGAGAAAACCTGAGAGAGCTGGGTTTGTTCATCCTTGAGAAGGTTTAAGGAAGACCTTATCACCATGTTTACAATTACCTGAAGGGAGGTTGTAGTCAAATGGTGGTTGGTTTGTTCTCCCAGGCAACCAGCAATGGAACAAGGAGACACAGCCTCAAGTTGTGCCGGGGGAGGTATGGGCTGGATATTAGGAGGAAGTTCTCAACAGAGAGAGTGATTTGCATTGGAATGGACTGCCCAGGGAGGTGGTGGAGTTGCTGTCCTTGGAGATCTTCAAGAAAAGACTGGATGGGGCACTTAGTGCATGGTCTAGTTGGTTGGCTAGGGCTGGGTGATAGGTTGCACTGGATGATTCTGGAGGTATCTTCCAACCTGGTTGATTCTGTGTACATAAAGGAGCCTCCAGTACCTATCAGGAAGATGGAGATTCCCTTTATACAAGGAGTGCCATGGAACAGAGAAGGGGTGATGGGGACAAGTTACTGCTGGGGAGATTCCCACTGGGCTCTAGAAGAAAGTGAGAACAGTCAGACACTGGAATCATCTCCCAAGGGAAGCAGTGGATTCCCTTACACTGGGCAATTTTAAGACTCAGTTTGACAGGGTGCTGGGCCAGCTCATTTTGACTCTGCTGTTACCTGGAAAGGTTGGACCAGATGATCCTTGAGGTCCCTTCCAACCTGTCATTCTGTGAAAGCACATCAGTGAGAGGGGCTGTTAGGCAGCTGCTTCAAAGCAGTTTGGTTGCATGAGTAATTGGGGTGCAAGGATGGAGGGGATTTTCCCAGGGAGCTGTGTGAGACCTTAGAGCACAATTACATCTTTTTTAGGATATATTTCACCCTTTTGCAAAGCAGCTCCAGTTTTTCTTTTTGGTGGGTTTTTTCCTTTTTTTTTGAGAGGAAATGATGGGGTTTTGGTTTACATTTTGTAACTGCTCTTCTGAAGGCAAACTTGGCACTCTGCACTTGCTAACTGCAGCAGGCGTTTTGAGGAGGTGATTATTCTCTGCCACTGGGGCAGGTGTCTCTTCCTGCAAAGATTTCTGCTGCCATTAAGGAGTGATGTCCTAAAGGGGCTTGTATTTTTAGCAGCTGTGATTTATGTCCTGTGGGCTCTGTCTTTAAACCGTGCCTCAAAGAAGGGGAGGTTATTGTACAGAGAAACCCATAAAGTAATATATGCTTCTGGTGTGACTTGCTTTAAAGCTGTGCATTAATTCTTAGGAGCTGAGGTCAGCCCTGCCTGTGCTGAGATCTGCACAATGACATTTCCATGCTGTGGCTCACTTCTTGCTGATGTGAGAAGCAGAAAGTAATGTTTGCCATATGGAGATATGTAGTGGAATTTAAAATAATAACTGACTAATACTATTGCAGCACGTGTTTGTTTATTTATTATTCCTTTCATCCTTAACTCTCAAAATACTTACTAGGACTTTGCCCAGTTTACAGAAGAGGTAATGGGAATGCTCCTGAGAATTCAGGTTTTGTAGGAGTCAGTATCAGACTCTTGGACAGGTGCAAATCCTCAGTTGCAGCTCGGTGGAAAGCTGCTGTGTTGCTTTGGAGTTCTTGCTTTTGAGCTGGAAATCCTTGCTCTGCTGGTCTGGAGAGGCCTTCTTTACAGGGTGGGGAACCATTTGGGCTTTACTCTCCTGCTTGTGTGAGTAAGAAATGCAGATCAAACTGGGAATGGAGAGGAGGTAGCCTGTCTTTGACTCCAGTTAGCAAATGGTGTTTGTTGGTTTAAAGAAAGCCTCAGCCTGGACTGGGCTTTTAGTGCAAGCTGATATCATCATCAAATAGCAGTTTTGCCACTGCTTGAACCCAAGTGCTTTTGGTTTGCCAGTGCAATGAGAACTCCTTCTATTCCTAACTTGCTCTTGTGTGAATTTCCAGGAATTCCATATACCTTCTGTGTAAGGCCTCATCATTAAAAAAAACAAAACAAAACCCCAAAAACAAACATGAGCTGGAAATATTTAGGAGAGTTGAAGACAGTTCCAGGCATAGGAAAATGTCTTCTTTGCCTGTTTTTGGGTTTGAAACAGATTTATGATGACTCACAGAGCAACATCAGGAGGCAGATAATGTGATTTTGTCTGTTTCATGTATGGAGGTAGAATTCTTGGGAAGCCAGTGCCTGCTCCATGGTGGACAAAGTAAAAATATATCAAGACTAGAAGAAGAACAAATAGTCCCAGTACCTTGAAGACCCTAAATAATCTTACACATAGTAGTCCAAGTGAGAAAGAGATATTTCTACTATGGCTATTGGTTCCACCATTGTAACGTTTCCTCTGCTGTGTAGCGTTCCATGCAATAAGTGATGATTTACAGCTCTCCAGAGTCTGACCCCAAGACATGAACCTGCTTCTGCTGTGAAGATTTCTAGGTAAGTTGTAAATGCCAAAGCTTAGTGCTGTGTACTTTACAATGGTGTGACACTGGTGGCTATGGTTTAGCAAACAGCATTTGGTTCATTGTGGGCGATGTAGCTCTGATGTGTGAACTGTGTAAGGAGGAATAGAAGAAGGCTGTATACATAATTTTTTTTTTCATGTGTAACCATGCTTTGATATCAGAGAATTGCTTTAGAAATGAACTTGTAAGAAGCATTTAAAATGTCAAGCATCCTTCCTCTTCTTCGTTCAAAGGCAGAATATTTATGAGGTTGCTGTTAATAAAGTGTCTTTGCCTCTCTGACACAGGCTGGACTTAGGCAGAGTGTTTAACAGCAGAAAGGACTAAAAAAAAAAAAAAAAAAGTGAGAAAAGGATGTTTTCAATGACCGACTTTGAATTTCTCTTCCATGCCCTTTTCTTCTTAAGGGTTTTGTGAATTGCTGCAGCAATTTGCTAGGTATTAAAGGGAACAAATGAACAGGGCCCTCTTTTTTTTGCAAGACAAAGAGACAAATGTTTCAAGATTTGCAGATTGCTTAAAAAATGGCTTGATGAAGATGGACATTATAACAACCGAAATATTTAACTAGAGTGACCCTAACTGAAGTGATGTCAAGGGGAGTAAGTAATACAATTGTCACATTGTATGTGGTCACTCCTTTGTAAACTACTGAGGCACAATTATTTTAAGCAAATTGCAATGTCTAATAGGGACAATGCTGGTTTGCTTTAGCTAAAAGATAATATACCAAACACTCATTTAAATGTTGCAGACTGTTAACTCTTTTACATGTTACAGACTGTTCATATCAAGGCTGGAGAATTTCACTCTTGGTTTTGTCCTTTCCAGCTAATATTTTTGCTCTGAAGCTTTCTTGTGATACAAGTATTTACCAGCATCAGCTCAAATGACAAAGAGTGGTAATCCACTTCAGCTGATTTTCCTACTGAAAAGGTTATAAAGATTTCATTTTTTTGAATAGAGACTCTTGAGACTTGGCTGAAGGGTTTGGGTTTTGAGTAGCTGCAAAAGTGTTTAGAAGAAATGCGGTTCAAGAAAAGGCTTCTAAATTACCCAGGCATCCAAGGAGCAGCTTTAGATCCTGAGTTGCTCCTGCTGATGCAGATAGCAAACACTGCACCCCTTGTCCTGGAGTGTCAGCATGGTCTTCTGCATGGCCCCTGGGTTCTCATAATAATATAATGACAGAGGTTGGAAAGGATCTCTGGAGATAGTCTACTCCATCCTCCTGCCAGAGCAGGGTCACCCACAGCAGGCTGCACAGGAACATGTCCAGGTGGGGTTGGAGTCTCTGCAGAGATTCAGACTCCATCACCATTCTGGGCAGCTTGGCCCAGGGCTCTACCACCTCCAAAGTAAAGAAGTTCCTCCTCATGTTTAGATGGAACTTCCTATGTTAGAGTTTGTGTCCATTATCTCTTGTCCTATCAGTAGTGCCACTGAAGAAAGACTGTCCCCATCCTCCTGACACCCGCCCTTTGAATATTTGTAGGCATCGATAAAAAACCCTCAGTCTGCTCTTCTCTAGGCTGAAATGCCCCATGTCCTGTAGCAGTTCTTCATCAGAGAGATGTTCTAGTCCCCTACTCATCCTCCTTGCCATTTCCAGTGATATGTCAGGAAGAAGCTCAGGCAGATGCCACAGGAGTGTTCAGCACAGTCAGAGCTTGTTGGGAGGGTTATTGAGATGATGCTAGTACTCTAATCTCCTCCTGTGTTTCTTCTCCATAGGCTGCACTATCTGTGTGCCCTTTGGATGGGATTGGCAGCAGCTGAGTATAAACATCTCTTGTAATTCTGGGCTTTCCTTTTCTGTGACACCTCCCAAATCCTTTGTCTTATATCCCTTTACCTGATGTCCCTGCCTTTGGAAAGTTTTCTTCTTTTAATACTGAATACTGGAGAAAATGCCATGCAGTGTTAAGGCTCTTGGTGCTTGTAGCTCATTGCCAGGGCTGCAGCACAGAATCTGCTTTAGATGTCTTGACAAGAAAGATGCCCAATTACTAATTAATTTTATTGTTGGATGGTCTTGTATTCTGTCAGCATAATTTAAAAAATACTGGTTTTGATTATTAACTATTCTTAGGCCTTTTTTTGTTCTCATAAGGCTGCTGCTGCCCTTCTGAATCAAATTATCCAGAAGTAACATGTTTAGCACAGGTTCTGGAGGGAAACTGGTCACAGAGTTTTCAAGATACCAAAAGAAGCAGCTAGCAGCCACTCCTGTCACCAAGCCCTGTAAGTCAGGCACTGACCCATGTTCTGGCACTGGTCTAGTGTCATTAACTGTGAAATTGCTTGAAAACTCTTCTCATCAATTTCTTAAGTATGTGCACAGCTTGCTGGAAAGCAGTGTCCCATCACAGATGAATTAATTGTGGGCTAACTCAGAATACTGCCCTGCTCCTGTTGGCAGCAGGAGTCACAACTTTGACTTCTGACTGCAGAAGAAAGAAACATCACTGCCTGAGCTTGACAAAAAGAACAATTTTAGCCACAACCTTCACTGTATTTGATGGCTTCTTTTCTCAGAGGCCACATCAGCGCCAGAGAGGTGCAGTGAGACTACAGAGCAAGCTCCATTACCACAGCAGAGTACCTTGATGTCATTTTGGGAACTCCATCTGAAGGACAGGCAGGAGCCACTGCAATTGTTAACTAGAAGAAATTTCCCTGTAAGAATCATGGGAATGTGTGGACCAGCAGCTACCCCTGAACCTTTGCCCTTGCCTCGTTCATAGTTCAACAGGACCTTTTGTCATTGCTGTTTTCAAGTTAGCAGGAAACATCCACCGAAAACTGTGCATCAGCTGAAAAGTACTCTGAGTACTGAGCTGGCAGCTTCTAAGCTTCCAGTATCAGAAGCGAAGTTGAAGCTGAATGCCTGAAGGTGAAGTCTCTCCTCTTCAGCTGTGCATTGCCACTGCCTTTGAAAGCCTATGCAGAGGAGTCTGTAGGGCTTTAGGTGACACTGGTGTGATGGTTCAGGAGTTATCTGCCCACCCCCCCACTTTTGAATTCAGTCAGACTAGACTCAGCTGGCTGGAAGTTAAGGAATGAAGCTTGATATTCACAGCTTAGCACAATACATAAGCAGATATTTACAATATGTTACAAATATTTACAGCTATATATAGAAGTGTACCAGTTAAAAGTAATACAGAAACAGAATGCCCCTTTAAAGAGATCAGAGTCTGCAAGAGGGCTTACCAACCACCCTTCCACCTTCTTTCCACCTCCCATTCTTATCCCAGAATCTGCCTGACATGCAAGGTCAATCAGAGAGATTGGCAAGGGGGGTTAGAAGCAGCATTCATTAGTTGGGTTACAGAGATCCAGCTAGAAGCCAGGGAGAGAGAGCTCAGACTCTCCAGACAGAGAGGCTGGAGACATAGAATCATAAAATTGTAAGGGTTGGAAGGGTCCTCCAAAGATTGAGTGCAGCCCTCTGCCAAAGCAGGATCACTTAGGGCAGGTCACACAGGAACGCCTCCAGGCCTTCAAAGTCTCCAGATAAAAAGAGACTCCACAACCTCTCTGGGCAGCCTGGTACAGTGCTCTGTCACCCTCTGTACTGGTTTGAACTAATTGGAGGATTTGAATTAGAAATTAGACTATAGGCTGAGAAATGAAAGCACAGGGTGTCACTTCACTCACAGCTTTACTGAGAAAGAAATAAAAATGTTGTAAGAGTTGTAACCCAAATACAGATAAGTCAGACTGCTTCAGACCTCTCTGGGCTGTGGCTGCCTCTTGCATGGCTCCTTTTCCCTGCCTTTTGTAGCCAATTCTCAGTAATTCCACTAACTTCTTTCCTGCTGCTAACCTCCCCTGGCTGATCTACCGCCACCTATCTGCTGCATCAAGAGAGGGTGAGACAAGATTGGGGAAGGGGGGAAAGGTGGTAGGGGTGGTTAGAAACCTCTCTTAGGGATTTTGATCTCTGAAATGGCTGTGATGTTTCTGTGTTACCTTTTCACTGTATATATCTGTAAATATCTGTTATACATTGTAAATATCTGCTTGTATATTGTGCATTGCTGTAAGTACAAAGCTTCATTTATCAACTTCCAGCTGGCTGAGTCCTAGCCTGGGTTATTTCAAAGGGTGGGGGGGCAGGTAACTGCTAAACCACCACAGCCTTACAGTAAAGAATTTGCTCCTCATGTCAGATCTTAGCCTGGATCCTTACTTGTCCAGGTGGAACCTTCAGCCCTGTGCTACCAAAGCTTTTGCAAGCTTTTCCTATGAGCACATTAAACCCTGGTGTTGCCATATTTCATATGGCAGTAATTATGTCCTATGCCTCTGTTCTGGATAACATTTAGCTTTATTATAATTATTATTACTTGCTACTGTTCTGCTGGGAGCACTACTTAGCGTTTAATTATGGATCACTTGCAAATAACCTTTATGGCCTTGAGTCAGCAAACGTTTCTAGCAGCTGTGTCATTTTAATGCAAGCGAGGGAGCCCACTTCAGGCTGTGGTGCTCAGATCCTCAAGTTATTCTTTGTGCCCAGCATTCACTGATTTCGTGAGCCCTGGAGCTGAAAAATGCCTGCATGCAGGTTGGAACTGTACATATTGTCCCAGCTCTGTGACCTACTTAGGAGGTGTTTCAGCGAGGGCCAAAATTGGCAAGCATGCCATATCTTAAGTCAGCATCCTACATCAGGCTGGAGCAATCACATTAGCACTATATAGAATTCAAGAGCTTTGAGACTTCTAAGAAGGAGCAACTATGCTTTTTGTCAGCTTAGCACCAAGTGGGACCCTGCCTCCCATGTTTTCCTTGGCTCAGTCGAAGTCCTAGTAGGAAGGATCTGTACCAGGAGTAAAACTTGGCTGAATGATACAGCGTGGAGCAGGACGTGCCAGGCACATCCTGAATATTGTATCATTTAATGGGCTACTTGGAAATGCCTAATAAAATACTGGGTGATTTGAGTTATTAGTTGGCTGCCTGCATAATTACTTCTGTTTAATATTTAATTGTGTTGATCTTTCTGTCTTGTCTTTGTTCCACACTGAAAATAGATCCCTCTTTTTGTTTTTCTTTTGGACTATTCACAGGCACTGGGCTACTACTGGGTAGCAGGCTTGGGAGGCTTAATCTTTCTGATTGTTCAAATGCCACCATAAAATGTTAAGCATCTTGATAACTCTGGAGCTATCACAACAGATTGGATGGTGACAATTAAAATTATGCTAACATCACTAAAACAGATATAACGGAGTGATGCTTGTTAAGCACTTAATGATCCCTTTCTCCAAGGAATTCCATTTCAGTTTCTTTATGCTGCCTGATTGCTTTGCTGCATCCTGCAGGTTTGGGGGTTTTTTTTGGGTTTTTTTTTGTGTGTGTGCTGCCACTCTGCGTAATACATATTCAAACCCTTCTCTGCAGCTCTCACCATGCCAATCAAGGATGCAAATGGAGGTCTGTAGGACTGTGTGATCAGAATTTTCTTGCTTGTTTGCAAGCCTGTAAATAATGGAGTCAATAAGGATCTGATGTGTAACACTGTAAAAGCAATGAGACCTTGTATCTGGCTCCTAGTAAACATCAGTGTGGACCTGCTCCAACCACTACTGCTATCAATGGGAGGCTTTTATTGACTTTAATGGGAGCTGAATTAAGCCTTGTCAGTGGTTTGAAAATTCAGCTGCAGATATTGGGGCTGATCCTTGGCTGCTGTAACCTGGCTTGCTGCTCCTGGCAGTCTGACTCGCCATTCTGACTCGCACCCCTGAGGATGGGGCAAGCAGCACCCTGTCCTGAACTGCTGCTTCAGTGCTGTACATGCTTCGGCAGTGCTTTTTGTTGGGCTGGGGGGCTCTGGCTTTTACTTCATTCACCTGTTCACTTTGGAGCTTAAATTGCTCCATGAGCAGTGTTTTAAAAGTGTAATTATCTTTGGGGGGGGTGGGGTGGAGTGGGGTGGTGGAAATGTTCCACTTGAAAGAGATTATGATAATCATTATTTGGAACTGTGGTACTTTGACATTTTCTTTGTTTATCAAGAAAGAGTTATCTTTTATTTTGGCTGCAAGGGGGAAAAAAAAGAGCCTAATTAGCAAAGCAATAAAAATAAATTTGGTTGGTAGGAGAAGCAGTTCTTAGAAATTTGGAGGCCTTTTCCTGTGAATGCTGATATAGAAAGCTCCAAAGGTTTTGTGAAGTGCCCTTGCTTTGGGGGTTTTATTGGGATGAATGGGCAGAGAAGACAGTGACTCTGTGTGGATGAAAGCCTTATTGAATATCATTTTGTGGATCATCTGGATTATGAACCACTTAAGAAACTGGAAGGGTATCACAGCTTTAGGTACTAGAATGAGTATAAAAGACCCAGTACGATTCTTTGAGCTGAGACTTTGGCTTCTCTGCTTTGAGAGGATACAGAACACATCCTTTGTGAAGTCTTCTGGGCAGCTGAGCTCTCCAAGGATGGACTTGAAAGCATATTAGATTGATGTTCTGGAGTTCCTCCAAGAATCCTTGGCCAGTGTGAGATGGCAACTGTACCCACCCTGAAAATCAGGGAGGCAGATGTGTATCTGCTTCTGAGCTGCCATTTGTTTGTGGGCTTACTCCACAACAAGGGAAATAAACACAGAGCTGCTCTTCGGACTTAAGTTGGGAAACAAGAAGGTCTGTTGGGCTCCACAGGAGAATTTTATTTCTCTTCTGTTCTTTGAAGGTAAGTTCCATGAGGTTGATGATGACCCCCTTTCAAAATGGTGTTTGCCACTTAAGATGTTTTCCTAGTTCTGTTATGTTTTTTGGTTGTGGTTTTTTTTTGTTGTTTTGTTGGTTTTCACAGTAAATTAAAGGAAGAAGGTAAAGTGTTTTTTTATTTTCCTGCTTTCCTGTGTTCTGTGTTTGTAGGCTTTAACACCTGGCCTCCATCCCCTTCATGCTATGTGTTTCTGGGCAACCTACTCTGGGTGACCCTGCTTTAGCAGGGGAGTTTGGACTAGATGATCTCCAGAGGTCTCTTGTGAGCCTTACCGTGCTTTGATTCTTTGGTTCACTATCAAACCATATAGCAATAAGCACAGACATCACAGCTGTCACAGCTCATCATTCTGACATGAGATGCTCCTCTTGCCTGAAAAATAATCACTGTTTGTGAGTGGAAATTCTTTGCCTTTTTTTTTTTTTTTTTACCCTGGTATGGCTTTAGAATTGCACCTTTGCTCTTTTGTTTAAGGATTTCAGTTCATGGTAGTATTGAATAAGGCTAAGAAATATAAGCCAAACTCAGCCAAAACACAGGGGAGGATTGGAAAGGTCCAGAGAACAGTCATTAGAGAGAAAGAGTATAGCTTGACAGATCTGTAGAGCCAGGAAGCTGCTACAGGTGCATTACTTTATTTCAGCTAAGCATCCCTGCATTCTCAGCTTCTCTTGTTGTTCTGGTGAGTAGAAAGATTTCTTCAGTGTTGCTGTTTACTTCTGGTTCATTAATGTTTGAACTTATGAGCTGTATGAAACCAGTTTAACTTCTCACATGGAGATTTCATACAGGTGCTAGGGAAAATGTGAATAGAATGTACAGTGCTGATCTTAAAGCCCTGAAGTGTGGGAGCCTCTAGAACTATCTGTTGCCAAAGGGTGGAGCAGTTCTCCCACCTATTTATCTCCTTGTTTGTCACATTTTCTTGGTTGTTTTAAATTTCTTTCTTTCTTTCTTTTATTTTTTTCTTGTTTACTAGCCAGATACTTTTCTCCTATCTGTTTTCTGGGGAAGAGTTGATTTTCTTTCCTATCAGCTCCCAGTGCCTGTTGGTCCTCCGTTTCCTTGTGTACCTCTGCTTATTACCTCTCCCTGACCCATTCTGTTTGGTCTTACTTTGTCACTGCTAAAAGTTCAGGCCACAAAGACTTTGCCCTTGTTGTGTTCATGTGCAATTAGCACAGACTGTTAGACAGTAGACTTAAATCCCACTGCTGCTGAGGGCACTGGGAGCCTGGCCATGGAGTTCAGGGGGGGTTAGCATTTGGGCACATTAGAGCCTTTCAATGCAGCGCAGCTTCCAAGTAATTTAGAATATTAGATAGAATCATATTGATAATTATTATTAACAAACATGTCAGAATGGAGTCCTTAGGAGCCTTTAAGAAGCTGTTTTTGCACAACTGCTCCTGGTGTGCTGAGATTAAATGTCCTGTCAAGCTGGACATGTGTACAGTTCCAGGCATAAGCTGACCTCTCCAGTAGCTGTAATTAGAAACAATTTTCAGATTTCTATGATGAGTTTTCACAGTGTGCACGTACACACAGTCCCCCCAGAGATGAGAGGCAAACCCTGTTCTGGAGTGCAGCTATGTCCCCAGCTGTCTTCCTCCACAGAGCCAGAAAATAACTGCAAGCTTATAAATTCATTCCACCCCCCCNGTTATCAAATGTGCTTTACTCATTCCAGCCTGTTGCTGTGGAGATAGGTGCAATATAGGAACCTTGGCAGTATGACAGGCAATTAAAATACCAAGATGTTTAGCCATGTATGAGTATTTTCACACAGTGAGACCTCCTAAGCTTAGCCTGCTGCTGACATTGTTAGTTATTGAATCAATTGCATGAGCTGAGGTTGACAGGTGTAATTATATATTTCTATGGTGATTATGTATGGCCTGTCATAGAGCCCAACGTGCCTGTAACTTTGCACTCATTTAGTAGTCATTTATGGAGTGAAGTATTGAAGTTGGCGTGCCATTTACAAGGGGGAGGAAATGTAAAACAAAGCAGAAGTCCGTTTCGAGATGATAATTGATTCATTAAAACGTTGACCATTAGTTGCTTTGGGTGCACTGGAAATCTGTCCCTCCACATTTCCTACAAGAGCTCTTGGTTCTTTAAAGCATCTTCTTACACCTTGGCTTTAGCGAAAGATTAGAACTCAGGCGGCGAGTTCAGAGGAGCCTGGGTCAGGTCTACAGCTGCCGTGTTCTGGGGGGAGTTATGGAGCTGAAAATGGGATCATTCTAAAGTCTCTGGCTTACTTGCTAGACCAGCTTTTTGCCTCTAAAATGGAAGTTTTTATGTCTCAAAATATGTTAAAATAAACTTCTTCTATCACAGAACCACAGAATGAACCAGTTTGGAAAAGACCTTTGAGATCGTTGAGTCCAACCTATAAATTGATGCACTTCTATGCAATCTTCCTCCTTGTGACAAGCGTCCTTCAAAATGTGCTGAAAACGACACAGGTACTTGTGGAATACATCGAGGTGAGGTACAGGTTGTTGCTGCAATTGCTCATCCACTTCTCTATATAAAATTTCCCTGTGTAGTGGCAGCAGCCTCAAATGTTATTTCCCATGTAGCTCTCTCTGGCCTTTTGTTGCCATGCTGATGATACCACGGAATCAATGAGGTTGGAAAAGACTTTTGGGATCAAGTCCAACCTATCATCCAAAGTTATCTAATCAACTAAATCATGGCACCAAGTGCCACATCCAGTCTCTTTTTCAACACTTCCAGGGATGGAGACTCCATTACCTCCCTGAGTAGCCCATTCCAATGACCAGTGGAAAAGTGGAAGGTCTTGCTTGGATTCTCAAAATGAGAGGAGGCAGAGTGTAAGTAAACATTGGTCTTGCTTTTTTAAGAGGTACTCTCACATGGTTGAAGCCAAGCAACCAGGCTGACTCATTTTCCTTAACCATATCTCTGTGCAATACAACTGCTAACCTTACCCATGACAGTTTTGATGGCTGAGAGAGGTACCCAAGCTGTAGTGGTTTGTTTGGATTGGGGCTTTTTTGGTACCTAAGTAAAATAACTGTTTTCAGTAGCTGCTTTAACATTGCTTTGTGTTAAAAACCAGGACCTATGTTATCCCTGGGCAACCAGGATGGGCTGAAAAATGGGATAGGACTTTGTGGGTGTAATTGAAGAAAAAACCCAAAAGATTCCCTTCTCTTTTACAGGATGTGAAAATAATCTTTTTTTCCTATGTTTAATGCAGGATTTCCATAATGTTCTTAGTTAAACATTATAGTTTGTAGACTTTTTTTAGACAGGAATGCTAATGATAATTTAATTCATGATAATAATTTAATTCATGATAATTTAGCAGACTTTTTTGGACAGAAAAAGTATTTTTTTCATTACAGTTTAGTAGACTTTTTTGAACAGAAAAACTGTTTTTTCATTATAGTTTAGTCAACTTTTTGGAACAGAAAAACTGTTTTTCATTATAGTTTAGTGGACTTTTTTGAACAGAAAAGCTATTTTTTCATTATAGTTTAGTCGACTTACTTGAACAGTTTTTCTGTTCCAAAAAGTCGATTAAAGTATAATGAAAAACAGTTTTTGTTTTTCATTATAATTTAGTAGACTTTTTGAACAGAAAAAAATCCTATTTTTCAGTAAGTGTATACAATATTCTTTGGAGGGAAAAAAAAAACCCAACCCAACAAACCCTTTCCTTTTCAGAGTTGTGCTTGTTCTTCATTTTTTTCTCCCTTTTTCTTTCTGTTTGATGGTGTTCCCGTCCCCCAACACCCCTTTTGCCAATGTCACATCTTGGAAGCTGGTTCTGTAATAATAAATTAGAGGTTGCCACATCTTCTGCCTTGCTCCAAAGACTTGACTGTCAGCAGCAGGGATGAGAATAGCTGAAGCTTCAAGACAGGAGTGTGATTATCTTTGCTATCATTTGCTGGTTCCTGGTGTGAATTTAGCCAGATGACGAACATTCAGGAATGAGTAGCTAAACTAGGTCAATGTGCAGCACGTGGGGATTGAGGAGAGGAGCATGCTAAAGATGATGTGATAGACAGTGGTGAGGAGCTCCTGAGCTTTTGAGATAGGCTGTGGCCTTGGCCAGCCCTTGGCAGGGTGGAATGGCTCCTCTCTTCAAGAAGTGGGTGCAGCTCAGTGGGGAGCTCAGGGGCTGATGAACACCAGTGTCCTGGTGCAGATCTGAAAATATGCAGAGGAGAAAAACTCAGATGGACATGAGGGAAAATGAAGGTTGCAGCTAACAAAGCTTCCTGAATTCTAGGCACTGCTTGTCTGGCTTATTGTTTGCTCCAGCAATATGCCTTCATGGTGTTACAGCATCTGAGCTACCTCTTCGCAGATGGACTGCGCTCCTCACTACTAAAGAAGGGGCAACATATTTTCCTAGTTTCCAAGTTTAATACCCTCCTGGATAGCCCTGGAAACAATCAAACTCTATGTGAAAGACAAGAAATGGAGCAAAAGCTTTCACAGGATAGTCAGCACCACGCACCCAGCTATTGCCATTGCAGTACAGCCAACTCAGAAGCAGTAGTGAGGGTGTAATTGGGATGGGGCAGGAGCAAAGGGGAGAATTTTCTTTTCCCATGTACACTCACTTTTTGGTTTTGCATAGTATTTATTTCTGACTATAAAGCAATTGCTTGTGTTGTGCACTAGTGTGCTGGTTTGAACTAATTGGAGGATTTGAATTAGAAATGAGACTATAGGCTGAGAGGAAAGCACTGACAATGCTACTTCACTCAGAGCTTTACTGAGAAAGAAAAAAAAATGTTTTAAGAGTTGTAACCCAAATACAGATAGGTCAGACTGCTTCAGACCTCTCAGGCTGTGGCTGGCTCCTTGTATGGCTTCTTTTTCCCTGCCTTTTGTAGCTGATTCTGAATAATTTCACTAACTTCTTTCCCTACTGCTAACCCCCGTGGCCGATCTACATTCACCTATCTGCTGAATTGACAGATGGTGAGGTAAGATTGGGGAAGGGGGGAAAGGTGGTAGGGGTGGTTGGTGAGCCCTTTTAGGGATTTTGATCTCTGGGATGGCTGTGGTGTTTCTATATTACCTTTTCACTGTATATATCTGTGAATGTCTGTTATACATCGTAAATATCTGCTTGTACATTGTGCATTGCTGTAAATATAAAGCTTCGTTTATTAACTTCCAGCTGGCTGAGTCCTAGCCTGGGTCATTTCAAAGTGTGGGGGGACAGACAAATGCTAAACCACCATGTGGCCCCAGCAGCTCTTGTTGCTGATGTTCTAACATGATGTGGCCATAAAGAGATTTTTCCCCACCTCCTTTTTTAATGTAGCTTTTTAAATTGGTCTGAAGGCTAAACTTCTGAATGCCATTGCTCATTTGCAGCTGAGCTTGACGGCAGAAGGCAAGTTTGCTTATTTAATATTTGCTTTGATTTGGTGATTAGTCTTTACTCTTAATTATTTTTTACCATTTCCACATGAGTGATCAGGAAATGAACTGCTGCCTCACACTTTCAGCGAGTTAAAAAGAGCCTAACTATGGCATTTCCTTATTGACTTTTTTTACTCGCCTCTGTGCAGAGCGTTTTAAGATGTCTCTTCTCTTGGGCTGCCTACCTCACAGCTTGAGTAGTGCCACAGCTTTTAAAAATGTCTGCCTCCTGACTTGCCGAGGTGATGGAGACAAGGGAAGTCCTCCAGCATGAAAGGTAGACATGAACAAAACATGGGTGGAAGGTGCGGGTCAAGTTACAATCCAAACAAGACAAATATTAGAACCAGTTTGGGAGATTGAGGAGCCCAGGCTTGTGGTGCACATCTGCAACGAGAAATACTACCATTTTGGGATCCTCTGTGATGTTTGTACACTGAGAGCAAAAAAAATAAATGGCTTACTCTGCCCCTTTTTCCTGCTGATGTTTTTCTTTCGTCTTTTCATCCCTTTTCAAACCAGTAATGATGGTAAATCGCTCTCTGCCGCAGGAAGTGCTGTTTTCAGAGAGCAGTGACTTGATTCTTGTAATCTTATTTATTAGTCTTATTCAATAAGTGCCCAACCTATGCTCTAAATGCCTTTTAAAAATGCACTAATAAACAGATGTTGATTGCTCCTTGATTGAATTGCAGACAACCCCCTGATGATAGGAATATCATTAAGTTAAACAACTTAGCCTGCAGAAGCTCTTCCAGTGCAGACACCAAGCTCTATAGTGTCTTCTTGCAGGCATTAGAGAAGATGATGAGCTGGATGGTGACCTTCTCTGTACTCCTGCAGACTTGGGCTTCCTGGGCTTAGACAGATTGGCTGGCTTCACTGCATTTGATACTAGTTGTGGAGGAGATTTTTTTGTGCAAACAGTAAAGGCTTGCCAGAGTTGGTTCAGAAACTGATACTGCTGGTTTAATTTGTGGTGCTGAGTGAAGGAAAACTGGCATTTAGGATTTTTTTTTCCCGCTTAATACACCTTTCCTCGTGTCTTTGAATTTGTATGCTGGTTTCTTTCAAGTCACAGGCATTTTGACTTCAAGCATAAGAGTTTGGGAACTGTCAAGCTGAGCTGGAGTCATCCTGAGGTAGAATGTGGCTGCTTTTGGAGGACCTCATTTTTTAAGGGTTTGAAGTGAGGTTCCTAAAGCACTGAACATAACTACGATGCCCTTGGCAAGGGCAAAATTCCTGAGGAATATCCTGCGGGACCTTTGGTGAAGCCAGCTGCAGAGTGGTGCTGCGAGAGAGAGAGGATGCAGGAATTCCTCTGCCTTATACTAGCATGTTTTAAAAGACTCCTGTGCCTTCTGCAAAGCACAGGACAACATTTTTCTCTTTGGATGACACAGTAGCCTCAGCCTTCTCCAGAAAGTGCCATCTTTTGACCCAGGCTGGAGGTCAAAGCGAATGTAACACAGGCAGAGCACATTCCACAAAGGTGATAATTGCCGGGTTTCTCTGCATGGGGTAGGCTAATAGGAAAACAACTGTGATGTTGTGTGGCTTTCTAAATCTTGCAGCTCTTGAAAGATGACATCAGGTCGAAAGGAGAAGAAATACAGCCTCTTGCAAAGGTTGCTGCAGGCAGATTGTCTTTTGATAGCCAAACTGGGATGATTTCTCGCAGTTACTGTACTCTTTAAGTCAGCGTATTAGCGGCATGGCGTTGCTTTCAAAACTGTTTCTAATCAAGTCGCCTTAGTCTAATCGAGAGCTTTGAGTAGATGAAAATCAAAGGGAATCTTTATTCAACAGGCAAACAGCAGAAGGATGAACTGTTAACATCACCCTGTTACATCCCAACTGGAAGTGGAAAGGCAGCTTCAGAGCCACATGGACTTGTCTGAGATGTGAGCAGACTGGTGCTGTCGCTGTGCTCCACTGATAATACCCCTTAATCCATCTTTTGAACTGAGACTTGCCTGGGGATACATCAAACCCCATGCAATCCTGTAGGTGACATGATATTATCCTCGCAATTTGTGCTTCTCAGCCACGGCGACCCCCAGGTAAGCCCAAACTTCTTAGTCGGCAGGCACAAGTTTTAGCGGTGTCTCTGTCTGGCTGGGAACTGGAAGGGTTGCTTTCCTGCTTCTGATTCAAGGGCTGGCGACTTTGACTTCAGATGGTTTGGGTGTGATAGCAAAAGGCTAATACATTCTCACAGCTGCCTTGTCTTGCTGCTGAGCTGGGGTGTAATTGGACCAGTTTTGCAGTGGTTCAGATGTCAGCTGGCTGTGGGCTGAAGTTTGCTGCTACGAGTTAGTTCAAAGGTTTTCAGAGCTGGGCTTATTTAGGTATTGAAGTCAGCACACTGATATATATATATATATTTTTTTTTTCTTTCAGTGTACTGTTCTGCTGCATTCACAGCTGATTCTAAGATCTAGGAAGAACTATTGGGAGATGTCTGACCTCTGAAACCTCGATTCTGTGTACCCTATGCAGCAGAGCTGGGAAGATTTGTTTTGATGGTTGGGAAGAGCATTTCTCGGGGCCAAGATAATATTTAAGGCTTCTCTCAGCTTCGTACTCATTGGAAGTTGGACTGGGCGATCTTGGAGGTCTTTTCCAACCTTAATGATCCTTTGATCCTATGAAAATGAGGAACTCTGAGCGCTTTCATTTCTACTGTGCTTCTTCCATTTGACTTGAAAACATTGCTGTGCATGTGCTGCCCAGCCCAGCCTGTCTTATTTATTTTCCTTCCTAAAGGAAATGGGAGCTTTTAACATGCTTTCATGTGGGTACAATTTACAGCAGAATATGTGGATGGAGACTAACATGATTCTAATCTATTCTGTGCTGCTGCTTCCTGTGTCTCTTCTGCAGATGTGGCATGGGAAGATTTGATGACTTCTTCTGCTCAAGGAAAGCAATGAACAGCAACAAACTCCAAGCATTTTTCTAGTTGTTGTTTAGAAATAGTCTTTACAGCCATCATAGTTACAAAATATTATGTTTGAGGGAGAAACAAATTCCCAAAAGACAAAGGAAATAGTCTAATTTAAAGCAGAAAACGGGATGTAGTTGTGCTTTGTATGTCATTGAAGCTTTGTGCTCACTACTTTAAGTTTATTTCGAGGTGTAACTCTAGAGGCACCCAACTCTGAGGCTCCTCCTGGTGGTTGCTCCCTCCCCTCTCCCAGTGAGCCTGGCACCATGACTTCTCCCAGGGTAACCGAACTTGGCCCTTCTCTGACCAGAGTGTAAATGCTTCAGCTGGTGAATATCTGAACTGTCAAGAGACTCTCATAATTGTTGTGTAAGAGAAATGAAAGACATTTCACAGTATTGCTTTTACCTGCTGTAATGTGAGATGCTTCCAAAATCAGAAGGCAGGTTTGGTTTTCCCTTTCTGTGTTATAAAAAATGCTTGCATTGCTTCAGGGAACAGTTGAAAGGATAAAGATGAACAGAAACAATCTATATAGCTATATATCTATATACACTTGTCACAACAACCCCATGAATACTTCAGGCTTGCAGCAGAATGGCTGGAAAGATGCTCAGCAGAGAAAGAACTCAAGGTATTGATCAACAGGCAACTGAAGATGAGCCAGGGTGTGCCCAGGTGGTCAAGAAGGCCCCCAGCATCCTGGCCTGGATCAGCAGTAGTGTGGCCAGCAGGACCAGGCAGTGACTGTTCCCCTGTATTCAGCCCTAGTGAGGCCACACCTTAAGTACTGGATTCAGTTTTGAGCCCTTCACTCCAAGAAGGACACTGAGGTGCTGGAGTGTGTTCAGAGATGGTCAATGAAGCTGGTAAGGGATCTGAAGAATAGGTCTGGTGAGGAGCAGACCTGGTGAGGATTGTATAGCGTGGAGAAGTGGAGGTCAAGGTTGAGATCTCATTGCTCTCTACAGCAGTTGAAGAGGTTGAAGTGAGGTGGGTGTTTCTCTTCTTCCTAGAGACAAGTGATAGAATGAGAGAAAATGACCTCAAGCTGCAGCAGGGGAGGTTTAGGTTGGATATCAGAAGAAATTTGTTCCCTGAAGGGGTTCTCAAATACTGGAACAAGCTGTCCAGGGAGGTGGATGAATCTCCATCCCTGGAGGTGTTTCAAAGAGGCAGAGATGTGTTGAGGGACAGGGTTAGCACCAGCCTTGGTAGAGTTAGAGAATATTTGGACCTGATCATTAGGGACTTTTCCACCTGAAACAATTGTATAATCCGTGTGGTTTAATGTGTTTGTAGACTCCTTTTTTTAAAAGTAAGAGCTAAATAAACTTTGTGTAAAACACCAAGTGGAGAAGCCCTTTGTGTCCTGTTTGGGATTATCCACCTGTAATGAAACTGCTTCTTGTGGAGTGACTGATGTGGGCATCTTGGGGCCAGGGAAGGAATGCTGCTGTCCATGTAGCTGATGTCCTCTTTTCCCTCACCTCCCACAGGTTAACCCAGCAGCTCAGGGTTCCTATCCAGCTGCACAATAAGGCAGTTTTAATTTGTCCTAATCCTGATTTAGAGGTTTAGATTGGCTATTAGAAAAAAAGTCTTTATGGAAAGAGTGGTCAGGCACAGGCTGCCCAGGTTGGTGGTGGAGTCACCATCCCTGGAGGTGTTCAGGAAACCTGTGGACAATGGCAGTTGGGGACGTGGTTTAATGGCCATGTGCTGTTAGGTTGTCGGTAGGACTCAGTGATCTTAGAGGTCTTGTCCAACAGTAGCAATTCTGTGATTTACCTACAACAGGCTTGGGAACATCAGCAGAACAATCATCAAGGTAAGAACTGTCTTACTCGGTACCTTGGACGTTGTCCTTGGTACAGGTGGAGCAGCAGAAACTGTAGCATGTGACTTGTGTGCGAAGTGTTGGGCTGCTTTGGATTTTTTTTCCCCCCTTTTTTTTCTGGAAACCAGGAGAACTGCCTTTGAAATGCTGAGGTTTTCAGAAGGGCACTGAAACCCAGCACTATCTCCCTGTGATCAGGAGCCGCAGTAGCTTTGGGACTGGCGTGATGAAAACCAGATTCCATTGCGACTGATCCACTACTAGAACTGTGAATCGTATCTCTCTCCACCAGTGGTTTTTCAGACCCTTTCTGGCTCTTCATGGTATTATCTTGTTTGACAAATACCATCAGATTGTAAAAAATGAATGTTTGATGGGATTTGTGGCGTGGCTTCTAGGAGCTAAAAAGCGCTCTTCAGAAGGCTTCTTTGGCGCAGGCAGGGAACGTGCCCGGATCTGGATGGAGGAGCACGTAACATTTGCACGTGGTTTAAATGTGCACATGAAACTTGATTCAAGATTTAAAGGTCTGCCTCGAGTGTGCTGCAGGGCTGTGTTCTGCGCTGCACAGTGTGGTGGAGCCTGTAAGGAGGGTGCTGTTCCTGAGCCTGGAGTTGCCTCTGGTCCTCTCATTGCTCTGGAAATGAGGGTATGTTGATTACAGCCCTACTCAGCATGCTGGCAGGGGGCAGGTCCTGCATGTCCTCTGCTTCTTTCTACCCCTTTCTGGTCCCTGAACGTTAGGGGTTGGAAGGGAGCCAAGGAGATAATTGAGTCCAACCCCCCTGCCAAGTCAGGACCATACAGTCTAGCGCAGATCACAGAGGAGGACTTCCAGACAAGCCTTGAGAGTCTCCAGAGGAGACCCCCACAGAAGGAGACTGAATGAAGACTGTGGTGCTTTCTTGCACTTATGAGCAGGTGACACAAATTCGTGGACCGAGTTTGTGCATGGCCATGCTCTAAGTGACCTGCTGTGGCCACACAGAGTAGTTCTGGTGCTTTCTAGGCTGATGACTTGGTTTTACTGATTCCCTTTGGGTTTAGTGGTCCCATGGACTTTGTTTACCCATGGTATCTGTGTGTCTGGCTGGCTTCTGATGTCTTTAGCTTTATTCTATATTAACTAACTGTAGCAGCCTTAGAGAGGTTTCTGTTTCTGGATTTCTCCAAGCTTTTAAAGCATGGTCACCTTCAACATCTCATATGTGATGATATTAAAATATCATCATATAGAATCATAGAATCGTTTAGGTTGGAAGAGACCTCAAAGATCATCCAGATCCAAACCCCTTCCATAGGCAGGGACACCTCTCACTAGAACAAGTCACTCAAAAGGCCTCATCACCTTGAACACCTCCAGGGAGGGAGCAGCCACAACCTCCCTGGGCAACCTGTGCCAGTGTCTCATCACCCTCACTGGAAAGAGCTTCTTCCTAACACCCAGTTTAAATCTCCCCTCTGCCAGTTTAAACCCATTACCTCTTATCCTGTCATTACAAGACCTTGTGAATAGTTGCTCCCCAGCCCTCCTGTAGGCCCCCTTCAGATATTGGAAGGCTACTATAAGGTCTCCTAGAAGCCTTCTCTTCTCCAGGCTGAAAAGCCCTAACTCTCTTAGCCTGTCCTCATGGCAGAGCTGCTGCAGCCCTCTGAGCATCTTCGTGGCCCTCCTCTGGACTCTCTCCAACAGTTTCATGTCCTTCTTGTGCTGGGGGCTGCAGAACTGCACAGAGTAGTCCAGGTCTTCAATGTTTTGTAGCCAAAGAGAAGTCTNCTATAAGGTCTCCTAGAAGCCTTCTCTTCTCCAGGCTGAAAAGCCCTAACTCTCTTAGCCTGTCCTCATGGCAGAGCTGCTGCAGCCCTCTGAGCATCTTCGTGGCCCTCCTCTGGACTCTCTCCAACAGTTTCATGTCCTTCTTGTGCTGGGGGCTGCAGAACTGCACAGAGTAGTCCAGGTCTTCAATGTTTTGTAGCCAAAGAGAAGTCTAGGACATCAGTGGGGGCAACCAGGGCTTATCCAGGCCCTTTATAGTTCCTCAAATGCAGAAGTTTAAAAAAAAAAATAAAAAAATCCATGCTTTTCACTTCTATGCTTATCTGAGATATAGTTCTTATCTATTGTTATTTATTCTCCTTATGCAGCTGCCTGCACAGGTCTCTGTTATCATGACCAGTGTTTTAAGGGAGATTGTTTCTGTTCATAAAAAGAGTAGTAGTTTTAAATAACCTTCTGAGCCAAAAGGCTGTTCTGACTTTGTGGCCTGGGTGCAATTTAAAGTGAATTATGATATTCTGTGACCTTGCAGATTTTGGCTCACAGTCCTTAGATGCTTTCATTCCTGCACCTGTCATCCATTAGGAGACCTCCTTCTGTGATCTTTCATCGTTCAGAATATATGACGATTTTCTTCAACATTTTCATTAATTGGGAGTGACTCTTGCTTTAAAATCTGTGACAGTATTTGTAAACACTAGAGGTTGGGCAGGCTTGAAATAAATGGATGCCGTTTGATGGGAATGGTTGAAAAATGTGAAGTCACTGTGAATTCAAATGACTAACATAAGAGCCCTGTTGTATCCAGAGCAGACTCAGCACACTCTGTTCCTCACTCCGAGGAGGACGTTGAGGTGCTGGAGCATATCCAGAGAAGGGCAATGAAGCTAATAGTCTGGAGAACAGGGCTGGTGGAGAGCAGCTAAGGGAGCTGGGAGTGGTTAGTCTGGAGAAGAGGAGGCTTAGAGGAGACCTCATGGCTCTCTACAAGTCTCTGCAAGGAGGTTGGAGGGAGGTGGGGCTTGGTCTCTCCTCCCCAGTATCAAGTGCTAGAATGAGAAGAAATGGACTGAAATTGTGCCAGAGGAAGTTTAGGTTGGATACTAGAAAGAATTTCTTTCCTGCAAGAGTGGTCAGGCATTGGAAGAGGCTGCCCATGGAGGTGGTGGAGTCACCATCCCTGGAGGTGTTGAAGGACACCATGTAGATGTGGCACATATGGACATGGTTTAATGGCCATGGTGGTGTTGGGCTGATGATTGGACTTGATGATCTTGGGAGCTCTTTTCCAACCAAAACGATTTTTTGTCTGTGAATATTCCTGCTTGTGCGGACACTGTAGAATGCTCTTCACAACAAGAGAGAGATCTGCTGGAGTCAGTTCTTGCCCTTCAAATGCTGCTGTTCTTTAGACTTTAATGACAAAGTGCAATGATTAGAGTGTTTTACAGTTTGGTTAAAAAACCCTCACTATTTAAAATGAACATGAATCAATCCCTCCTAAAGTGAGATGCTAATTCCTGTGTGTACTGCTCTGCGTAGCAGCGTGAAGAGATGGAAACGGTTTACATCCTTTAAAATCAACAGAGATGAGAAAACCTGAGTCTTACAAGTGCTTTCAGGAATTGAAGTAGCTGCACACATTCCCCTCCCAGCCTTGTCTGTGTTCTTAGAAGCCAAGCTCAGTACTTGTTGCTTGCATACTTCCTAATTATCTCTCCTCAATTTCCATATTCACACCACAAGAGAGTTCTTTCAGATGCAGGAGTAGCTGGGTGGAAACGAAGAAATGAAAAGAAAACCATGATCTTGGTTAAAGCAGTGGTGGTGTTTGAAAAAAAAAAAAAACAAAACCAAAAACGTGAAGTGGCCATCCATAACAGCTGTCATACCTAGGTACCAAATCCTGACTCAGGCATTGACTTTTGTCCTTAAATCTTACATGGGCTTAGGCCAGAGTTTAAATCTCTAATGGGTTGTGTTGCTGTGTAGGAGTGACCTTGTTCAAACAGCACAGGACTCCAGCATGGCTAAAAATGCCACCATTCCCTGGTGGATTTTCCTTGGAGATTATTTTATTGTTAGCTTTAAGGAATAATATAGGGGTGGTGGTGGGGTAATAATCTTATTTAAACTCTTGAACGTTCAGGCCAATCTAAAATAGGATTGTAAAAAGGCTCACATAGCTACTAACAGTAAAAAATTCTGTCCCCTAGGCACAAATGTAGCAAATTTCTTGGAAGGTGGTTTTTTTTTTTTTTTTTTTGACCCAANNNNGGTGTTTTTTTTTTTTTTTTTTGACCCAATAACTGTGTTATGGTCTCAGTTGTGTGAGAGTATTTATTGACTCTATAATGCTTCTGTCATCTGGCTGCTGAATGCACAAACCAATTCTGCATGCTGAAGAAACCCTTACTTGACTTTTCTTCTTGGGTCAAGAACTGCACTTCAGTCAGATGTTCCCTCAGCCCTCATGCACATGGACTTCTCTGTGAGAAGTCATCCACAGATTTATAATTTCTGTGGTTTTTTTTTTTTTTTTTTTTTTTTTTGTGGGAAGA
>VWZI01005210.1:400848-431122 GCA_013396835.1 Psilopogon haemacephalus
GGAAGAGTCATTAATTTGATTACTAATGAAGTCAAAACAGGCAAGACCTTTTCAAGTGATTGAACCAATGATAAAAGTTGCACAAATAATTAACTTGTGTCTAGCTCAGATGAAAAAAAAAAAAAAGAAGCTGAAGACTTGAAACCACAGGGTAAGAATATGCTTTTTGGGAAAAAAGAGCTGGTGCTATATGGGGAAGAACCACCTCATGTACCAGTATAGGTTGGGGACTGACCTGTTGGAGAGCAGTGCAGAGGAGGTGGGGGGAAGGGGTGTGGGTGTCCTGATGGATAGAAGGATGCCCATGAGCCAGCAATATGCTGTTGTGCACAAGAGGGCAAATGGTATCCTGGGGTGTATTAGAAAGGCTGTGGTTAGTAGGCTGAGAGAGGTTCTCCTCTACCTCTGCTCTGCTCTGCCCTGCTGAGGCCACATCTGGAATATTTTGTCAAATTCAGGGCCCCTCAGGTCAAGAAGGACTCAGGGAACTGCTTGAAAGAGTCCAACACGGAGCTACAAAGATGCTGAAGGGAGTGGAATGTCTCCCTTGTGAGGACAGGCTGAGGGAGCTGGGACTCTTTAGCTTGGAGAAGAGGAGCCAGTGTTGTGGTTTGAGGGGCTCCAGGTTATCCCAGACTCCCTAAAAAAAACTACAGAGACCAGAGGTGACCTCATAGGTGTTGATAAAGATGTGAAGGGCAGTGTTGGGAGGAGCCAGGCTTTGCTCAGTGATGTCCAGTGATAGGACAAGGGGCAACAGGTGAAAGCTGGAGCAGAGAAGGTTCCACAGGAATAGAAAGGAAAACTTTCACTGTGAGGGTGCTGGAGCTTTGGAGCAGGCTACCCAGAGAGGTTGTGGAGTCTGCTTCTCTGGAGACATTCAGAACCCACCTGGCTGTGTTCCTGTGTGACCTACTCTAAGTGATCCTGCCCTGGCAGAGGGGCTGAACTAGATGATCTTTCAGGGTCCCTTCCAACCCCTAACATTCTGTGATTCTGTGAAAAGAGCTCACTGGAAAAAAATTCCTCAAGTGGTGATTTGTTGAAGGTGTAGTGAACTAGCAGGTGAAGTTGGTAAAGTGAAAGAGTAAAAACTGAAGAGATCCCAGAAGTATTCACTGCGTTAAAGCTGATGGCCTCAAACTCCAGCTCTTGGAAAGAGTCCTTCAGTCCATTCTGTGGGCTGACAGTAATGAAGTCTATTGATGACTCCATAACAGGAAAAGGACTTAAAAGCTCAAGTGCTAAGCAGTGCTAAGTGTGTGGGTTTTGCAGATGTATTCATTTGATGCATGCCTTATTAGAGTGCTGCCTTGGACAGTCCCTTGGCAGCACAGGTGATTTTGTCTGCCTCAGCAGAGATGTTATTCCGGGGAAGGTACCATCCCAGACAGAAGCATCTTGGAGGGTTCTCAGGACATTTCTGCCCTTTACTTGTTCAGCAAAGCCTGGGTGTCCTCCGAATGTGGCTTGGATCGCTTGAGGGTGCTTCTTGTTTACAAGGTAGTAACCTTGTTCTTGGCTAAATAAACACTTCAGGGTTTCACTTTATGTAGCCTGTGTTCCAGTTGTTAACAAGAGGCACCCTCGAGCTATATAGTAGCTGTATACTGAGATTTCCCATGATCAGGTCTTTTACTGTTGTTTACAGAGTCACACAGAGAAGTGAGGTGGCCTCGTTGGTTAGGGAGCACAGACCTGAGTGCAGAGCTCCCTGTGCTGCCACAGATCCCTCAAACCAACTGTACCCAAAGCATTTGGCTCTATGGAGACATTCAAAACCCACCTGGATGTGTTCTTATGTGACCTTCTCTAGCTGAACTGGCGCTGTGAGGAGGTTGGGCTCGATGAGCTCCTGAAGGTCCTGTTGTGGGTTTACACCACTTAGAGTTTGGGGTTTAACCCCCAACTACTCAGAATGTGGAAGTAAAATAAAATTCTTATTTACAAAAAAATGGGCTAAATGTAAGAGTTAATAAACATATACAAATATATACATCTGCAACTTCTCTGGAGACTTTCAAGCCCTGTCTGGATGTGTTCCTGTGTGACCTACACTAGATTATGGAGCTGCTCTGGCAGAGGGGGTTGGACTTGATCGGTGGAGGTCCTTTTCAGTCCCTAACATCCTGTGATCCTGTGAGCTAGGTAATATCCCAACTAGCTCCCCTGGACAAAGCCCAGGCACCCCTCTAGGCAAAGCCCAACCTGCCACAATGTCCTCTGCCTGGAGACCAGTGCCAAGTGGCGTCCCTCAGGGGTCAGTGCTGGGCCCGGTGCTGGTTAACATCATTGTCAGTGACACGGACAGAGGAATCAGTGCACTCTCAGCAAGTGTGCAGATGACACCAAGCTGTGTGGCACAGGAGACTTGCTGGAGGGCAGGGATCCATCCAGAGGGACCTGCACAGGCTGCAGAGGTGGGCCCAGGCCAACCTCATGACATTCAACAAGGCCAAGTGTAAGGTCCTGCAGCTGGGTGGGTGCAATCCCAAGCACAACTCCAGGCTGGGTGGGGAATGGCTGAGGGACAGGCCCTGGGGGTCTGGGTTGATGAGAAGCTCAATGTGAGCCTGCAGTGTGCACTCGCGGCCCAGACAGCAACTGTGTGCTGGGCTGCAGCAAGAGCAGTGTGGGCAGCAGGGCGAGGGAGAGGATTCTGCCCCTTGGCTCTGCTCTCCTCAGGCCCCACCTGCAGTACTCTGTGCAGTTCTGCAGCCCCCAGCGCAGGAAGGACATGGAACTGCTGGAGAGGGTCCAGAGGAGGCCACGAAGATGGTCAGAGGGCTGCAGCAGCTCTGCTGTGAGGACAGGCTGAGAGAGCTGAAGCTCTGCAGCCTGGAGAAGGCTTCCAGGAGACCTTAGAGTAGCTTTCGAATATCTGAGAGAGGCCTACAGGAGGGCTGGGGAGCGACTGTTGACAAGGTCTTGTGATGACAGGATGGGGAGTAATGGGTTTAAACTGACAGAGGGGAAATTTAAACTGGATGTTAGGAAGAGGTTCTTTGCAGTGAGGGTGGTGAGACACTGGCACAGGTTACCCAGGGAGGTCGTGGCTGCTCCCTCCATGGAGGTGTTCAAGGCCAGGCTGGATGAGGCCTTGAGTGACCTGATCTAGAGGGAGGTGTCCCTGCCTATGGCACAGGGAGGTTGGAACTGAATGTCTTTGAGGTCCCTTCCAACCTAAACCATTCCATGATTCTTATTAGTAGCCCAAACAATGATCAGTGCAGAGCAGGCAAGGCCAGAGGGAGAGACAGTCGGAAAAACAAGCAAGCAGGAGAGAAAGAACTCCCAGCTCTGGGGGAAAATACCAAGCCAATGAAATGGGATGAATATATCTCTTACTTTAGAGATGTAGATCCCCTGAACTCTCTCTCAAATTCTCTGGAACACTTTTATTTACAATTTCCACTGGAGACACCAGTCTTAAACTGTAACAGGTCCTTCCCAACCTCCACCATTCTGTGGGTGTCTGCTTTCATGAGGAGCTAAATGCAGCCATGCTCTTTTCTAGCCTTCCTGCACCACAACCTCCAGATGATGAGAGGGAATGGGAAGATGGGGGCAGCACATTGCTGCTTGCAAGGGCTGCAAGGTAAGTATGCTAAAATATTATGGGATGTGTCAGCATCAGCTGGCATACTTGAGGTGCCTGGATGGCTGGTTTTATTATAGTGTGAGAAGTAACAAATTTGCTGGAAGACGGTGGAATGGAAAATGCAGCATGAGGTCATTTAAGAGGTGCCAGAGGCAAGAGCTGATGTGGTTAATTCTGGTTACATCTCTTCTCTGGTTCTTGTCCAGGGCAGCAGTCGATGCAAGCTTTGTGTGAACTCAGAGCACAGACCATACTTGTGGGCACTGAGCTCCAAGAAGCTCTGTGTGTGCTCAGGGGACCAAAATTTAAGTCTATTTTCTGAGTGTGGCAATTTACATTGATTTTACAGACAAGCTTTGGCATTCTTATAGAAGCTGCTTGGCCTCCGAAGGACGTATAAAGAGAGAGAGGCAGGAGGACTGGAACGGGATGTGGACACTGAAGAACCCAACAGCTGCACAAAGTTGGCATAGCAGTTTCCAAAGGCTGGTTCTGCAGTCAGGGGAAATGGAGGTGCCAAATCTCTAACCTTTATGTCATTGGGATGAACTGTAATGAGTCCAGTCCCTTTCATAGCAGGACAAACTGAGCAGCTCTGTCTTTGGCACCTGGCCACTTGTGGATGTGAAAGCTTTTAAGATAGCAACTGTCAAATCTTCCTGGTAGTGTGGTGGGGTAGTAGGAGAGACTTGCTGGGTTTGAAGCTCAAGTGACTCATATCTGAAACACTATCTGCGTGGCTGAAATCTCTTCTTCTCAGAGCTGTGGCATGGTCACATCGAGCTTGGTACTGTGTGAGTAAAACATCTCTTCTTCAGTCTGATAGTACTTCTTTGGAATGTCTTTGGGATAGATTTTAGCAAGAGCTGTGCTTGCTAGTTTGTTTGTTTGTTTGTTTTTTTCCCTTGAAGCTGTATCTGTTTTTATTGTTGTTTGTTTGTTTGTAAATTTTTTTTTTTTGGGCACTGTTTCACTTGTTAGGTTTCTTCTTTCATGACCTGTGTGCTTAACAGACGTAAAGCATGAAAATGAGACATTGTCCCCTCTTTTTGCTTGGACATTATATTTCCAGCAGGATACTGACCAAGCACTCCTCATTCTGAGGCATGTCAAGGACTATGTGAGATCACAGAATCACTGTGGTTGGAAAAGACCTTCAAGATCATCAAATCCAGCCATTATCTAACTCAGAAGGTAGGCATTAAGACTCAGGACACAAGGAAAATGGCAAGGCTTTGACTGTCTAGAAGATAATCAGCTTCCTTCAGAGGAGCACATTTACAACACTAACTGTTGTCCTCTGAGCCTAAACAGAATTCATTTCTCTTTCTCTCCCCACCTCCCTCTTTCCACACTTAAAAAACAAAAAGAGGTTTAGACTGGATATTAGGAACAAATTTTTTTATTGAAAGAGTGGTCAGGCATTGGAACAGGCTGCCCAGGGAGGTGGTGGAGTCACCATCCCTGGAGGTGTAAAAAAACAAAACAAACCCATGCAGGCTTGACACTTCGGGGCATGGTCATGTTGGGTTGACAGTTGGGCTTGATGTTCTTAGAGGTTTTTTCCCAACTTTTATGATTCTATGAA
This sequence comes from Psilopogon haemacephalus, assembly GCA_013396835.1. Classification (NCBI taxonomy): domain Eukaryota; kingdom Metazoa; phylum Chordata; class Aves; order Piciformes; family Megalaimidae; genus Psilopogon; species Psilopogon haemacephalus. The sequence continues at coordinate 406,038 of VWZI01005210.1, forward strand.
AATAATAATAATTTTAAAAAGGCCCATATAATTGTTAATAGTTTAAAGCAGCATTTTAGCCAACATTTTAAAGAGCTGCAAGCAGACTTTACTGGCAGCTTTTCAGATCTCTTATGGCAATCGAAAGCAGCTGATGCGTGTTTGGAAATGTATTTGCACTCTGCCAGAACTTATGACTCAATTAATAAAACAAATGTGCCTGTGAACTGCAGCCTAACCCTTTCTGACCTAAATAAACTCCTAAATCTTTAGTGAATCTATTTCAAGATGTCAAACCTACACGCAGCTAATGTACGTGCATGATCATTTCTTGCCTTGCCATGCTGCGAAGAGACCCTTTGCTAAACTCCTGACCTTTGCCTGCACACACCCTTTCCAGATGACTGGCAATTTGGAAAGCCTCATCAGACAAAAGGTTACTTGCTATAACTTCTGTCTGACTAATTGCCACTTAGGACAGGGCAAGCAGCTCCTGCTTGCGCACTGCAAACGCTGGTGATATGTGAAGGTTTGCCAGCCCTGCTTGTGAGGCCAGCTGCCTGCTCATTCAGCTGCCAGGCAGAAGAAGGTGCAGCCTCCCATCTCCTGTCCTGCACAGGCTGGCACAGTGGTAGGAGACGTCTGGCACTCTTTTAAGATTGATATGTCTGATCCTTAGCTTTGGAGGCTTTTCTGGAGCAAGGTGACCCTAGTATTGTAAGGCACCGTGGGGATATTCCTTGCCAGCTGTGTAATGTTGCTGAGCATGAAGCCCAGGCTGCAAGCAACTGCTCTTTCACTGATGGAGAGATGAGTATCTAGCCATGGAGCTGGGCTGATGCTGGCTTGGGTTCTGTGCAGAGATAGTTGCTGATCTTGTGTCTGCACTGAGATGTGCATTGCAGGCATTCAGGAAGGGTCTCCTGGCAGTTTAACTGGCTACAAAAATGCTACTGATTGGAAAGGCTCCCCCAAAGTTTGGAGCCATTATTGGGTTTTTCTTTTCTAAAAGGGCATGAAAGATGAAGAGGAAGGTGCTGCTCCTGTGAGGATATTGTCGTCAGCCTCCTCTGCGGATCTTGTCAGCCTCCTCTGCGGATCTTGTCAGCCTCCTCTGCGGATCTTGTCAGCCTCCTCTGCGGATCTTGTCAGCCTCCTCTGCGGATCTTGTCAGCCTTCTCTGCAGATCTTGTCAGCCTCCTCTGCAGATCTTGTCAGCCTCCTCTGCTCTTTAAAACCTTGTTCTAGCCGTGAGTGTTGAGCACGTTAAAGCCAAGGAGCATCACTGGTGTTCTCTGCTGCATCACTTGAGTCCTGAAGTCAGGTCAGTGCAACGTGCTGAGGAAAGGAGGTTGGTGGAGCTGTTTCTTGAGATCCATCTGATTCTCCAGCAGAAAAGGGTGCAGAAGTTTGTTGCTTCTCAGCTGCAGCTGAGCCCTTCTGTCCTGTCCGCACGGAGCAGAACAGTGCCTGCAGTTTCCCTTGAGATACTGCTGCCAGCTTGCAAGGCAACAGAGGGCATCTGAAGGGGAACACTGATGTGTCTGCTCCACAGCCTCTTCAGATGGAGGGTTTGGATGAACTTCTAGAAGACAACTTAATAACTGAGCAGTCAACATCAACACAGACTATTAAAATCTGAATTGTAGAGTATCTAGTCTCTCAAGGACTTTAATAAATGGAAAGGCATTGCTTCCCAGGAGAGCTGAGCAGGCTGGAACAGAAAATTGAGTGTAACACCACTGCTGTCTGTGCTTTCCTTTGTCTCTTTCTGCTCATGGTAAGTGCTCTCCTTACAGATTTTTCCATCTAAACTTTTATGCAAATATGTGAAATGGTTCAGCTTGCCAGAGATACTCACTCCTGACAATGTCAGCATGGGCAGATAATTCACTGTTCTTTAGCATGCAGATTTCTTGTTGACCTCTTCTGCTGGTTAAAACTACTTCTGCAGTAATGAATTAGCTTCTGTGGTCAGATTATAAGAACATTTTCGTGCTCTCCCAGAGAGGAAGGAAGTGATTTAAGAACTGAAGGAGGAGCCTATATGAGTTGCAATCCTGCACTGAATTGTTTGACTGTTTTGATTTAGATCTCATTCTTACCTTTCTGCCTGGATGGAGTTGAGAGTACAGCCTTCATACGTTTATGTTGGCAGGAGGAAGCTGGCAAAGTTTGGCTCAGACTTGAGTAGCCAGTCTGGCTAGAACCATCTCTTGCAACCAACTTCCCTCTTTTTTTTGCTAAGGAAGAAGAGGCTGGGCAGTTTTCCATGGGCACAGGATCTTTCTCCGTTGCATTCTTCTGGATGATGACATTATTTCAGCCAAGTGGTTGTATTTGGACCCCAGAGAATGACCCATTGGGCCATTCTCTTCCTTGATTATTGCTCATTCCCCATGAACCCAAGAATTGCTCTGCATGTGGCTGGGTGAGGCCCAAGCAATGGTGGCATTGACTAGCTGAGGGCAGCAAACATTCCCAGGGCAGTTTCTGAAGGGTACTTCTCTAGGGTTTCCCAAGTGCAGCAGCAATGAAGGGCAGAGCTACTCTTCCTCCTTACCTAAACATCTAAAGATGTGACTCATTCTGGGACAGAAATGAAGGCATCCAAACTGTCAAGCAGTGAATGCAAGGACCCCACAAGACCTGTGGAAGTTTCTCTTTGTCTGTGCAGGATTTTCTCCGGTCCTAAAATGTAAAAGCAGTGATGGACTCAGCACTCCTTAAGGCCAAGGTGACAAACTCAAAGAGTCCATGAAGACTTTGTTGCTTTCTGAACAAAGTGGAGCAAAATGGGAAATTGGAATTTTCTGAATCATCAACATTTTATTCTGAGTATATTAATTTTGCTGAAGGAGCAAGATTAATTTGAAGACAGGAAAGTTTAGGAAGGAAAACATGAAGAGGAACTCATTCCTTTAGTTTGTTTTCTGGGACCTGTGGTTATCCAGTACATACAGAAGACGAGACTATAATTCAGAGCAGACAGCACCCCATGTGGGTGTACAAGCTCCACACCTTCCCTCTTCTTCTCCTTGGAATATCTTGAGTGAAAGGACCAAATTCAGATGCATTTTGACAAGACTGGAGAGCTTTCAAAGCCATCAGATTCCTATGTGTTTGCATTAAAATACGACACTTTATATAATTTTACTTTCTTTTGTTTAAATTTAAAAGAAAAAAAAAAAGAAGTTGAGGCAAAGTTAATGAAGTGAATTTCCATGCAAGTTCTGAAAAAAAAAATGTTTATACTTGTTTCCATGGGGACCTCCCTGAGAATAAGGGGCTTTAGGATGCCACCTCCCTTCAAGAGGCAGCTTCCAGAAGCAGCTAGGCAGGTGCCACGAGCAATGCTGCCCTCTCGTGCTGGCAGTAAATGGAGCCCATCACTGTGCCAGCCCTGCAGCCGCAGCCTGCTCCTGGCACTGCTTGCTGGAGAGAATGGGCTCCAGGTGCATAAAGCCCTGCCCAGGGGATTGTTAACTCCACCTCAGGTAATTTTTTGTTTTAACTGCAGGATGCCTTGAAGTAGAAGCAGAAGTGGCCAGAGCAGGATGCTGAAGCTGTTTGCAAGGTGTTACAGAGTTCAGTTAATTCCTTTGGAATAACCTCTAAGATCATCAAGTCCATGGCAAGTAAACCTTGTCCCAAAGTGCCACATCCACATCTTGCGTGAACATCTCCACTGCCTCCCTGGGCAGCCTGTTCCAATCCCTGACCACCCTTGCAGTGAAGACATTTTTCGTAATATCCAACCTAAACCTCTCTTGATACTACTTGAGGTCATTTCCTCTTGTTCAGTTCTTTGTTGCTTTGGAAAAGAGACCAACCCCCACCTTGCTCCAACCTCCTTTTAGCTTATTCTAGAGAGCAACGAAATCTCCCCTCAGCTTCTTCTTCTCCAGACTAGACACCCTCAGTTCCCTCAGCTCCTCCTCACTAGTTCTGTTCTCCAGACCTTTCACCAGCTTTGTTGCCCTTATCTGGACATGCTCCAGCACCTCAAATATTCTTGCAATAAGGGGCCCAAAACTGAACCCAGGACTCAAAGTGTGGCTCAGTACAGGGGAACAATCACTGCTCTGGTCCTCCTGCTGGCCAGGATGCTGGTTGCCTTCTTGGCTTGAGGGAAAGCTTAGCTCTAAACTGGGAACAATAACCATTATCTTTTCTTTTATAGCTCCTTAGCTGCCGTGACTGTGTTTGGATACCATAAACAGATGTACAGTACCAAGCGCAGCACATGGCAGCTCTGACTGGGGAGTCCTAACAGCCTGGTAATTAAAATGTAAACATTTACAGTGCATTGGATTGATTATGTTATCTTAAGAAGTTAAAACCTTGATGTTTAAAGGGCAAGGCTGAAGCGTAAAGAGAAAGAGCTGCTTTTCAGCTACAGCTACAGCTCCAGTTACAGCCCTGCAAGTTTTAAACCTTCCCTAGGTGTCTGCCTGGAAACTCCCTGCTTAATTTCTTTTTTTTTTGAAGCTGTCGTTTCCAGGCTTGTACTAATTTATGTATGCCATTGGGGCTGATCATTAGAGAAATAAAATGGCATTTTGCAAACTAAACAACTGCTTTAAGAGTGCCCCGAACTATAGATTAGGGGAAGAGAAAAAAAAAAAAAAAAAAGAAGAAGAAAAAAAAGTGAGGCTTGATCCATAAGCTGACAACAGTAAGGAAATTCAGACATGAGCAGGGAAGTGTTCCATATGTTCTCCAATACCTAGGCACAACTGGGTGCCTCTTTAATGATGAGCTGAATGCTCCCTGTTGTTCCTAGGTACTGCAGAACATATGGCCCTGCTTTCCCCCTGCACTCTGAGCTTCCTTGCTTTTGTCAGTAGGTGTCTTGCCTCTCTTGTATTTTGATGCAGTGTTTGTGCCTCTGAGCATGGCCCAGATTTGAGCCTAGGCAAACAGGAGGGTGGATACAGCTGTTGGTTGTCTCATGTTCATCTTTAAACTGTATTTCAATACCTAATCTGTATCTGGATAGACACACCTTGTAATTTTGAGTAAGGGCCCTCGGAGAGTTTCAAAATCATTTTGCTGTGCTCCAAACTTAGCATGGATGATAAATGACCGTTTAGTTGCCAATATAGCACAATATTTCAATTTCCTGCCTTCACAGAGGTATTCCAAAGGTTGAATGGAGTTCATACTCACAGTATGTGTTGTCTAGAACTCTGTGATCTCTTGCTGGCAAACTTTAACCAAACCCTTTTCAATTAACTAAACGCATTCCTTGTGGAACTCAGCCAACCTACTGCTGGACAAATAGAGTTTCAGTGATGCTTTGCAATAAGCTCTCCCTGCTCCTGGCTCTGGGTAAGTGTAGCCAGAGTGAGTTTATGAGTTGGTGTGCAATCTATGTGATTGAGAAGATGATTAATTTAATGGTATGCTGATATTTTCCCTGTGATAGTGATACAGCTCCAGTGTGGATTCTGTTGGTCATGCTGGGGTCCTGATTTACATGGCGCAATTTGAGGGTGAAGGGTGGTGAAGGACCTTGAATACCAGCAGATGAGAGAACTGGGGTTGTATAGTTTGGAGAAGAGGAGGCTGAGAGCAGACCTCATTGCTCTCTAGAATAACCCAAAAGAAGGTTGGAGTCAGGTGGATGTTTGTCACTTCCCAAGCAACAAAGAATAGGACAAGAAGAAATGGCCACAAGCTGCAGCAGGGAGGGTTAGGCTGGATATTAGGAAAAATGTCTTTGGTGCAAGAGTGATCAGGGATTGGAACAGGCTGCCCAGGGAGGTGGTGGAGCCACCATCCCTGAAGGTGTTCAGAAGAGGAAGTTGAGGGGAGACCTCATTGCCCTGTATATCTCCCTGAAAGGAGGTTGGAGCCAGGTGGAGATCAGTCTCTTCATGCATAGAGCAAGTGATGGGACAAGAGGAAATGGCCTCAAGTTGTGCCGGGGAGATTTAGGTTGGATATTAGGAACAATTTCTTCACAGAAAGGGTTGTCAGGCATTGGAACAGGCTGCCCAGAGAAGTGGTGGAGTCACCATCCCTGGAGGTGTTTAAAAAGCATGTGGTTTTTGGTTAGGGATGTGGTTTAGTGGTAGTGGCTCAGTAGTGGTGGGATTGTGAGCTCCAGGTGAGCAGTTGGATGTGATGATCTTAGAGGCCTCTTCCAACCTCTACAGTTCTGTGATTGTGTGAATAAAATTTGGCCTACCATTAGCAGAGCAGAGCTCATGCTAACGAAAGCACAAGATACTGAGGTATTAACTTCAGCCAGACTGCATCAGGGTCTGAAGTTTAATCCTGATCCTGTTTGATAATACTCCCATCAGGGAATCATTTTAGTAGCTGAGCAATTGGTTGATGAATTTATAGGCAATAAAGAGGACTGAGGAATACCTGTTCTCTTCTGAAAAGGTGGGAGAAAGGCCCTCTCAGAGCTTTTAAAATCAAAGAATCTGCTCTGCCATTGAAATTCCTCAAGAACAGTCGTGAGGGAGTGTTCTGCATGAATGCAACTGTGTGCTTGCACTCCTGTATAACACATCTGTTGCTGACCACTGTTGGAGACAAGTAATTGGGCTGGAATGACCTTTTGCCTGTGCTAGTGCAGCTGGTTTTGTGCTCAGTATCTCACATCCCACCTGCTTAACTATGTCTTTAGTAGGTAGCTCAAGGAGAAAGTTCTCCACCTGCACAGCATTCAATTGCAAAACAGTGGGAAGGGCTGTTTAGACTCACAGAATGCTAGGAGCTGCAATGGGTCTCTGGAGGTCATTGAGTGCAACCTCCCCTGCCAAAGCAGGATCACCTAGGGCAGGTCACACAAGAACACATCCAGGTGGGTCTTGAAAGTTTCTAGAGAAGGAAACTCTGCAACTTCTCTGGGTAGCCTGCTCCAGTGTCCTTTCATCCATTCACCTGAGGAAGTTTCTCCTCATGTCAAAGTGGAACTTTCTGTGTTCCAGTTTGTGTCCTCTGCCCTTTATCCTGTCACAGGACACCACTGCAAAGAGCCTGGCCTCTTCTGTTTGAGATTTTTGCAGCTCTCTGTACATGCTTGTTTCCTTCCCTGTCTTACCTCGATGCCTCCGGATTCTTCTGGTTCATCCCACCCCGTCACAAGTCTTCTGCACATTTAGCCTAAGGATGTTGTCTAAGCTTATCAACAAGACCTGAGAAGGAACAATAAACTACACCAGTATAGGCTGGAAGGTGACCTGCTGGAGAGGTTTTTCTTAAAGAATCTTCTTGCATAGCTCAAAAAACAGAGGAGAAAAGAGAAATGTTTGCTTGTTGCTTTACACCAGCGCAGCTGGCTCCCAAAGCAGTGAGCTGTGTCTTTAAGGGAGCACAGAGCCAGTAATCCAATAAATGCTATGCTCCCTCCTTGAATAATGCAATGGATAATTACTGAGAAGACCACACAAATGCCTGGATTCCAAATGAGTGCATTCTGTGCTGCAAGGTGGATGCAGCTGGGCGCAGGGTGCCTTGCTGGAGCCCAACTAAATTAAAGTGAGGACAGCTCTACTTGACCTGGCTCATTTAGAAGTGTTGTATCATGCTGTTCGTGGTCTGGAAGGGTCATGAGGCATTCCCAGGGACTTCAGGTCTCCTTGTGTTTTCAGAGGTCACTCTGAGCTGCATAAGGCATCAAGAGGTTTTTTGGTGCAGCTTCTAAGAGGTAGGGAAGAGTGTTTCAGTGCAGCAGTTTTGCCACTTTCTGAGTGGGCTCACTGTAGCATCATAACTTGTGCTCAGTGCCCAGCTACACAACATTCTAGGGAGCAGTTGCTTATTCCAACTGGCTCCAGGGATCTCTTGGGTTTTAATTATTTTATTTTGTCTGCTCCTTGATTGTATCCCTTCTGTTTCTCATAGACCACTTCAACTCCAGGCAACTGGTATCTTCCACAGTATCCTCCATGCTGGTGAGAAAATTCTCTGCCATCACCTTATTCACTGTTATGGCCCCCTGAAATTTTGTGGGCATTCATTTTTCTAGTTTACTCAGATTTTTTTCCTTAAGCTCCTTCTCAGCCTAGTTGCTTCTTAGTCACCACAACTTTTGAAACATCTTTGCACAATAGCGAGAAGCTTCCATGGTTTGTGTTCCTTTTCCTTGCCTTTCCTTAGGGTAGGTTTTCACTTCTTTTGGAATGCTAACCTGTTTGGCTTAAATAACCCCTTGAACCTTGCTGGTTTTCCATGCTAATTTTATTTTTCTTGCCTTCTGTGTTTCTTTGAAAAGCTGCACATTCCTTCTGGGACTCTATTATGGTTGCTTAAGTAGCCTCCATGCTGAGCTGAAGGATTTTAATTTCCTTACTTTTGACTTCAGGGCCTTTTTGACTAGCTTCCTCATTTTTACTTATTTATTTATTTTAAATCCCCTTCCTAAAGCTTAATGCCACAGTGCTAGGTTTCATTCCCTCCCACGAGGATACTGACTTTAATGACACCGTACCCCTTTGTGCTTGGTGAGTCACCTGTCCTTAGTTCCTCAGTTCACTTCTGCATATCATTGTCACTGTGAGAGGGGCACCTTGCTGGGTTTTCTTAAGCAAGGAAGCTGACTTTCAGTAGTTCATAATCCAGATTATTAGAGGACCAGAACATCTCTTATCATGAAAGGCTGAGGGACCTGGGGCTTTTTAGCCTGGAGAAGAGAAGACTGAGTAGGGATCTTGCCAACGCTTATCAATGTCAGGAGGATGGGACCAGTCATGGTTCAGTGGTGTCCAGTGAAAGGACAACAGGTAGTCAGTATGAATCTGAACATAGAAAGTTCCATCTAAGCCTTTATGCTGAGGGTGCTGAAGCATTAGGCCAGGCTGCCCAGAGAGGTGGTAGAGTCTCCATTTGTGGAGTCATTCACAACCTGCCTGGCTGTGTTCCTGGTAAGCCTGTTCAAGGTGACTACCTGATCTCCTGAGGCCCCTCTCAACCCCCACCCTTCTGTAAATGATTCTGTGTGATTCTACAAAGAACTCTACAGACCAATGTGGTCATCCAGTGCACTTCTCTAAAACTACCTTAGCTTGCCATGGTCAGGGCTGTGCTAGGAGAGCTGATGTGACAAGTAGAGACTTCATGGAGTTGGTTTGGTAGAGACGACCAAGGATCATAGAATCACAGAATCAGTCAGGGTTGGAAGGGACCACAAGGATCATCTAGTTCCAACTCCCCTGCCATGCCCAGGGACACCCTACCCTAGATCAGGCTGCCCACAGCCTCATCCAGCCTGGCTGCCAACATCTCCAGGGATGTGGCCCCAACCACCTCCCTGGGCAACCCATTCCAGGCTCTCACCACTCTCACGGTGAAGAACTTCCTCCTCACCTTCAGTCTGAATCTCCCCACCTCCAGCTTTGTTCCATTCCCCCTAGTCCTGTCACTACCCGATAGCCTAAAAGAACTGGAACTACTACATTACACGTCTGTGGAGGAGACTGTGTTTAGCCCATTGAAGTGGTGCATGTGGGATTAGTACAGTTTCTTCACTCCTGGAGAAAAGCCATCTCTTCTCTGTGGGCTTCTTGGAGTTGAAAGCCATTCCTAGAGCCCTAAGAATAAGGTCTGGTATCAAGGGAATGCCTGCCCTGTCACACAGTGTCAATGTGAGACTTGTGTGACTAATTCCTTGCTTTTAAGTCCTACACAGCCAATCCTTCTGCCTTCTCCCTGAGGCCCTGTGGCAGAAGCAGAGATGGGCAGAGTCCTCAGGGCAGTGGTTCCTGAATGCTTGGCCTTGCACATCTTAGAAATGTCAGAAAAATCTCCAGGCACCTGACTCCAGGTATTTGGGACAAATTACTTGAAAGAGTGGCATGGGGCTCATCCACTTTTGTCACTACATCCTGTCTCACCAGGTTGTCTTACTGAAGTCCTTAGACTGTTGTCCAGGCTTTTCTATTTTACTTCCCCTCACTGTGCCTCCAGCAAAGTGCTCCCTCCATTCTTATCTGGGATGTCCAATCCCTCCTGGAGCTCAGCTAAATGGCAGTGTAAGGAAGAGCTGTGGCTGGCATTTGTTTGACCACTGCACTCTGCTTTATTGACCACCTTTTGTGATGCTGAGTTGTGCTGCTGGAGCATCCCCCCAGGAGGGTCACCTGCCTGTTGCAGGGCTCAGCTGTGATTTTTGCCCTCTGCTTTATAACCAGCTCTCTTGTTACCTATACATAACTGACAACTGTCTTTGTCTTGTATGCTCTGTTTGCCCCCTGGTTTTGAGTTTAAAATAACTCCCTTGGGCCTTGTCAGTTGCGTTCTGAGCCTGTTTAGCTTTTTCCTATCCCAGAAGCTGCCCAGTATGTGATGTGGGGAAAGCCTCTTTCTGCACAGTTCATCGCCTTCACACACACTTAAAGATCCTCATCTTCCTCTGCTCTAGCAGGATTTTGGAGGAGTTTGTTCAGTATGTTGTCTCATCTTCCCACTTACTACGTAGGTAGCTCTCAGATACCTCCCTACAGTCCTTTTAGCACACTGCCACTTTTGGAAGAGGAGAGTTGATCTAGAGCACTGGCAAGTGAAACCAGGCTAAGGCAGTAGAAATGGTTCATCTTGATCCTGGAATCATTTAGGTTGGAAAAGGCCTTCAAGATCATCTTGCCTCAACTATGTACCTGCCTGTGCTGTTCTCTTTGATGCCAAACAAGAAAGTAGCTCCTTTTGGATTGTGGTAATGCAGTTCTCACCACCTTTTCTGCACCAAAAGCAGAGACACCTTGGTGGCTCTCGTAAGTTTGTTTTCTCATTCTTCAAGGGAAGAAGCTGGCATAGCTTCTTTTGAATAAAAATTTTACAAACCTACCTGATTATGTTTTCTGAAGAAATTGTAGGAGAAGCCTTCTTCTGTTTTCCCACGATAAACTATTTTATCTCTCTGATTCCCCATACAGGCTCATCATGGTGAGTGGCTCAGTCTTCTGGAATTCTCCTTGATGTGTTAAGAAAATGTGAGTCTGCCTTGTCTGTGTGCACCTCAAGACCATAGAAAGGATCCACAGCTGAACTTCAGCGTGATGCAATTGCAGATATCACAGAATAACCATGGTTGGGAAAAAAACTCAAAGATCATCAAGTCCAACCATTCTCTGACTCTACTAGGACCACTACTACAGCATATCCTTCAGCACCATATCTAGATGGCTTTTCAATACATCCAGGGATGGGGATTCCACCACTGCAATGGGTAGCCTGTTCCAGTCTTTGAGAACCCTTTCATTATAGAAGTTTTCCTGATGTCTAACCTAAACATCCCCTGGCATACAAAAACAACCCCAGGGATCAGTATAGGTTGGGGACTGGCCTGCTGGAGAGCAGTGAAGGGAAAAAGGACCTGGGAGTCTTAGTGGATGGAAGGTTGACCATAAGCTAGCAATGTGGTCTTGTGACCAAGAAGGCCAATGCCATTCTGGAGTGTATCAGAAGGGCTGTGGTTAGTAGGTTGAGAGAGATTCTCCTGCCCCTCTACTCTGCCCTGCTGAGGCCACATCTGGAGTATTGTGTCCAGTTCTGGGCTCCTCAGTTCGGTAAGGACAGAGAACTGCTTGAGAGAGTCCAACACACAGCCATGAAGATGATGAAGGGAGTGGAATATCTTCCTTTGTAGGAGAGACTGAGGGAGCTGAGGCTCTTTAGCTTGGAGAAGAGGAGACTGAGAGGTGACCTCATTAATGGTTATAAATATGTAAAGGGTGAATGCCAATAGTATGGAGCCAAGCTCTGCTCAGTGATGCCCAATGACAGGAGAATGGGTGGAAGCTGAGGCATAAATGTTCCATGAAAACATGAGGAAGTTTTTCACTGTGAAGGTGACAGAACACTGGGACAGGGAAGTTGTGGAATCTTCCTCTCTGGAGTTATTCAAGACCTGCCTGGATGTCTTCCTGTGTGATCTGTTTTAGGTGATCCTGCTCTGTCAGAGGGGTTGGACTGGATGGGCTTTCAAGGTCCCGCCCAGTCCCTGACATTCTGTGATAACTCAAGGCCATTTCCTCTTGTCTAATCAGTTGAGACTTGCAAGAAGAGACCAATACCAAACTCACTCCAACCTCCCTTCAGGAAGTTGTAGAGAGTTGGAATGGGATAGAGAACTCAGATAATCTTTTTTGGTGAACGCTGCTGAGGAAGGTTGCCCATACATTTGTTTGCAGCCCAATGAGATCTCATCCTTGGTCTCAGCTAGATTTGCAAAGCTCATTTTGCTCCTTCATATCAGTGGCCCAAATAATTTAATGGAAGTTTTGTGCTCATTCAGGTTGTAAACTAAGGAATTGTGTCACCCATCAGACAGAGGACTGAAAGCCAGCAGCAAAAGCATCAGTGTATGAGCTGGCTCTGGGATCCCACCGTGGGTACTTGGGAAGCAATTTCAGGCTGCTGAATTACTTCACTACAACAATTTTCTGCAATTGATAATTAGCATGAAGGAAATTACTGTCTTCAGGACAGTTTTAAGATCTGCCTTCTGGGACGTGGAATATGGTCAAGGTAACCAGGTTGTAATTTCATTTTAAAGAGCCTGCTGCCAAGAAGATAATTTTTGTTAAATTTCAACTGGGAGAAATGGGAATTCAGAGGATGAGTGGTAGGAATGAAAAGTTTTGTCCTGTGAGTTGTGAAAAGCTCTCTTACATTTGCAGGGTGATTAGTGCCATAATTTGATATGTAGGAGTGAAGAAAGCTTGAAAAACGAAAGATGAATGTGGCTTAAAATCAGAGTCTGACCCCATTTTCATGCCACTTGTCTCCCAGAATGTTCAAGCTAGCACCAAATGCTTCCAAAATAGTTCAGCAGACTAGACATTACCTGCTTTAGGAAGGGGGAATAAAAAATGCACTTAGCAGAGGCAAACCTTTATTTAATTAGCCACAGTGTAAAGGTTTCTTGTATTCCTCTGCAGTTACACGGCCGTGAGAGACTGTGGAGTACCTGAAGGGTAACTCCTACTGGGACTAATTCAGTCCAGACAGCTCCAAGTATGTTCATTAAGCTCTGGCTGGGTTTCACACAGGTGGGGAAGGTTAGAAGGCAACAGATAGAGAATGGTACTGATTGTGTTAAGCATAAAACACCATCTGTTTTGCAAGGAAGAAGGGAACAAAATCTGCACGTCCTGAGGGATACCATCCCGCTGCTAGAAGTCAGCTCTCTCCTTTTTTTTTTTTTTTTTTTCTCCTTTTTTTCTTTTTTTTTTTTTTTTTTTTTTTTAATTTTTTTTTTAATATTCTTGCTATATTTTTAAGCTTTCAGTGCAAAGCAGCTAAACTGTAGAAACCCCAGGCTCATAAACCAGGGGGCTGCTGAAAAAGATGCCGAAGTTTAAACTGCCATGGGGGCTCTCAGACCTGCAGTATGTCAGGAAAAGAGGGAATTTCAGAGAAGTGTTATGGTTGGCATGAGAGAAGGAGAGGAGAGGAGAGAGAACGGGGTCTAATTCCCAAAGTTTTAGAATAGATCAGTATAGGCTTAAAAATCAATCAATGCAGCAGTAAAAATGCTCTTTCTTCACTACAGCTTTCTCTTCACTTTCTAGTGACCGAGTTAAAAGAGTGTGTTTGGAGTGGCACAGTAAATATGTCAACATACCAACTGCTTTATTGTTCAATAGGGTTACTGCTTAAGAGGAGGCATCGCAAGCAGATGTAAGTGGCTGAGTGCAAATGTGTCTGAGCGCTGCCGAGCCTTGTGGACACTGTTAGCCTTGACAAGGAGGCAACTTTACTCACTCTGCTTGTAGAGAATTCTGCCTCGGAAAAAGCTACAAGTGGGAGCTGCAGGGCTGCAAACTTCTGATGCCTTGGGACATGAAAATGCAAGACCAAGCTTTCTGCAGACCCTGAAGGCAAAGGTGAGCTCACCCCTTCAGAAATTGCCTGCCCATTTTGAAAGGCTTCCTAGAGAATTGAGGGGGACTGGACTGGTAGATCCCATTCTTCTATAATTTTGTCTTGCTATATGTAATCCCCAAACTGGATCAGCATTAATCAAAGTGCAAGCAGTTAAATAAATTGTGCTTCTTAACAGCTGAATCAAAAGTTTAGCACTGGATGGTATTTTTGTAAGAACCCCAAGTCTTGAAACCATATGGAAGGGGAAGTCTCTCCTGCCTCCTTTTCTGCCTCTCTCTCTCTCCCCCTTTATTCGTTTTAGTTTGCTTTCTATGGTTTTAATAGAGTTCCATTACTTGAACAGGTCTAATTTCCTGACCCATTAGATCAGTAATGGTTTTGCCAGTTCTTTAGCTGTTAAGTGCTGACCTAGTCTTGACTTGTCCCAGTGAATTGTTCATATTAGAAACAGGATTTCCAGGAACTCAGCCAGAGCTTTTACAGCAGCAAGCACCATGCGTGTGGACACATCCACTGTGCCCAGCAGAGCATTCATGGAGGTGGAAAAGAGTGACATCCAGCCTGGCATGTGTCCCTCTGACACACAGGTGATGTGTGGTGGTAGAGAAAAAAAATCCCTAAACAAGTGTTCGTTGGTTGCTTGAGCTTTACTTCCCTGAGGAGAAGCATCATCAATATTCACTTCATAACCTTTGCAGCAGCCTCTGCTCTTCACCTTTCAGCATCTGTCTTGCCAGGTTAGCAGATTCAAAGCCTTTAATTTGTATGGTTAGAAAATATTTTTCTCTGGACAGTTTAGCTTTCATCTCATGCAAATGACCCTCAGAGAAGCCTGTAATGTGGTTTCTGGGGAGAATTCCTTTAAAACGAGAGCTTTTGTTTTGTTTGATTTCTCTCTCCTTCTGTGTTGTAGTATGCAAATAAAGATGCAGTGGAGAACTTGAACACCTGGAAGCTCAAAAAAAAAGGGTGGTGGGTAAAACCCTCATGTCCATTACAGGCACTGATGTTTCCTTCTCTAATAGAATTTCAGAGCTTGGTTATTTTTGGACCATCCTGAACCAGCTCTGCGCCACCTAGAGCATTTCTAAAGCTATCATGGCTTGGTTTTTTCTTACCAACTGTCTTAGAACTCAAGATTGTCTGGTTTATGGAACATTTTGACCATCTGTGTTTCCCCTCATTGGTCTGCACCTCAGCATCCTTTACTGTTGGGAAGGATCTGTTGAAGGATTCCTAAACTATGATAGCTAAGATAGGATCCTCTGTCCTTAACTGTAGAGTGAGGAGAGTGGTTGTCTGCTTAGGATGACAGAAAGTGGACCTGCTGAGAGCAGGACTGCCATGCTGGGATCTGTGAGGGGCATTTGATTTTTGGTTGCTTGCATGTAGCAATAATGAGGTGAAAGAATGAGACAGGTCAGCAGCTTTGCAGCTCCTGAAAAGTGTTCCTTGGCAGAAGGTGTGTGCTTACCTTTAAAAAAAAAAAGTAACTTGACATGAAGTCAAGGTCCAGTCCTCTTCTGCTTCTTCTCCTTCCTGACTGTCTAGGGTGCTTTTCTCATGAAACTTAGACTGAGAGCTGCTGATGCTTTTGGAACTCTTGACCTCCTGTTTGCCTAATGTGAGCTTTGCTTTTCATCACCTCCTGTTTTCCAGCTCACATGTGCCTATGTAATAGGTAGCAGAGGTAAATTGGAACACCTCAGTGTCCCCACCAAAGGGATATGAAGCTTTGATCATATTTGAACCGTGGTTAGGCAGCATCTTTTAGTGTTCTCATCTGCAGTCATCTTTGTTGAGCTGCTGCTCAGCCGTGGCCACGGTTGCTTGCAGGCTGGCACAGAGACTACCACAGGGGTGGAAAAATGTCAAAACCAGTCTGAAAACTCTTGACCATGCCACAAAAAGCAGTGGTCAGTTTTGCAGCTGCTATAGCTTGTAAAAGTTGAGTTTCATTGCCCAGCCAAGCAATTGTTTTGTGACCTAACCTCACGAGTTTATCGCATAAAGTAGAAGATACTGAGTTCGTTACCTTCTGTAAGGATTTTGATCAAACAATAATTAACAGCACTTAAAAGATATTCTGTAGCCTAACCCCCTAAATCCATCAGCATCTACCATCCAGCCGTGGAACACATGTGTATGTAATAGTATCAACATTGAAAGCCCCTACTGTGCCGAGCCTTAGCAAAGCATTTTTAGTCAACATACTTCTGGGATCGCTAATGATTAATTAGTGTGTATCATAATGTAAAGCAAATGTCACCCCTGCTACCTGGGGGCTGCTGTCATTCGAGAGGGGAAGGAGATTTCCAGTGGCAGCCTGGCTGGGAAAGGCAAACAGCATCGCAGCCTGCCACCGTGCGGGCAGAGCCCTGCGGCCACAGCGCAGCCGCTCCCACCGCCAGCCCAGCGCCGGCTTCTCCGCTCCCCCCACTCTCGGCACGGCTCAGAAGTGGCCGACAGGTCTCACCGGGGTGCAAAATGATTTAAATGAAGGAAAAAGCTGCAACGGCAAATTTTTTTTTTTTTTTTTTGTGTCCTCCCTTCCCTCTCTGCCTAAAAGAGAACAACCTCGGAGGGTTTGCTAATAACCAGACAGATTTCTGAGAGGTTGTGTAAACACAAAGTGAGGATTAGGTGCCTAGGAACCTTATTATTTGCTGATGATTTCTGCCATAACTTACCTCATTATTTGAAGGTGTTGGCGTTGAAGCAGTTTGCAAGACAGCCACATAGCAGAGGTGTTGCCTTTCCTTGAGGGAAGCCCAAAAAATTTCCTGCCATGCATGAAAAATCAAACTGTGCCTCCAGTTGCATTAATTCAGAGCATGAAGAGTCTTGCACCTGGGAAAGAACAACCTCAGGGATCAGTATAGTTTGGGGACTAATCTATTGAAAGACAGTTGAGGAGGAAAAGGATTTGGGGGTCCTAGTTGATGGGAGGTTGACCACGAGCCAGCAAGGTGCTCTTGTGGCCAAGAGGACCAGTGCCATTCTGGGATGTATTAGAAAAGCTGTGGCAATTAGGTCGAGAGAGGTTCTGCCCCTCTACTCCGCCTCTGGTGAGGCCACATCTGGAGTAGTGTCCAGTTCTGGGCCCCCCAGTTGAAGAGGGACATAAAACTGTTTGAGAGAGTCCATTGCAGAGCCACAAAGATAATTAAAGGAATGGAACATCTCTCTTACAAGGAAAGCCTGAAGGAGCTGGGGCTCTTTAGCCTGGAGAAGAGGAGGCTGAGAGGTGACCTATTCAATGTTTATAAATATGTGCAGTCTGAGTGCCAGGAGGCTGGAGCCAGGCTCTGCTTCATGATGCCTGATGACAGGACAACGGTGGAGGCTGAGGCATAGGAAGTTTCATTTAAACATGAGGAGAATTTTTTTCCCTGTGAGGGTGACAGAACACTGGAGCAGGCTGCCCAGGGGAGCTGTGGAGTCTCCCTCTCTGGAGATACTCAAGACCTGTCTGGATGCATTCCTGTGTGATCTGGTCTAGGTGATCCTGCTCTGGCAGAGGGCTGGACTGGATGAGCTTTCGAGGTCCCTTCCAGCCCCTAACATTCTATGATTCTCATCTCTCTCTTCCTTTGAATTCCTCAAGATCTACAAGTTTTCAGCGTAAACAGTACTATTTTAGAAATATTTGTTGCTCCTTTTTTAGGGTTAGCTGTCTGGGAAATAGTTACTAATTGTTAGCAAATAGTTCAGGATTTATACAGGGGGATTCTTCTGTGTGCAGTGGGGCCCCTTCCATCAACTGGGGCTCTGTGCAGACCCAGGGAGCTGGCAGTGGCAGGCTCTATCTTAGTGCTTCCTCAGCCTAAAAGTATTTGCTCACTGATTTGTGCCTGGGGAGGTTTAGGTTGGACATTAGTAAAAATGTAGAAAGGGTATTGTACCCCTTGGGAAGCTATTTCAGTGGTTAACTAATCTCCCTTTACAAACAGGGCACTTTCTTACTAGCTTTGGCTGACTTCTTCCATTTCTAATTCATGAAACTGGTGAAGGGTCTGGAGAACAGGATGAACAGCTGAGGGAACTGAGATTGTTTAGTCTGGGGAAGAGGAGGCTGAGGGGAGACCTCATTGCATTCTACAACTCCCTGAAAGGAAGTTGGAGCCAGGTGGGAGTTGGTCTCTTCTCACAAGTATGAGGCAATAGAACAAGAAGCAATGGCCTGAAATTGTGCCAGGGAGGTCTAAATTGGAGATTAGAAATTTTTTTTTTCCTGCAAGAGTAGTCAGGGATTGGGACAGGCTGCCCACGGAGGTAGTGGAGTCACCATCTGTAGAGGTTAAAGGCACTTTGGGACATGGTTTAGTAGCTATGGTGGTGTTGAGTTGACAGTTGGACTCAATGAGCTTAGAGGTCTGTTCCAATTGAAGCAATTCTATGATTTTATGATTTTTTTTACAGGAAACATTCAGATCTCCTGGAGCATCAGGACAGAGTTAAAAGAGGAGTTTCCCATCCAACCCCACTTCAAGCCACTGGTCAGGTGGGTGCATTCGGCTGGTGCCTTTGTCTCCCAAACTGCAGCCTTAGGTTTTGTAATGCTACTGCCAAGTGATGCCAAGGGGAAAAAAAAAAAAGGCAGGCAGCACAACAGCTACAGCTGTGGATCCCTGAATGCTGCAATCAGATATCACTAATCTGGATGATTTGTGTGAAGTTAATACAGTTTTGGCTCAATTTCAGTTTAAAAAGGGAAAGTATTTTGTTTGATTTACTGCCTTTTTGGTTTTTGGGGTTTTTTCCTTCTTTTTTTTGGTGCGTGCGAGTTGAAAAGCGTGCTGGATTTCCGCTATAAATTGTATCCATGCCTCATCACTCCATATTTTTAGAGTTCTGCTGACATCCTAAGCACAGTAGGATCTACCCTCGACATTTTAAAGGAGCTTTTATAATTTATGGGGGATGTTGGAGGTACCATATTTTTTCAATCTGTAGCGTGGGAGGGTTTGCAGTTTGAAAGCGAGTTTGTGCTCCCCTCCTGGATCCATTTTCCGCTAATCTGAAAATGCCAATTGTGTATCTTACAATTACCAATAATGTTAGTAATTGCCTAAACTGTGTAGGGAGAATTTATTAAGCAAATAAGAAATTTGTTGTGTAGATGATAACAGCTATAGCAGGCATCATTATCAGCGATACCTAATTAGGTTGTTTTTTGGTTTCGTTTTTTTTTTGCTACTTATTATAGTAGATTTTAAGACTTAATCTCATGCTGTTAATTTTTAGCAAATTAAATTAAAGGAAATATTTGATTACAATACCATGGTTGCCTCGTAAATAAATAATGCCTAAAATGGCAGGCTTGGTACTGAGAAATGCACAAGAAGTAGCAAGGGTAGGAGAATGGGAAATAGTTTGACCAAATTTTAAACAAACTCTTCTGCTTCTGACCATAATTAGTGAAATTAGAAATTTTCTAGGTAGACTCTTTCTGTGAGCTGGGAAGATATAATTTTTTTTTTTGTTGTGGTGGAGTTTTTTGGGTCTTTGCTGACCTGTGCCAAATGGTGTCTGTGCCTCAGGCTGTGGGGCAAAAGGCTAAGTCTTTAAGGTGTCCAGGAGATGATTTTTACTGCCTAGAAATTTCCACCTTAAGGTAGGCAAAGAAATTCTGGACCCTGACTTGGACATTTCCTTGCTGGAGCTTGCACACACCTTGAGGAGGCAACCACAGCCAGGCAATGCCTTGTGTGCCCTTGGGGGCCTTATTGTCCCATGGGTGGGGAGATGTGATGCAGCAAAGAAATAGCATGACAGCTGGAAAAAAACCCAAACCCCAAATCACTGAAATAGCTATTTTGATTTATTAACTTGTCTGGAGTGAAAAGCAACGACTGAAACGCTGCAATTTCTCCCCCCCCCCTTTATTTTTATTCCTGATTTTAAACTTTTAATTCAGAATTCCATTTGTATTCTGCTTTAATGTTCTTCTTTTAACAAGGACTTGGCAACCTGGAAATTGGCAAGACCAGAAGATCCTTCTTTTAACTTGGTACATTTTAATCCCTTTTTGGAAGGGGAGAATGTGTAGCTTGTGTAGGGTATTGTTCCACACTGCAGATTTTTTTTTTCTCCTTAAAAAGATCTGAGTTATCCCAGGAAGAGTGTAAAGGAAAGCTCAGAGAAACTCAGAGGAGTTCTGGGCTTTTCAGTTATTCTAGTTCTGCACTCATGATTGTCCCAAATTTAGGGAAAGGTTTTCAGAAAAAAACTCAGGGGTTCAGCCCAGGACATGAAATGGTTTCCTGATTCTCCTCTAGATTGACATAGATGGTGCTGGGAGATGCTTTTGTGTTACTTACACCAGGAACATGGGACCCCCAGTGGATCCCAGGGCACTATGGTGTGTGGGAGCTGAGCTGTGGTGTACTCTCCAGGCTCTTTGTGTCACTGGTGTGGGAAAGTGACACAGGAACACGGGACCCCCAGTGGATCCCAGGGCACTGTGGTCTGTAGGAGCTGAGTTGTGGTGTGCTCTCCAGGCTCTTTGTCACTGGTGTGAGAGAGGTACACAGGACCTGGCAGAGGGAGCTGCTGCAACAGGGGACTGCTGTGATGGTGGTCCATAGGCAGAACCCAATCCAGCTGTGCACACATTTTGATGAGAATACTTCCAATCAGAACTACTCATGTTGTAGTCCTTTGCTGAATTGTGGCATGGAGGATGCAAGTTTTGGAGAGAAAAGATCAGTATTTGATATACTTTGAGGATGACAGAGTGCTGGACCAGGCTGCCCAGAGATGTGGTAGAGTCTCCTTCTCTGGAGTCATTCCAAATGCACCTGAATGCCATCCTGTGCAATCTGCTCTAGGTGACCCTGCTCTAGCAGGGGGGTTGGACTAGATGATCTCTGGAAGTCCTTTCCAACCCTCACTGTTCTGCGATTCTGTGTGATGACAAAATTACAGATCAGCCTTAAGGATGGTGCACAGCAGGGCAGGGATGGAGCAGTGTGGGGGTTTCTGCCTCTGGAGCCCACAACACTTGTTCTCGTGCAATGACTTCATCAGCCTTGAGAGCACCGTGCATGGGTTGTGTGCTTGGTGATGCAGATGTACGTGTCCCACCTGGCTGTTTGTAACATAATGTAGCATGTGTCTTGTGGGAATAAAACATAAGCATTGCTTACATGCACAGCTCAGAGTTATTCAGTGTATTCCATTAATATTTGAGGTGTAATTATATTATTAATGCCTTACATAAAGAGATGGCAGCGCTGGGGTGGCGTTGGCTGGCTGCATTCTCCTCTTATGCTTTCACTCAGTCTTCCCTGGCCCTGCCATATTGCAAACAGGACACAATGCAGATCACTGCCTCGAAAGGCCAGCTTAGCAGAGGGGGGACACGTTGGATAAAGTGTATTCACTGATTTTTGTGAGGATCCTGCACGAGGCTGAATGCTGAATTTCATAGACATATAGTGCTAAAATTGCCTCGCCTATTATAAAGATAAAAATATCTTTTTTTTTTTTTTCCCCTTCCCGTTCAAATGTTCTGCTTGCTTCTTTACAAATGAAGGAGTTAAATACTGAAAGGCAGGTGGATGCTGTAACTACTTTAGAAAAAAGATGAATAGGGCTGATGGCTAAAGCTACAGGGAATCTATTGAAGGTCCAGATGCAGACGTGGCTCTTACTCCACACACAGTTCAAAGTGGGGTGAAGCTGCCTGGGTAATTGGCTATGAAATAACTAACCTCTGGGAGAAAATTGCCCTTGTACTTAATTGCTTGTGTTCAGGGTAACATGTAGCCACCTGGCTGATTAGTGCCCTCACCTATATTTACACCCACCCGAGTTTAAATGCAGGCACTATTGTTGGTCTGGCTTTATGCATTCATCGAGTGGCCCTAGTGGATTAAAGAAAATATGACCACCAAGGTCACTTTCTCTTTTCATTCTTCTTTTATCTTCTCCTGAATCCCCCATTTCTTACATAAGAAGAGCAAATTCAGCCCTAAAATAAATCTGCTGGCCTTAGTTGAACAGTAGTGGAATGAATTTGGTCCCAGTTGTTTTGTTTGGGCATATGAGATACTTAAAAAGAAGAAGTAAAATCTAGCAGCCTAGTGGAAGTCAGAAGGTAAGGCAGATGAATGGGTGGGGGAAAAAGAGACAGAGAAGTTTGTAGTGATTTTGTCATGGAAAAATCTTTGGGAACAGGTTGGATAAGCACCTCTCAAAGATGGCATTGAGCTTTCTTGAGGTGGAAAGGTGGAGAGAATGATTTTCTGTTGTCTCCACAATGAAGCAGCATTTATGTTCAACTTTTCAGCCACTTAAAATGTAAGAAAAACATTTCTTAGTGTAATGGAATGGGTTGCCCAGAAAAGTTACAGAGTCTACCCTTGGAGGTATTGAAAACCTGACTGAACAGTCCTAGGCCACCTGCTTCAGCTGACCTTGTGTTGAGTAGAGGGATTGGAGTCGGAGAATCCACAAACATTGTTCCAGCCTCAGCCTTTCTGTGTCTTTGTAATCTTATGAGGCAGTACCAGGTTAATATTTGCCTTAGTCTTCCATTTGTTGTCTGTGGTCCTCTGCTTTGGTAAGTGGTTGATTTAGATATTAGGTATTTAAGGTCTTCAGCATTTATGTTTGCAAACTGATAACTCAGATGCTCATGATTGTTGTTGATAGTGATAATGCTTTGCCCATAGTCAATCTGAAGTGGCTTTATAAAGCCCCTGTAGTACCAAGGCTTCACCAGCACTGCTTGCTGTGTGGCTTCTAGTCTGGAGCATGTTGATCCCTGTAGCTGCTCCAGAAGTGTACAGCAAGAGGTAAAAGCCTAGGTTCAGGTTGGCTTTTCTACTGCTGATTGACACCATGCATGAACTTTCTGATCAGGAATGTATTGCCAGAGAAATCTGGGTCTGGAATTCTGAAAGAGGGCATGTTATAGGCATCAGCAGCTACTTCATGTAACTAATACCTACAGATTTTTAGAGCAAAAAAGGTTTAACTGGCAAAGATATAAGATGCCACATTTCTCAGGAAAGAAATGCTTTTCTTTCCCAGAATTAGTATTGTGTTTTACCTGAAACAGTTTGCTGTCTCTAAGAAAATACAGGTTTTGTTTATGGAGATTTTGAATATAGATGTGTTGTAGATGTAGCTCAGGGTTTGTAATTAATTATCACTGAGAGGGAGGTGAGAATCCCAGAACAGGAAGCACTTAAACCTATTCCAGTACCAGGTTAAAAAAGCCTGAAGACTTTCCATTGGCCATGAGGATGTGGGGTATTACTGCACCATCCTGTAATTTCTGTGCACCTCAGCTCCTGGAGTCGTGTTATTCCTGAGAGTTGTAGTTCTCTGACAAAGAAAGGGAGTCAGGGAGGGAGAAAGAGAGGAAAGGAGGAAAAGAAAGGAAGGAAGGAAGAAATAAAGAAATGAAGAAAAGAGAAAAGCAAGCCACAAAACCAAAATAAACCAACCAACCAACAAACCAATCAACAACAACAAAAACCCAACAAACCCCAAAACCCCCACAAGAAACAAACAAACAGATTTGGAATTGCTGAGTTGAGGAGCAGTTTTGACTTGGAACTACTCAAAAATTGAAGACTGGCAGAAAGGGAAAAGAAGTGGCATGTAAAATGGTGTGATTTTCAAACTGGCTTTGTGTTGTTTTATCTCCTGTGTTAGGCAGTGCTTCTGGAGAAGCTGAGAGGAGTTTTCTTTGACCTGGAGCCCTTTTAACTGGTTGTGCTAAGGGCCTTCAGTGTCTGTTGACTTTGGTGTTGGCTGATTAGTGTCTCTTGATACGCATCCCTCTGCTGATAACATGTTCAGGCTTGTAGGAAGGGGAAGTGGTTATGACAAGGTGGAGTCAAAGGATAGTTCCTTCAGACACTACTTTCTCTGTCAGTACTGTGACAGCCTTCTTTCTCCTGTTGCCTTATTATTGTTTTTATTTCCCATCTGTCATGCAATCACTGACAATTTCCTGCTTTTAGAGCAAAGAAGCTGCAGTTTACCTTCTTAATAGAGGTGTGATACTTTGGCAACTTTGATTCCAGAAGACAGCCTGAGCAGGAATGTTAATACTAGCCTGAACTGAGGTGCCTCATATGTAGAGAAATAGCTGGAAAGTGTATTTGCCTAACAAGTGCTCGGCATATATTTGATTGGAAGTGACGAGGTTGCTGATAGAAGCAAACCCAGGGGACAAAGGTTTTTCTGATTTGCTTAGCTAGCTTTGAGTCTGGCACGTTGTCTAAGCTTGTCAGCCAGGGTCCTGCAACCCCCACCTCCAGAGAAAAACTCATCCCACCAGCTTTAGCTGGGAGACCTGCTGTGTGTCTCTCCTAACCATGGACAAAGCAGAGTCAAATAGCTTAGCTCAGACATCTGTGTTTTAGCAGCCCAACGTTCAGTGCAATTATCTCATCCAAAAAGAAGCCACTCAGCAGTTCTTTGACTGGCAAAGATGTCTCCTCTTCAGTGCGATGAAGAAAACCTGGTTAAATTGGCAGCTTCTAGACAGCCTGGCTCTATTCTGGGGAGATCAGAGGTGTTAGGTGAATGTTTTGTGTTGGAAGGGACCTTAAAAACCATCTAGTTCCAAACTAGACACCCTTCACTAGCCCAGCTTGCTCAAGGCCCCATCCAACCTTGTCTTGAACACCGCCAGAGAGGGTTATCCACAACCTCCCTTGGGCAATCCATTCCAGTGCCTCCCCACCCTCACTGTGAAGAATTTCTTCTTACTATCCAGTCTCAATGTCCCCTCTTCCAGCTTCAATCCATTCCCCCTCATTGTATCACTACAAGCCCTAACAAAAAAGTCTCTCCTCAGCTTTCTTGCAGGCTCTGTTCAGATACTGGAAGGCTACTCAAAGGTCTCCCTGGAGCCTTCTCTTCTCCATGCCAAGCAGCCTCAATTTAGGTGAATGCTTCTATGTTGTGGAATCTGAATATTTTATGTTCTAAATCCTGTAGAAAAATCTTCTTTTCTTTTCAAACTGCAGCTATTTCTAATACTTCTGTTTTCTTTCTGTGTGAAGAACTATTCTGTTACTCTTTCATTTACATAGCTCAGATAGCCAGAATACATATTTTATTGATAGATATCGTGGTGTATATGAAGGTGTGGGGGAGCTAATAGGAAGATTTAGTGCAATAAAAGGCTTCAAGAGTAGGATTAATACATCACAACCTGGAATGATGAGGCTCTGAAAAGGGTAATTTCCTTTAGAGCTTTGTAGAAAGAGATTTAAAATATATATAAA
>VWZI01005210.1:439693-513400 GCA_013396835.1 Psilopogon haemacephalus
TTTTTTTTTTAAGCTAATGGATGGATCATGCAATATCTGCAGTACCTAATATCCTCGCCTAAACAGAAGAGAATAAAAAGTCTCTTCAAACAAGCAACCCTAGATCTCATACAACAGCACAGCGTGTGTCAATTCACACTGTGTCATGTGACATGAAACTACTTAATACCCCCTGACTTGGAGTGACATTTGTATTGCCTGTATCATAGAATAAAAAAAAAAAAAACCCACAAACAAAACACTTACTTTCACAAGTGAGTAATTATCTTTTCCAGTTGATGGTATTTTGCTATTTGCAGGTCAAAATGAAAAAAAACCAAAACAAAAAAAACAGGTAAGGGTTAGTGAGCTACCTTGAAAGGAAATATTGCGGTGGGGGAAGAGCAAATTTGATAAGGAGCAAAAGAAATGGTTCCGTTCATGAAAGGATGGCTCTGTCTTTTAGATGTGATTTGAACTAAAGCAGGGGGAAATCCAGAGAGGAAATCTCGGCTTTTGAGAGGCAGGCTTGTGAGCTAATTAAGGCCAAAGGACAGTTTTAAGGAAGGAGAAGAAAACATTGTATATTGGCCAAAGACTGAGGGCACGTTTGTGTTCTCCAGCTAATCCTGCACATCACGCCACAGCAGGCTGATAATGCACAGATGCCTCCAAGGCATGGAGATCACTGGGCAAAAGGGACCAGCTCTAGATGTTCTCTTCCCCGTCCCACCACTGTTCTGTAGCTGGTTGCCTGGTGAGAGGACAGTTTTGAGGTGTATTCTTACCCTGTAAATGTTGACATTAATGGTTTATTTATAAAAATCCTAATTTGATGCACAGTCAAGAGTTGTGAATCCTATGAATGCTGGATAGGGAAGTAGGTTATGAGCAATGAGACTTATCTGCAGCCTTAAGGTACTTTCTCTGCTCACAGGAAAATCCTCTGACCTTCTGGAGGCTGTGTTAGTTAGTTTAATGAGTAAACATGTAGACATGACACTCTGGGACATGGTTTAATGGCTGTGGTGGTGTTTGTTGATGGTTGGACTTGATGATGTTAGAGGTGTTTTCCAATTGAATCAATTCTGTGACTGATTCTTCATATCCTCAGGATCCTTCATATCCCACAGTCATGCCAGTGCCTCTTTCCTGTACCAGGACAACTTCTTCTCTTTCCATTGGAGATGGGATCATCTCTCCCCTCCTTTCTCCACCCCAGTATAGTCCATAGCATACCCTTTGCAGTAGCATCTCATGGTGGCATGCAGTTCTCCTCTGTTACAGTTTGCCATGTTCCCATTGCTGTGAAAACATCTCCCCATTGTTTGTTCCTAAACCCCACCTCTACCAGAGGTGTGTACCAGCTACCATGCCTTATCCATCAATCTCCATCTGCATGTGGTGCCCTTTCCTAAGCCCAGGAACTGCAAGTGGATGTTACCTTCCAGAAATGGCTGTGGAAACAAGATGATAATTGGGAAGACAGATGGCAAAGACATCCTGCCACAGGCGGTTTCCCTGCAAGAATTTGTGTGGAGGGCAGTAAATGGCTCCGTTTTGCACAACAGTGGATGATCTCTGTCAGCTGCCTGGGTGACAGCATTTCTTTGAGGAACTTTACTCCTCTTGTGGTATGTTAAGCCCTGAAAGATGAGAAACACATTAACAGCAAGATGCTTTTGGACAGAACTTGGTAATGTGGTCGGTTTCTGTGCAGCTCAGAGCAAAATTGTACCTTGTGTAATGTGCTGGGATTTGTGTGCTGCTTTAACTCCAAAGTACTAAGACATTGAAAATAGTAATTGGAAATTTATTTCAGCTATTTTCACTTAAAAAAAAATATTTATTTTTAATGAAGCTACAGAAATAAGCTTGCAGGGAATATTTCTTGTTCTTCTGCCATGGCCCCATGCTGCCACTGCCATGGCAACCACAGAATCTCCTCTCTTTCCCTATCAGGTCTTGTCTGCTCAGCTGGGGAGCTTCTGCTTAGTGATGCCACAGTCATGGCAGTGCCTCTTTCCAGTAACAGGACCACTTCTTCTTTTTTCCTGATTGCCCACTGTAGGACCACCCTACAGTACTTGGAGATGGGATCATCTCTCCCCTCCTTTCTCCACCTGAGTATAGTCTAGGGCAATGCTCACGTTTTTGCTGTGTGCCATTCCTGTGAGTTAAGGTCTTCCACTAACTTTTCTCCAAGCAGTGCTTGCAAAGGTCTGGATGATATTTTGGAGGCATACTTGACTGCTCCACATCCCCTCTACCCTGCCCTAGTGAGACCACACCTGCAATACTGTGTCCTGTTTTGGGCTCCCCAATTCAAGAGAGACAGGGACCTGCTGGAGAGAGTCTAGTGGAAAGCCATGAGGATGACTGGGGGACTTGAGCATCTCCCCTATGGAGAGAGACTGAAAAACCTGGGGCTGTTTAGTCTGGAGAAGAGAAGGCTGAGAGGAGATCTGATCAGAGTATACAATTATCTGAGGGGTGGGTGCCAAGTGGAGGGGGGCCAAGCTCTTCTTGGTGGTCAGCAGCAATAAGCCAAGGAGCAATGGATACAAACTGGAGCAGAGAAGGTTTCACCTCAACATGAAAAGAAACTTCTTTACAGTGAGGATGCTGGAGCCTTGGAGCAGGCTGCCCAGAGAGGTAGTGGAGTCTCCTTCTCGGGAGACTTTCAAACCCTGCCTGGATGCATTCCTGTGCAAACTACCCTAGGGGATCCTACCTTGGCAGGGGAGTTGGACTGGATGGTCTCTGGAAGCCCCTTCCAACCTCCAAGGTGATTCTGTTTCCCGTGGAAAATGGACAGCTTCATTGATTTTGTAAATCAAGTTTGGAAGGTGTGAAAAGAAAAGGAAAGAAAGGAACACATTTTCTATCTGGAGTATGTCTGTTTCTTTACAAAGGGAGGAAAGGACACATCAAATCTTAGGAATGAACACAACATGACAATTTTGCAACCCACCATGAAATAAGGATTTATTAGTTTGTTGATCTCCCCTGGGGACCTGAGTGCAATAAAAGCAGGAATTGTGCTGACTCGGGTGGAAGTGAGGAGCATGTTCAACTTGAAGGCAAATGGTTTTGCTGCACAAGGCAGGGATAGAGGCTGGATGAGCTCAGCTGTCACTCAACTCTGTTAATCCCTCAAATCTTTAGCGCTTGAGGATTAATTTCCCTAAATATTGTGCCAAATATAATAGTCTCTCTATCTCCCACACTATTAGACATGTATGAACTACAAGGAGCCTTTTGTCTCCCTAATAGGATTCAGCTCTAATTCTGAAGTCATAAAGCCTAAGTTTAAAAATATAATATACCAAACATTTGCCACAGGTAGAAGGGTAACAGCTGGGCAGTTGTAAAGCTCTAATCCTGGGCTCTGCTGCTGCTCTTTGCACCAGTGCTACTGCAGGATCAGTCCAGGTAAGAGTTGCTTTTGCTTGCTTCTGCTTTATCCTGGCACAGGAGATTTGCAGGGTGATGAAGTATTTGTAGGGTGATGCCCTCCTACTGTCATACCTGGCTTAGGTGAGTGGGGATGGTGGTGGTGGGGTGGAAGGAACACCTGGATAAGAGGCACCCTGGTATAAGTATGATGGGGAGCAAGTGTGCACGTGTCAAACACAATTCTGATACTCATCATTACATGGCAGAGTGCCCACTGGTTCAAATAAGATGCTCCTGATTGTTTTAACAAAACAGTAGTCCTTCCAGGTGAGTTTTTAGGTGTGCAGTGCTAGTAGGTCTTTCTGTGAACCCACGAAGTTCACCAAGAGCAAGTGTAGAGTCCTGCAACTGGGGAAGAATAACCCTTTGCACCAGTACAGGTGAGGGGTGACCTGTTGGAAGGCAGCTCTGTGGAGAGGGACCTGGGAGTGCTGGTGGACAAGTTCCCCATGAGTCAGCAATGTGCCTTTGAGGCTGAGAAGGTCAATGGTGTTCCAGGGTGCATGAGGAAGAGTGTAGTCAGCAGGTTGAATGAGGTTCTCCTCCCCTCTGCTCTGCTCTGGTGAGGTCACACCTGAACTGTTGTATGATTTGAGACAGGAAAATACTGGAGAGCATCCAATGGATCGCCAAAAAGATTCTGAGTGGCCTGGAAGCATCTTTCTTCTGTGGAGAGACTGAGAGACTTGGGGCTGTTAAGCCTGGAGATGAGCAGACTGAAAGGGGATCTGGCCAATGCTGATCAGTAGCTCAAGGGTGGAGGTCAAAAGAATGGAGCTGGGCTCTTTTCAATTGGTGCCCAGTGCTAGGACAAGAGGTAACGGGCATGAACTTAAACACAGGAAGTTCCATCTAAACATAAGGAGGAATTTCTTTGCTTTGAGGGTAGTGGAGGCCTGGAACAGGCTGTCCAGAGAGGTTGTGGAGTCTCCTCTGGACATGTTCCTGTGCAACCTGCCCTGGGTGACCCTGCTTTAGCAGAATGGTTGGATGAGATGATCTCCAGAGGTCCTTTCCAACCCCCACCCTTTTGTGATTCTGTGATTTGTCTTGTGGACAGCCTGTTACAGCTGGGGACTACCACTGGGGAGTTGATTTTGTCCTATTACACTTCCTTACTGTACGAGGTTCAGCCACACATAGTGGGTTGCAGATACTCAGGATCTTAGGACTTGTGTTTGGGCTCACAAGGCTGTGATGCTGAATGCTGACAGCCATGGACTTACCTGCTGTGGTGCTGTTGTCCTGGCTGGGCAGTCAGAATCAGCTGGTGGAAGTGAGTAACAGTTCCATTTCCCACTTCAGAATGCTCTCACTTTGCATTCATGCCCTTATGAAGCAACTGTTGCTATTTTTCCTTCCTTCCTGTATCCCTGCAGATGACAAATGGTAACCAATTACGCTATTATTTCTAACGTGGGCTGTATTGATTACCTGGACTCTGCTCTGGCTAGGTCTGAGTTATCTTGCTTCAAGCTGTTCTTTTCTCTTGGCACCAAGAATTGGTGCGTGGTGCATTGAAATGAACTCAAATTAGAGCAGATGGTGTGTGATGTGTTAAGTGACAGGCCACTGCTTGCTAGGAGACCAGCAAAATTTGCAGTGCACTGGGAGAGGGTGTAAGGGCATATGCCAGCAGCCTTCCATTGAAGCTTCCTGCCAGAGACCTCACTCTTAGCCCTTGGAAAAACTCCATCTTGGAATCATAGAATCATTCTGTGACCTCAAAGGTCATTGAGTCCAATTGTCAAAATAACACCATTATAGCCATTAAACCATGTCCCAGAGTGCCATGTCTACATGTTTTTTTTTAACACCTCCAGAGATGGTGACTCCACCACCTCCCTGGACAGCCAGTTTCAATGCCTCCCCACTCCTTCAGCAAAGACATTTTTACTAATCTCCAATTTAGACCTCTCCTGGCACAATTTCAGGCCATTTCTTCTTGTTCTGTCACTGGATACTAGCGAGAAGAGACCAACTCCCACCTGGCTCCAACCTCCTCTCAGGGGGTTGTAGAGAGTCAGAAGGTCTCCCCTCAGCCTCCTCTTCCCCAGACTAAACAATCCCAGTTCCCTCAGCTGCCCATCCTGTTCTCCAGACCTTTCACCAGTTTCATGAATTAGAAATGCAAGAAGTCAGCCAAAACTAGTAAGAAAGTGCCCTGTTTGTAGAGGGAGATTAGTTAACCACTGAAATAACTTCCCAAGGGGCACGATACCTTTCCTACCACTTAAAGTCTTTACCCCATGCCTTTTTCAAGAAAATTCCATAATGGTGCAATTTCTTCATCTAGGTCTTGGAGTCATGAGGTGAAAACTCTTTTGTCTGCAGGAGTTTACATCAGAAAGGATTGTGATGCTCTTGTTTGGCCTTGGTTTCTGTGGGCTCAGGCTTCATGGAATGGGTAAGGCTCAGATTTGCAAGCTATAATGTGGCTGCTCTGGATGCAGAGACTTGGATGATGTATGTGGCATAGGGATGCTGTGGGTGGATGTGCAGCTCTGCTCAGGTGGAGCATAAGGGTGCACTGTTAGCTAGAGCTGGAGCAAAACTTATCTGAGGAGGTTGCAGGCTGGAGCAGGCTTTGCCCAGTGTTTGGCACTTGTCTAGTGTTTCTTATCCTTCTCACACCTTTGAGTGACTGCTGCTTAACCCACGGTTAAACTCTGCCTTTGCTGAACCAATATTAACCTGAAGGCATTCAGGAAATTGGAGGGAAAGCTCAAAACATCTGCAGAGGTCAGGAAAAAGCATCTTATGAATGACAAAGAAGAAAATAGGAGTCAGAGAGACACGGTGGTAGGAGCAAAACTATTCTTTCTCCCTTACAAAATCTGGTGACAGAGGAAATTCCCCAGAGGAGGGAGAATAAGGTGCTTCCTACATGACAGTGAGTGACAGCTTTTTCGTGTGCTGTGGCTTGACAGTTACATGTTGCCAGTGAGGAGTGGGGAAGGAGAATCAAACTCTCCTCTCAGAACACGAATGCTTGCTCACGTCCCAGTTCTCCTCTGTTTCGGTGTTTTCCATTTGAATTCCAGCTGCTCCTCTGCTTCCTGCACCAGTCCTGGTTGCACAATGAGATTTGAGTGAAACAAAGACTGGGAAGAAGATGAATGGACCAACCTTTTACTTCTTGCCCTGAGAGCAAGGATTCCTAGTTCCCTCCGTGTCACCTTGGATGATGGATCATTAGCAGTGACAAACCCCATTCCTAGTACCAGGAGCTCCAGCATGGAGACATAACCATGCACTGTGGTGAAACCAAGTGGTCCATGGAACAGTTGCTGTTTCACAAGGTTGTGGGCTCCACTAATGCTCCCCAACAAGCCAAAAGGGAAGACACAACCCAAGGCAGATCACAGGGTCCTTTGTTAAGGAGCAAGCTCCCAGTAACCCTACAGAGTGAGAGGCCCTTGTCAGGTGTCTGTGGCTAGCTCTGGTTTTCTGCCGGTGGATGTCCTCCAGGAGTCTCCTCCTGATCTTTGAGCCTAGTGTGAAGTGAATGGTAGTGCCCTGAGCAGAAGGACAACACAGACTCTCCACCTTCATTGCCCAGAGAGATGGAGAAGTGACATGCTAGGGCCATCACAGCTCTGTGTCCTCCTCTTCATGCGAAACCATGAAGAAGGGAGAAGAACTGGCTACAGGGTTTGATCCTGGCAGCTCTGACCTCCCCAGTGTGTATTTATACATCTGCAGGGTTCAGGCCTTTAAGCAGTCCCCAGCCAGTTGTGCCTATCTCATCTGCTGTCACCACACCATGCAAGTGTGGGATTTATCCTGCCTAATACTTGCTGCAGCATTTTTGTTCATCTTTCTGACGTCTAAGGATTAAGAAAAGGTATCTCAAAGGCTAAATGTGGCTAAGTGGAATGTTTTGAGAGCATACGAAGCACCTTAGTCAAGAGTGAAGTGATACCAAAGCCAGGTATGTGAAATAGCTCATGTTGGGTTCTTGTAGGTTATGACCCTAGGTTCACTGCCTGTTTTGCTTCAGTTTCTAGCTTAGCATCTCATTTGCCTTTGTTTTACATTATTTTTCCTCTATTTTTTTGGATGAGGCTTGCTCACTGACTTCCCTAGTGGTTTTGATGCCCAGGTCATGGCTTACACCTTGTGTGTTGCTGCAGTGGGGAGGCTGATATAAGTCCCTCTCTTGTTTTTCTAATTCTGTCCTCCAAATTCAGCTTCACAGGATAAGAGAGGAAAACTGTGAGCCTTCCCTGCAGGTTTTGTGATGGCCTTGATCTTTGTGGTTTTTCTCTGTTCCAGCCCCATAAACCTTGGAAGCTAACCTTGCAGCTGCGGTCCTCCTAGGCTCTTCCACACAGGTCAATCTCATTTCTAGGTTTGATTGTTGCAGTTTAAAGATAGAATTTCCCTTTCTTGCTGCAGAGCATTCAAATGCTAATTAGATCCCTTAAATGTCTAGGAAGTTATCCCAGTTTACACATATATGGTTTATTAACTCATGCTCATTTCAAACCTTTGCTTTGATGTAGGCTAATGGAATTATTCTTTTTGAATCACTTTAAAAGGTGACTTCTCTCTCTCTTTTTCTGGATGATATTGCTCTGAAACACATTTGTGACTGTTTGCCTTGGGGAAAAAAAAAACCCCACAACCAAACCAGGCCTGCTTTTTCCATGGGCCAATGTTGAGCACTCCTGGATGAACATGCAACAGATAAACAGTGTGCTTTCTATTTGCAACTTACTTTTTCAAGTTCACACTTTCAGTCTTTGCTGGAACAAGATTTCTTTTGCCTCCCTTTTCCACAGCTGCTCAGCTAATAAGGTAGCACAGAGCAGGTTTGCAAAAATACATCTGCCTAGAGAATATGGCCATGTGAGCCAACATTTGTTTCCAGCTGTTTTCTTGTCATTAGCTTTTAATTTCAACAACTACCTTCTTGTGCCTCTCCCCCTTTTTCCCCACCTCAGGTATTTTGTGCTGTTATTGTGATTGTCAGTTCTGTTCTGCTTGAAAGGTTTCAGTGTATGTTGCCATGGTTACAGGTGCCAGAATTGGAAAGAAATGGAGGGGGTATCAAGGCACCGTTGTGACTCTGATGAAGCCTTAGCGCTAAGATGTTAGCTATTACTTTGCTGGATTCCACATTATTTCATGACAGATCCACTTTAATAGGGTATTTAAATGCTTGCGTGAATATAGATTGCACTAAAATGGAATTACAGAGGACTGAATTTAAAGTAAACTAATTTTCTGTAGCTTTTTTGGGGAAAAAAATTATTTAATGGGTATGTAGGCTTTGGGAGAGTCTGTAAGTGAACAGAGTGTCTAGAACATCCATGGCGTGAATGGTATGAACATGTTTGATTGCGTCTGCCACTGGAATATGGCTGAGTATTGAGCATGTTTCTTCAGAAAAGTTCAAAGAGAGAAGAGGAAAAAGTTTTTTTAGGCAGTGGAAAGCTGCTTCAGAATGATTTCTTTTACATCAGTGAGGAAGAGCCTTGGAAATTAAGTGCATGTTGTCTCTCTTTTACAGTCTGTGTAGCAGCAGCAGTTGCTTCTAAAGCATTGTGGGAGGCTTGTGATGGAGAGGATGTCAGGGTTTCTGCAAAAGCAAAGTTCCTTCTTACAGTTCTCTTTTTATAACCTTGAGATTCAATCTGAATCTCAGAAAGGTCAGTGCAGAGATTCCCAATGATGGTGGAATTCCCAACTCCCATGCTGTGAGCAGAGACTTCTCCACCTGCACTGACTAGATTAACCCTTCCTGTAGCTCAGTGAGAGGATCCAGGATATAGTGTAGTGGTCATGGTAATTGTGTTGTGGTTGGACTTGGGGATTTTAAAGGTCTTTTCCAACCTTAATGATTCTGTGATTCTACCTCTAGCCCTTATGATGCCTCGTGGGATGGTTTTGATGGCGCTGTTAGAAACCTGGAACTTTGGAAATGCATCCTCTACACAATGCAGTGAGGCAAGTGGGTTTGTGAGGTATTGTAGTTGGGGAGTGGAAGCTACTTTTGATCTGTCTTTTAGATGAACTGTCTGTCCTGCTTGGTTGTAAAGCTAGTAGATATGACTGAAGAACAAGGATTTAGGTTGTGGAGTGAATCACCTAAATGGAGAAACGTGGGACAGGAATGGACTTTTTAATAATTTTTCTCCTTCACTGTCTGAGAAGGCCAATGGGGCCCTGGGGTGCATTAAGAGGAATGTGGCCAGCAGATCAAGGGAAGTTCTCCTTCTCCTCTACTCTGCCATGGTGAGACCTCATACTGAATATTGTGCCCAGTTCTGGGCTACTCAGTTCAGGAGGGAAAGGGATCTGCCCAAAAGAGTCCAAGGGAGGGCTATGAAGATGGTTTAGGGGCTGGAGCACTGCTCTGTGAGGAGAGGCTGAGCGACCTGGGGCTGTTTGGTCTGGTGAAGAGAAGACTTAGAGTGGATCTAATCAATGTTTATAAATGTCTGAGGGCTGAGGGTCAAGAGGGAGGGGACAAACTCGTCTCAGTTGTGTCTTGGAATAGCACAAGGGGCAATGGATGTAAAGTACAGCACAGAAAGTTCCACCTCAACATGAGAAAAACTTCTTTACTGCAAGAGTCACAGAACACTGGAGCGGGCTGCCCAGAGAGGTTGTGGAGTTTCCATATCTGGAGACTTTGACGATCCATCTGGATGTTGTTTCTGTGTGACCTCAGCGAGATTCTATAGTCCTTCACTGGCAGGGGGGCTGGACTTGATGATCTCTGGAGGTCCTTCCCAACCACTAACATCCTGTGAATGTAGATCCCCAAAGGGAACTAATATCTAAACCTGCCAAGCTCACAGGTGCCTAAAACAAATTTAGACAGAGTTGAACTACGTCTGGTGCTTAACTGTTGTTTAGCTGTTGTGTTTTCCTTCAGCCTGAATGTCATTGACAGGAGGAGGTGCATGCTGCACCCCTTCATCTCCCAGTGAATGGGCAGAGCTACTGTTTTATGCTTGGCTTCGAAGTTTTGACTGTGATTTGTACCTGGGGAAAATAAGCCCCTGTAAATTAATCATTCAGCAGTGTTCTCTGTGCGGGAACTCCAGGAATTATTCCTGCACAGGACAACAACGACCACTAGTGGCTAAAGGAGGATTTCTTCCCAAAGTAGCTAAAACTCCAAGGGAAAATCCATAGTCATGGAAAAGACCTCTAAAATCATCAACTCCAACCTTCAGTCCAACGCCACCATGGCCACTAAACCATGTCCCAGAGTGCTGTGTCCACAGTTTTTTTGAACACTTGCCGGGATTGGTGACTCCACCACCTCCCTGGGCAGCCTGTTCCAATCCCTGACCACTCTTGCAGTAAATAATTTTTCCTAATATCCAATTTAAAACTCCCTTGGGCCAACTTGAGGGAATTTTGTCTTGTTTTATTGCTAGTTATTTGAGAGAAGGGCTAGACTACATGATCTGCAGAAGATCCTTCCAACCCCTACCACTCTGTGATTCTAGAATACAAAACATGGCAAAGATCCTACCTTCCTGGCCTGAGAACTGTGCTGCCCATTGCTTGTTTGCATTGCTAACAACATTTCCAGTGAAACTGGGTCCATCACAGCATGGAGATAGTTCTGTTGGAAGACAGCAAAGGGGAAAAGGATCTGGGGCTCCTAGTGGATGGGAGGTTGACCATGAGCCAGCAATGTGCTCTTGTGGCCAGTAAGGGCAATGCCATTCTGGGGTGTATTAGAAGGGCTAGTAAGGGCTGGGGTGTGGCTAGTAGGTCGAGAGAGGTTCTCCTCCTGCCCCTCTACTCTGCCCTGCTAAGGCCACATCTGAAGTGTTGTGTCCAGTTCTGGGCCCCTCAATTCAAGAGGGACATAGAACTGCTTGAGAGTGTCTAGTGCACTCTACAACTAGATGTTGAAGGGATTAGAACATCTCTCTTGTGAGGAGAGCCTGAGAGAGCTGGGGCTCTTTAGCTTGAAGAAGAGGAGTCTGAGAGGTGACCTCATCAATGTTTATAAATATGTAAAGGTGAGTGCCAGGAGGCTGGAGCCAGGCTCTGCTCGGTGATGCGCAGTGACAGTACAAGGGGCAATGGGTGGAAGTTGAGGCATAGGAAGTTCCATGGAAACATGAGGAGGATTTTTTTCCAGTGACAGAACACTGCAACATGCTGCCCAGGGGATTTGTGGAGTCTCCCTCCCTGGAGATATTTAAAAGCTGCCTGGATGTGCTCCTGTGTGACCTGGTCTAGGAGATCCTGCTCTGGCAGGGGAGATGGACTGGATGAGCTTTTGAGGTCCCTTCCAGCCCCTGACATTCTGTGCTTCTGTTGAGGTGAAAGGACCACAGCACACCAAGTCCCCATTGCCTATCTTTAACTAACTATATACAGGGCAGGGCAATGGAAACCAGTCCTTATGAATCCCCACCTCTGAATCTAAGTCCTCTTGCCTCCTTATGTTCAGTTTTGAGTTCCTCACTACAAAACAGATATTGAGGTACTGAAGCATGTTCAAAGAAGGATAGTGAAGCTGTGAAGTGTTTAGAGTGCAAGTCACAGAATGACAGAATGTTAGGTGCTGGAAGGGACCTTGAAAAATCATCTAGTCCTACCACCTGCCACGTAAGATTTATTAGGAGCAACTGAGGGAACTGAGATTGTTCAGCCTGGAGAAGAGGAAGCTGAGGGGAGACCTTCAATGCTCTATACAACTCCCTGAAAGGAGGTTGGAGCCAGGTGGGTGTTGGTCTCGTTGGTCTCCTCCTTAGTAAGGGATGACAAGTTGAGGGGGCAAATGGCCTCAAGATGGCAGCAGGGGAAGTTAAGTTGGATGTTATGAAAACCTAACCCTGGAACAAGCTGCCCAGGGAGATGACCATCCCCAGAGGGATTTCAAATACATTTAAGTGTGGTGTTGAGGGACATGGTTTAATGTTGAGCTGGCAGTGCTGGTGTAACGATTGGACTGAATCATAGAATGGTTTAGGTTAGAAGGGACTTCAAAGATCATCCCGTTCTAACCCCCTGCCATAGACAGGGACACCTCCTACTAGAACAGGTCTCTTCCAGCCACAGTGATTCTATGCTTCTGTGATGTGCTCCTTTTTAACATCTCTGTGCTTTCTTGCAGTCATTGTTGCAGTACCTACCTGGCAGAGAAAGGAGGAGTCAGAATCATGTTAAGGAGTCAAGCTGATGCAGGTCAGTCTGGGCACTGCTGCCCTTGTCCCCAGTGTAAACTTGGTTGAGTGTAAAACACTAATGGCAGAATAAAATGCAGATTATCTAGAAGTGCACACAGAACCTGAGTTTTCTCCCCCCTTAAGCTCTTTGTGGTTCCTGCTGTTAATCCACATACCAGCTTGCCAGCTGAGTTTTCCACTGGTTCATTTGGTGTGCTGAGGCTGGGTTGGGGGAGAGGGCTGCAGCAAGGACAGGAAAGTCATTTGATATATAGAGGAGTTAATTTTCCCCATCCATGCAAATGTGCCTAAGGCCCATTATTGTTAATGAGCTGCAGGCATGACTGGGGGGATGTGGGGAGGCTGTGTGGGGAATGTTCTCCCCAGCTTACGTTAGGAGACAGTGTAGTTATTCTGAATGGTCTCTCAATGTGTTAGCTGAAACCAAGCCAGGGGCATAGAGCCAAAAGAAGGGGGAAAAATACTTAAGGCAGACAGTTTGCCAGTAGCTTAGCAGCTGTCAACTACTTGTTCCAGGAAGATATAAAGATTTAAGATTAATGATACCTGGCTCTAGCTGGTTTTCCATGTATATGGTGGTATGTGTGTTGCTAAATCACATAATCACAGGATGGTAGCGGTTGGAAGGCACCTCTGGAGATCATCCAGTCCAGCCTCCCTGCTAAAGCAGGGTCGTCTAGAGCAAATTGCACAGGACCACAATATTCAGGCAGGTTTTGAATGTCTCCAGAGAAGGAGACTCCACAACCTCTCTGGGCAGCCTGCTCCAGGGCTCCAGCACTGCACTCTCACAGCAAAGAAATTTCTCCTTAAGTTCCAGTGAAACCTCTTGTATTCTAGTTTGTGCCCATTGCCCCCTGTCCTATTTGTGGGCATCACTGCAAAGTCCCTTCCTCATGACCTCCAGCCATTACCTATTGATCAGCATTGAGAAGATCCTTCTCAATCTCCTCCAAGATAAAGAATCTCAGGTCTGTCAGCCTCTCCTCATAAGAAAGATGCTCCAATGGCCTCAGCATCTTTGTGGCCCTCTGTTGGATTCTGTCTAGTAGTTCCTTGTTCCTCTTGAACTGGAGTGCTCAGAACTGGAGACAATACTTCAGGTGCAGCCTCACCAGGGCAGAGTAGATGTGGAGGAGAACATCCCTTGACCTGCTGGCCACACTCCAGGGTACAATGTGTGTGTTGTATGTAGAGAGATTGAGTTCTTGAACTTCTCAACAGTGTGAACATAAAGAGGAAGATTTCTTTCTTCCCAGCTGGAAGAGAAACAGTTGGACGGCCACAGCTGCTGGAGTGCAGGTACTTCTCCCCAGGTGCCAAACTATTCCAGGCCTCGTGGAGATGCTGGTGGACATTTCATACATTGCAATGTAAAACAAATGAATCAGTCAGCTGAGTTAGGTGCTGGGAGCTGTCAATTCACCCGAACAGCAGAGTCTGTGCCCTGTGGAAGGCGCAGCCTTCTCACCATCGCATCCAGCAAGAGGCAAGATACTTTTAAACACTTCTGTAAGTGCAATGTGTCTAGATAATTTTTTCCCTTGCTTCTGTTCTTTTTCTGTCTGGAAGCACAGCACGATTTCGGTCATTTCAGCTGCATGTTAGTAGGTGGCACTCTGGATCAAGTTTTAAAATGTGCTTGAATTTTTTCCTTTCCTACACGGGCTCTGAAAATAGGGCAGAACTTCTTCAGGTCAGGATGGGTTACCTGGGCATGGAGGAAGCTGTGGTCTGTCTTTCCTACAGCAATCTCCTGGGCTCCCCAATTCAATGACAGGGAACTACTGGAGAGTCCAATGGAGGGCCAGAGGAATGATGAAGGGACTGGAGCAGCTGTCTTAGAGGAGAGGCTGATACCTAGGGCTGTTTAACCTGGAGAGGGACAGACTGAGAGGAGATCTGATCAATGCTGCTCAATATTTAAAGGGTAGAGGTCATGAGGATGGGACTGGGCTCTTTCCTTTGGTGGCCAGTGATAGGACAAGAACAATGGGCACAAACCGGAACCCAGGAAGTTTCACTTGAACTTAAGGAGAAATTTCTTTGCTGTGAGGGGCTGTAGGTACAAACTAGAAGACAGGAGGTTTCACTGGAACTTATTAACTGGCTCTCAATAATCAGCCAGAAGAGATGATTTGCACACAAGTCTACTGAAGAAAGGTGTTTTAAAAATAATCATTGCTGTTACAGATAATTGGAGTAGAAAGTGTGTGATGGATGGTACATTTCTTTCTGAGAAACTTGGTGTAACTGGAATATCACTCCACTGAACTGGCCTGAACCCTATAATATTCATCTGGTGGAGAAGGAGCACTATTTTCAGCCTGACATTAATCTAGATTGGATACTTTCCCCATTTAAAATTATCTATGCTTTTTTTTTTTTTTTTTTAATCTTTATCTTGCAAGTTCAAGGTATCTGTGATTTCAAAGAGCAGCTCTAACCCACTTCAGGAAGGAAAGGTGTTGGGTGTGAAGAGATCAGTGGTGTAGCCATGGCACAGCACAGAAGCTGGTCACGCTCTGGAAGGAGAGCAGACCACAGAGCTGGTTTGTTAGGTGTGTGGCTCATGCAGTGCATGTGGGGGAAGGCAGGGTGGAAGTCCAGTGAGACCTTATTTCCATTGCTCTTAATAGAGCTTCTTGTTTGAAGCTCTATCAAGGGCTTCCAAGAAATATGGATTGAGTTATACCTCTTTACTATCAGGCAGTTACCACCAGGGGGCTGTTAATAAACATTTTAAGCCATGAGGGGTATCTGGCCTGGCCTTTCCACCTTGGACAGCATGACTCTTGACCTCTCATAAACTGGAGTAGGTTTTGTCCTTAACCATCTCCTGAGGAATTTTGGGTCATTCTCTGGTTGCTATAAAAACTGGCATGAGGATAATGAGCAAAGGAGCAAAAGAGAAGGTTGTGAGTTGCTCCTTTTTGGATAAACCTGTAGAGTAGAATAGAATAGAATAAGCCAGGTTGGAAGAGACCTCCAAGATCATCCAGTCCAACCTATAACCCAGCCCTATCGAATGGCACTAAGTGCTCCATCCAATCTTTTCTTGAACACCTCCAGGGACGGCAACTCCACTGCCTCCCTGGGCAGCCCATTCCAATGGCAAATTGAAGAACTTCTTCCTAATAGCCAGCCTATATCACCCCAGCATGCTCAGTTGCCATCTAGTTTGTGTACAGCCTCACCTCACACAGCACTGCAAAACTACTCTTACAGCACTCCAAAATTACTCTCACGCCACAGTGTTGCTGGGAGCTGCTGGATCTTGAAGGGAAGCAGAAGTCCTCTGGGAAGGAGGCATTTCTTTCTGGAAAATAAGCAGAAGTGTGAGAGGAATAAGGCCTCTACTGGTGGTTTCCTGGCAAATCCCTGCACTGCACCTCTAGCTCCATGTAACCCAGGGATCATGAATGCTCCCAGCCGTGCAGCAGCAGCTTCTGCCTGGCTTTGCTGTCAGTGCCCAGTTTGTGCTGCCTGAGTTAAAGCAGTCAGAATTTATGGCTGTGATGCAGTAACTGGGTGGTAAAAGTTTTATGGGCTTCTTGTGGGAGCCAGGGTAACAGGGCAATTGTAAATCTCAAAGGCAACGTCTGCAGCCTTCTAACGGGGGAACATGTCCATGATTTCAGCTAAGAGATTTGATTTAACTGCGGTAACTGTGCCTGCAGCGTACAAATCGCTCCTGTCTGACTGCCTCCCAAATCCTCTCTGCTTGCTGCCTGTGGATCCACCAGATGGCACTTGGTCCTCAGGTTAGTCTCAGTTTGCTTTTCCTCTGCTCCAACCTGTTAGATGCTATAAATGGGAACTGTCTGGATGTTTGGCTGTTCATCTCTTCTTTCTGAGCTAATCCTTTTAAATTTTTATTTATATTTTTTTAAACTTGCTGTTAATTTGGAAATATGGTAATGCTAAAGCACCCCCAAATCAATTAATGACATAGGTTCTGCTGTGGCCTGCTCCTAGTATGACAGTTGTTTGTAAAAGCAAGCCCTTTGGGAAAACCTGCACCCTATATGTAAGTATTTGAATGACATCTAATTAGATTTTGAAAACAAAACCGAAAAACAAACAACCAGTTTTAAGCATTTAAACTTTTCATCATCCGTAAATGTGAGTGATTACACCCAGGTATAAATCCAGAGTGATGGGAAGTTATTCTAAGCTGCCAGAAGCTTCATCAGGAAAAAAAACCTCAGCAGAGAATTGCTGCTGATTCAGTTACCAGGCAGAGAACACCCTCAAGTGATGGGGATTGTCCTTTGTTGTATGAACCCTAATACTGAATCCTAGCAGATGAAAAGAACAAGGTCAAAGTCACTATTACTAATCAGAGACATCAAGTCAGCAATGCATATTTATCTTCTTATACAGATGGATAAAATATACATGCTAGAGTAAA
This sequence comes from Psilopogon haemacephalus, assembly GCA_013396835.1. Taxonomy (NCBI): domain Eukaryota; kingdom Metazoa; phylum Chordata; class Aves; order Piciformes; family Megalaimidae; genus Psilopogon; species Psilopogon haemacephalus. Next base: position 456,719 of record VWZI01005210.1, read on the forward strand.
CAGCACAAGCTGTAGAAGAGACCAGGAACTCTGCTGAGCCTATCATAACTGACTACTCTGCAAAAAACTACCTCTATTTTTTTTTTTTAGTTCCATTTGATTCCTAACCCCCCCCAAAAAAACCCAAAAAACCCAAACCAAACCACCCAAAAAGGCTGGTTGCTCCCCTTTGGAGGAATAGAAGCTGAAGGTGTGGAACAGGCTACCTAGGGAAGTGGTGGCATCACTGTCCCTGGAGGTGTTGAAAAATCTGTAGACATGGCACTCTGGGATGTGGTTTAGTGGGCACCTGCCTGGAGAGAGTCCAATGGACAGCCACAAAGGAGGAGAGGTGGAGAGCTGGGGGCTTGGACTGGATGATCTACATAGGTCTTTTCCAGCTTCTGCCATTCTATGATTCTGTGATTCTATGTCTTCACTTTTCCAGATGTGAATATCTATAAATATCCATACTGGTGCAGTATTTCCCCCTTTCAGTCAGGTCCTCTAGCAGGAATATTAGAATCTGTTCATGTATTTCCTCAATCAGTTGTAAATGACCCTCTTGGCAGCGGGGGACAGCAGTCCACCTTCTATTCCTTAGTGATGTCTCTTGTCTGCGAGAGGCAATGAGCTTGAAATCAATGCCTTCTCTCCTCTACAGTAGCATTTTTATTGAAACTGTAAATCTGCAAAATCTTTAGGAGTAGCTGAAGTGTCTTGTGCTGCTTTTCGTTACAACTCAGACCAACAAATCCAAATGGCAGTTCCGACTGTGACATAAAGTTTTAACTCCCATTATCAATTGGCAAATTCCATTCTGTGGCTTTAAAAAGCCTTTTCACTTGAAATAGCATGAGTTTTCTGAAAACAAAGGAAAAGGTCCGCAAACAACAACAAAACCAAATGAAACTCCTCCCAAACCAACCCCCCTCCAAAACCCAAACCCAAACCAGAGCATCTTTTTATATATTTAACATCTTTGTCAGCAATATAGAGAAAGGTTCACCCTCAGTAAGTTTGCAGGAGACACAAAACAAAGTGGGAGTGTTGATCTGCTTGGGTGGGAAGGCTCTACAGAGCGATCTGGATAGGTTGGACTAGTGGGCTAAGGTCAGTTGCATGAGGCCAAGGTAAGGCCAAGGTCTGGGTCCTGTGCTTGCATCACAGCAACTTCATGAATGCTCCAGGCTCAGGGCAAAGTCGCTGGAAAGCTGCCTGGCAAAAAAGGACCTGGGTAGCATTGGTTGACAGCTGCATGAATATAAGCCAGCATGTGTCCAAGTGCCCAAAAAGGCCACCAGAATTATGGCCTGGATCAGGAATAGTGTGGCCAGGCAGACTAGGGAAGTAATTGTCTCCCTGTACTCAGTACTGGTGGGGCAGCAACTTGAGTACCGTGTTCACTTTTGGGCACTGCAGTATAAGGACATTGAGGTGCTGGAGCATGTCCAGAGAAGGGCAGTTAAGCTGGTGAGGGGTTTTGAGAACAGGTTTTATGAGGAGAAGCTGAGGGAGCTGGAATAAGAGAGATAGGGACCTGCTAGAAAGGGTCCAGCAGAGATCCAAGAGGATGCATGGGGGACTTGAGCATCTCCCCTATGGAGAGAGACTGAGAGCCTTGGGGCTGTTTAGCCTGGAGAAGACTGGGAGGAGATCTGATCAATGTCTATAAATACCTGAGGAGTGGGTGTCAAGTGGATGGGGCCGGCCAAGCTCTTTTTGGTGGTCAGCAGCAGTAACACAAGGAGCAACAGCTGCACACTGGAACATAGAACGTTTCACCTCAACATGAGGAGAAACATGAGGCTGACATAGCACTGGAGTAGGCTGCCCGGAGATGTTGTGGAGTTTCCTTCTCTGAAGGCTTTCAAAACCAACCCAGATGCATCCTGTGCAAACTACCCTAGGGGATCCTTCTTTGGCAGGGGCGTTGGACTCGATGATCTCTGGAGGTCCCTTCCAACATCTAAAGTTCTATGATTCTGTTTAGCCTGAAGAAGTGGAGGCTGAGAGGAGACATTATTACCTGAGAGGTTGTTGTAGTGAGGCCAGCATTCTCCTAAGTAGCTAATGACAGGGCAAAGGGGTAATGGCCTAAAGTTGCACCATGGAAGGTTTAGGTTGGATATTAGGAAAATGTCTTTCCTGAGAGTGGTCAGGCATTGGAACAGGCTGACCAGGGAGGTGGTGGTGATGTCACCATCCCTGGAGGTGCTCAAAAAACAAGTAGATATGGAACTTCAGAACATGGACTAGCAGTCATGAAGGTGTTGGGCAGAATGATTCAATCTGAATGATTCTGTGATTTAAAAAGCCACCACCACCAGAACAGTTTAGTCTAGAAGAACTATCTTCCTCCTTTTGGGAAGCTGCATTTGTCCTCCTCCATATAAAGTTTCCCAAAACCTGTACTCCTGCCTGGAATTAATGTGCTGATTTGATCCCAGCTCCAAAGTCAACTTATGTTTGTCATTCTCCTTAAGCCTGGCAGAAGCCAAGGCAGGATTTTGCCATTTTCCTCCCCTAGGTTGCAGACAACCTGTGTGCTTAGCAAAAGGTTCAAACTAAATGGTAGCAACAATGTTAAGTAATGAACTTTGCTAATACATTTTGATGAATTTCAAAGACCAGTTGAATCAAGGAGAGCAGAAAGTGGTGTCAGATAAATATTTAATGTAAACTTATGGATTGCATTGTTCTGGAGGCTGCTATCAGAGGCACTTTTAAACCACATGTGGCTCACAGTAGCTAGACAGAGGCAGTTTCAACCAGAGATGAGTTCAGACTCCTCTAATAAACACTCCTCCAGGGATCACTTTGAAGTGGTAAAATTTTATGAGTAGCTAAAAAATCAAGAGTTCTGCAGACAACAATGAGCACCATTGTATTTCCTCTCTGCCCTAATGAAAAGGACAGGCTGGGTATTTTTAGTGTCCTTCTCCAAACCAAAGGAAAGGTAACCTGATTTGGAGAGAAAAACCAGCAAACAAAGCGAAATGTTCATGGGGAGAGGAAGCCTTGGTGGCTGGCATTGGTCTCCAGATGCTCTTAGAGCAATGGATTTGGAAGGAAGCTCTTTATACCAGCTGCTGTTGATGATGTGTGCCTGGGCTGGATCAGGCACTGCTGGGCTCTGTGTTGCATGAATGGGTCAATCCTCCTGTGTGCTGCAAGTGCTGGAGAGAACACAGTGTCCTCTCCTTGGGGTTTGTGGGCTTGTGCTGCTGGCATGGCCACCAAGCCCCCACCCAGTGCTTAGCATGTGCTCGGCTTTTCTCCTTCTCTGTCTCTCTTCTTACCTCTTCCCATTTCAGCAGTTGGATGCAAAGTGAGCTCTAGGAGCAGCCTTGATGGCTATGCAAGGTGGGAACCACAGAGGTAGTTTGTGGACAGGAATTTCCCACAGATTAAGGAGAGGCTGGTGAAAGACTGCACAGGACAAGAAAGCATTTGAAGAGGGAGAGGAGAGGATGAAGCAGCTGTTAGAGGATGGTTTGAGTGGCCCATCCACTTAACTAAAACCAGGGGTAAAGACTGTCTCTAACACTCACCACTTCATCAGAGCCTTTCACTCCATGATGTTGGGTTGATGGAGCTGTGTCCATTTTGCAGGTGGGGATGCTGAGGCAGAGAAAGGTAGTGGCCTGGTGGAAGACAGGAGTCTAACTCTTGCTGCCTGACTCCTGTTGCATCTTCCTTTATCAGCCAGGCAATACAACCAAGAGCAAAAGATTTCCTGCATGTAAGTCAGAGAGGTGTCTAATGTGTCTCCTTAATTGAGTTTGGATTCATGTAACCCAGTCAGGAGCACTTGGGGATAAGATCTCTGCACCTATAAGCCCTCTGCTGATAAGAAAAAAAAATCTAATCTCTTTAGGGTCCCAGATTCCTTCAATATCACAGATCTCCAATGGCACAAGCAAGCGGCAACAGGGGAATTTAGATTAGATATGAGAAAAAATGTCTTTCCTGCAAAAGTGATCAGGGCCTGGAACAGGCTGCCCAGTGAGGTGTTGGAGTCACCGTCCCTGGAGGTGTTCAAAACATGGCACTTTGGGCCATGATTTAGTGGCCATGGTGGTATTGTGTTGATAGTTTGACTTGATGATCTTAGAGCTCTTTTCCAACCAAAAAGATTCTATGATTCTGTGACCCACGCTGTGCTTTTGAGTTAGAATTTTTCCTCCCAGTCATCTATTTGATTTATGCTGAGGAATGGTTTAGTGGACATGGTGGTGTTGGGTTGATGATTGGACTTCAAGATCTTAGAGATCTTTTCCAACCTCTAATGATTCTATGATTATATAAGGCGGTTCTTCCAGGTTACATCATCAGTGCCCTGCTGACTGTGTGCCAAGCATCTCGTGCAGATGGTTTATTCTTTTAGGAAAAACGTTGAAAGAGGCAATTTGCAGTTAAAAGAGTCTTAAGCAATTGCAGCAGTGGCAACGAAGAGTCTGCATTTCCAGAAAGTTTTATGATGCTGGAGACATCTGTGTTTTGCGCTGTCCTGGGGTTTATTTTAAATATTTTTTTTTTCTCATAAAGAAAAGGGGAAAAAAAAAAAAAGAAGTGTGTATCTCATTATGTCTTCATATCTGAGCCAGCATTTAATTCTCTGATTGCATATGGTCGGTACAGCATGTGCTGTTACACCCACCAAAATAATGAAATGACAGTTCCCTTTGCAAAGTAGAGTACTAGAAATAACTTTCTGCTGAGAGATGCTATTATTTTTTTCTCTCTCTCTCTCTTAAAAAAAAAAAAAATCATTTTTAATTTCTATCTCTCCCTCCCCTCCCTCACCCCCAATAAAAGTGAATAGCTAAGTGGCTGTGATTCAGGTCTCAGAAAGTCTTTCTTGGCTGGTCGGTGACTTGTCACATGAGGACTGCACTACTGCACTGCAGCTTTGATATTTATGGTTATTTTTTACCCATCTAAGAGTTATTTTAAAAGGCTATGAGAAATATCTGCTTCTTGTTTTATGTATTATTTATTGGCCTCTTATTCTTTCTTTTATGCCACAGATATATATATATTTATCCTTCCCTTTGATGTTACAAAGTAATGGGGGCTAATAACATAATTCACATTGGGAAGATGTTCCCACGCTTCCCTTCACAGGCAGCCGGGCTCGAAGCAGGATGTGCCAGCTGGTCCCTGCCACCAGCCCAGCTCTGGCTGTGGAGCTTGGTGAGCAGTAGATGGCTCTGTCAGCTCTTCCTCAGCTTTATTACAGCACCTGGATTTTTCCTACTCCTCTTTTTTTTTTGCCCCAACTTTTTCACTGCACTTCATCTTGTCATATTTTTTTCCCCCTCCCTTAACATTTCCTCTGCTTTAGGAAAGCTTTTCTCTTCCTCATGCAGAAAATTTCTTGTGGTCCTTGTGAAAAGGACTTACAATGAACATGAAAGCAGTGAAATGTTTGAGAGGTTGTGCAGTCTCCTTCCCTGGAGACTTTTGAAACTCACCTGGACACACACTCCTATCCAACCTGCCCTAGGTGAGCCTGCTTTGGCAGGGGGTTTAGACTAGATGATCTCCAGAGGTCTCTTCCAAATCTCATCATTCTGTGAGTCTGTGAAAGGCAGCAGCAGCAGGGGTGTTCTCTGGCTGGGCAACACAATGGGAAACCAACAATTGTGACCTAGTAGCATCAGCTGTGAGGGCCAAAAGTATTCCCATTAGCCCTGGGGCAATAAATACCCATCTGCTAAACACATGTGCTGCAAACTCCTGGTTATGCTGGTGTGCAGCAGTCCTAGTTAGTGAGAAGTGGTTTGTAGATGAGCAATTTCCTTTCTCTTAGGACCAAGAAGAGTTGTTTAATAGAAATACAGAAATACTTGATAAAAGGTTTTTATTCCCTAATTCCTTATTATTCCTTCTTAATTGTGTATCCTGGCATGTGCTTGTAGGAGAAACCATTCTGTTAGCTCTTGCTCTGGCTGCCTTGTGCCTGTCTAAATTTGTGCAAGATACTGATGTTGTTCATTCTGGAGAGCAGGTCTGGTGGGGAGTGACTGAGGAAACTGGAGTTATGTAGACTGGAGAAGAGGAGATTAAGAGGAGGCTTCATTGCTCTCTACAGCTACCTGAAAGAAGTGTGGTGGGGGTTGGTTTCTTCTCCCTAGTAACAAGCGATATGATGAGAGAAAATAGCCTTAAGTTGCACTAGAAGAGGTTTAGGCTGCATATTAGAAGAAACTTCACCAAAATTGTTCTCAAGGAGTGGAGCAGGCTCACCAGGGGGGGTGATTGAATGCCCATCCCTGCAGGTGTTTCAAAGAGGCAAAGCTGTGATGCTGAGAGACAAGGTCCAGCACCAGATTTGGTGGAGCTAGAGAATGGTTGGACTCTATGATCTCTTTTCTAACTGAAAGCATTCTGTGATTCTATCACAAGCATGAGACATCTCCTTTAGGGAAAGAGCTGGTGCAAAAGAGCCACAACACTACTGCTTTGTGCTGGAGACTCCCAGCAGCGTTCTGCGGCTTGGGGTGGGCAAATGGAACACAGGGGCCCACTTCTCCATATTGCTTTGTTCCCTGCACTTACAGATCCACCCATGTTTTGCCAAAACTACAGTGACCTGTTTCGTTGCCTTTATCTTCTTGCTGTAGCCTCAGTATTGAATGTTGCTGCTGGAGATAATAAAGAAGCAGCTCTACATTCACCCCTAAGGTATCGCTTACAATTTAGTAATATTTTTTTCCTTATTGCTTTTTGTTGTTGTTGTTGTTGTTTTGCTCTTCTACATGAAGTCTGATGCCATCATCCCTCTGAGCAGCTGTTCTTTCCATCACTGTTTTATCAGGACCCCTGTTGTGTGAGAGCAATTCAGATATCTGAGGGGTGGGTGTCAAGTGGAGGGGGCCAATCTCCTTTTGGTGGTCAGCAGCAGTAAGACAAGGAGCAATGGCTGCAAACAGGAACAGAGAAAGTTTCACCTCAAAATGAGGAGAAACTTCTTTACAGTAAAGGTCCTGGAGCAGGCTGCCCAGAGAGGTTGTGAAGTCTCCTTCTCTGGAGACTTTCCAAACCCACCTGGATGTATTCCTGTGTGAACTACCCTGGGGGGTTGGACTTGATGATCTCTGTATGTCCCTTCCAACCTCTAAAGTTCTGTGCTTCTCTGGTTCTTCACAAACTCATCAGGCTCATTACCCTGGGTCTGCATCTAAGTTGGCTTATTGCTGTGCCTTTTGGGCAGGGATTAGACTGTGTTATCCAGTGGGAAGGCTGGGTGGCAAGCATCAATCACATGGAAAAGGCACATGCCAACCAGTCCAGGTGTCATTGCAAGCCTCATCTCGGCAGCCTCGTTTATTCCAATATACTTTGGAGAGGGTATCTGAGCAAGTAAGACAACCCCAGGAAATGGGTGGGCGTTTGTTCAAAGGCAAGTAAAAGCCAAATGTGCTTTTCAACAGGCTTCACCTTTCAAGATGTCAGTTGTAGTGATCTGTTTTCTAGACTGTCCCTGCTCTTTGAAGCTACAATAGTATGTTTTCTTTCCCTGATGTCGACAATGTTCCTGGGAACATGGCCCCTAATCTATCACTTACTGCATTTGTTGCAGTCTGCAGTGACACATCTTTTCTACTTTTTCTAGCAGGTATTTTTTAAATAAGAGGAAAGGCAGACTTCTTAGCAGCAGCTTGGTTATTCATCAATATTATTAGATTCTCCCTTCCCTCCCCTGAAGCTAGGAATAGAAACCTATGAAATTACTGTGGAGGATGTGCTCTTAAAACAAAGCACTGAGTAAGGAGGATGTGAAAATCATGTCGAGCTGAGATACAGAAAGGGTTCTTCAGTGCCAGCGGACGGGGAATGTTACATTCAATATTTGGTGTGTGAGTTGGCAGGACCCTGGCAGGGCAAAAGCATGAGAGAGGCAGGGACCACCCTGCCCTCACCACACTGCTCATCCCTCACCTGCATGGGCTTGGTCATGCAGACAGAACACCTGGCTGGTGATGGCAGGGCCAGACAGGTGCTTTTGGCATAGAATCAGTAAGGTTGAGAAATACCTTTAAGACTTTCAAATCCAACCCTTAACCCAACCACCAAACCATGACCGCTAAACCATGTCTTGAAGCACCACATCTACACACTTTGACACCTCCAGGGATGGTGACTCCACCACCTCCCTGGGCAGCCTGTGCCAATGCCTAACCACTCTTTCAGTAAGGAAGTTTTTTCTAATGTCCAATCTAAACCTTCCCTGGCACAACTTAAACTCATTTCCTCTCATCCTATTATTAGTTACTTGGGAGAAGACACCACACAGGTGGTGGCATGGAGCCTCCTTCCTGATTTGATCCTAGAAGGTGTTTTCCTGCAGCAGACAGTGCTGGGAAAGCAGCTTTGCATTGAAGAAGTGTTTTTACAGTGTATTGCTAGTCCTTTCTGGTTGGGTTCACATATTACTTCAGTGGATGACTTGAGAAAACTAAATCTGCAAGTGAGGGATACAGGAGACTGCTGGGAGTTTGAGCAAGAGCTTGTTGTTGGATGGAGAAGTAATTGAGTCTCCATTGCACCTTAGTCATGGCCAAAGGTAGCATTCCAGTAAAAGCTTGTGGGGCCTTTTTATTTTCTTTTGGAAAATACTTGTCTCAGCTAAGTATAAGCCCAGGAAACTTCTAGTTGGGCAAAAAGTAAAAACGAGCTGAGAGATAGAAATGCAGCCCTTGCTCCAAGCTCATCAAAATGCACACACAGCTGCCAGGAGTTTAGCAGGGCAGTGCAGAAGGCGTTAAGGCTCCTGTGATCCCACCTGTGCTGCAATTACAAACTGACAGATCTTAGGCACGAAGGAGAGACTGGGAAAAACGGCAGGGTGCAAGTGCCATATGTAGCAGAGAGCTGGTGGTCCAGCCAGCACAGGGAGTGAAGCTTCCACGCCTCAGCCGTGGCTGCTTTGCTTTTCCACCATCTCTGACATCGTGGAAACACAGCTGCTGTTGTGTTTCTGCTGCAAACACATAGCTTGCAGATGTGCTGCTGCCTAGGAAAGTCCTGGGCTTCCCAGAAAATTATTGTGCTGCTTTTCTCCCACCTTCCTGCCATGGGTTAATAAAGCCACAGGGTGCTGGGTGAGAAAACTGCCACGCTTTTCTCTTCCTGGTTTTCACAGGCACAAGGTTCACCTGTGGTTCAGTGCTGAACCGAAATTAAGGCTGACAGCTTTTCCCTATAAATTAAATTAATGAGATGTTTGAACTACTGCTAAATTGTTTGCGCAGATCTCTGCTGCTTGATATTGCCCCTGCGCTCCTTTCCCACAGGCGTTCTCTGTACCTGTGGTGGGATGAAAGGAGGAGTCATTACGGGTTGTGTGTGTGCCAGGGAGAAGTGGCCACATGGAAACTCCCTGCTTCACACAGAGTTGCTCCTCTGCAGGGGAAGGAAACCCCAAAACAAAACAACAAACATCTCCCCCACTCTTCTCCAAATAAGCCACCCTGCCTGTCTGGAGACTTTTGTTGGGGCTGGTCTAAGGGCAGTGCACAGCAGTAGTTCTGCCTCATGGTGATCATGCTCCAGGGCAGTTTCCTCTCTCTTGTCCATTTTCACAGGGTGGTCATGCTTTGGGTGGGTCTCCTCTTGTCTGTTTTCACAGAGTGGTCATGCTCTGGATAGGTCTTCTCAGTTTAGTCCATCTTCACAGGTTTTTCACTTTGATCTGCTTACCTCATCATCTTCCAACCCCTCACAGCCAACAGCTCTCACACTGCACTTGTCATCACTTCCAACTCTTTTCAGCTAAAGTGGGCTGGATTAGCAGAGGCTGCTGATTAAGCTAACGAGCTTGTTTAGGTCAAAATGGGATAAGGGATGTGCGTGGCCAGGAGATTTGTCCTTTAGTAGAAGAGCAGTGAGGGGGGTGGGTAGTGGCTCAATCCAATTTGGGGTCAGCTCAGAGAAGTATCAGCACCTTGATGCAGGGTCCTGTACCTAGGCTAGGTCAATCCTCATTATCATTCCAGGCTGGGAAATGATGTGACAGAGAGCAGCCCTGCACACAAGGACTTGGAGAAGGTGGAGAAGAGCCAAAAATGAGTGCTTGCAGACCAGAATGACAGTCACATCCTGGACTGCATCAAAAGAAATGAGGCTAGCATATTGAGGGACTTTATACAAGGGCTTGTGATAGGATGAGGGGCAATGGTTTGAAACTAGACTAGGCCAGATTTAGATTGGACATTAGGAAGTTGTTTACTATAAGGGTTGTGGAACAGGTCACCCAGGAAGGTCCCATCCCTGGAGACATTCAAGGATGGGCTTGATGAGGCTCTGAGCAGCATGTTGTAGTTGGAGATGTCCCTGCTGACTTCATGGGGGTTGGACTGGATGACCTTTATAGGTCCTTTACAACCCAATGCATTCTATGATTATGGGAAGCTTGCCTGAGGTAAGTCTGTTCCCTGAGAAGCTTTGGAAGGGCAGGTAAGGTGGATACGAGGTATAGGTGTTAGTGTTTCCACCTTACAGAAAAGCAGTACTTGGAGGAGAACTTACTCTGTGGAGCAAGCAGAGCAAATTATTTAATGAGCATCAGCCTTGTCGAAGACGAACTTTTTAAGAGTAGATATGGAAGTTTGTGTGACTTGGTAAAGCTCCCTGAGCACTTTGCTGTATCTTTGCAGGGAAGGACTTCTTCTCATTATAGCACAATTCCCTACAGCAGAGTAAAGAGGCAATTGTGTCCTGGGACCTGTGGTTGCTCAGCTGAGGAGAGGAGAGAGCACATGAGCTGTTCATTGCTTCAGAATTAATCTGAGCAAATATCACTGCCAAAGGAGTGAACAACTATAAAACAGGTAAGAAAGCAAAATGCAGGTAATGAGGCTGTTTTACATGTACATCTTAAGAGATTGGTATAGCAAGAGTCACAGAATTACAGAATAGTAGGGGTTGGAAAGGACTTCTGGAGATCATCTAGTCCAGCTCCTGGGCCAGAGCAGGTTCACCTAGAGCAGGTTGCACAGGATGACTGAACAGCAAATTGCTAAGGAGTAATATGTGACAGAGTCATTCCTCTGAGAGGGGAATGGGGTAGTATCCAGCCCCAAGGGCCTGAACTGAGACTGAATGTAGAGTTGTGTGTACACAGTGGCAGTGGTCTCATTGCCACTGATGTTCTCATCAGATCCATGCTTCCATGGGGAATCTAGGGTTTCTGTGTTCTACCCAGAGTGTTTAATGTTCTTTGCTGCTTCTCCAGTGAATTGTTTGGGCAGGAAGTTGTTTTTAAAACTGCCTCCACTTCCCTCTCTTTGGTACCATATTTTCTTTAATAAATGCAAACGTAATACAGGGAGCATTGAAAGAAGCAAACTAGAGATCCGTCTAGAGCAAAACATCCTTACTGCAGGGAGCAGCTAGCACAGGAGGCAGAAATGGTCATATCCTATGGACATGGTCTACAAGCCTTGCAGCTCGCTCTCTGTTGAGCGGCTGAGAAGCAAGGAGATGGATAAGAGGACAGGGACAAAAAGAGAGATGCTGAGACAGAGGAGGGCAGTCATGATGGGAGAACAGGGAGCATGTGTGGATTCAACTTAAGGAATACAAAGCATTTAGTTGGAAAACTCTTTGTATGAGTCATCTCCAGCTGGGATGTCCAATTTGAATGGCACAGCAGAGTTATGGGCTGCTGTTTAATGACTGGCATAAGGATAGTTCATGCAGATATTGGTAATCTCAGGCTTTGGTGCTCAGTGCACTGTTTCTTTAGGATTACTAATGAGGTTTGTGTCCTTCACTGTTTGCATTTTTGCCTGAGATTTACAGCAAACAGCAATGAGAGATGCCAGAGGGCAACTTTTCAATTCTTAGCAAAATAAAACTATGTGCCAGGATTCATGCATATATTCATGGGGACACCTGTGTTACTGAAACATATTTCCTGTGCTGTTGGTGATGTATTTACTCGAACCATTCTAAAATCCAAGTAATGCATAGTTCTAAAAAAAAAAATCTCCTGTGGAGATTGGTAGGAAACATGAAACTTTATTTTTGTGCTTGGAAATACTGCAGTGTATATTACTTAGTCTTCCCTTCAAGCACTTCCCAGCATAGATCCTTATTCTCAGCTGCAGCAAGTGCATACCAGGGAGGGTCTCACCAGGTTCTGACCAGAGGGAAGCCTTAGAGGTCAATACTTGTTTATAAACAATATTCCTGGGCAACCCCACTTTTTCACCTAGCACTGAATTTACCTTAAAATCTTGTCTGGCTGTTTCACAGAATCACAGAATTAAACAGGTTGGAAAAGACCTTTGAGATCATGGAGTCCAACCTATTACCCAACACCATCTAATTAACTAAACCATGGCACTAAGTGCCTCATCCAATCTCCTTTTAAACACTTCCAGTGGTGGTGACTTCACCACCTCCCTGGACAGCCCATTCCACTCTTTCTGTGAAGAATTTTTTTCCTAACATTTGGCCTAACCCTCCCCTGGTACAGTTTTAGCCTGTGTCATCTAGTTCTGTCACTGGTTGCCTGGGAGAAGAGACAGACACCCACTTGGCTACAACCTCCTTTCAGGTAGCTGTAGACAGCAATAAGACCTTCCTTGAGCCTCTTCTTCTCCAGGCTAAACAACCCCAGCTCCCTCAGGGGCTCCTCAGAGGACTTGTGCTTCCTAATGCACTCTTTCATCACCAAAACACGTGCACCTTTAGTTAACTTGTTTAATTTATCGATTAGATCTCCCCCCATGCCATTGTGTCTTCTTTTCCCCCTCCCTGAGTTGCCTAGAGGAGCTTACACTCGTGTTACAAGTGGCTGACTCTTCCAGGGAGATGTAGCCCTGTAAGGACCTTCCCTCCATAGCTTAAAGGAGATGATGCTTTATTGCTGTGAATGTCTGACAGGCTGTTAAGATGAAGTACAGCGGGGAGGAGTGGGACCTTTATCATGGTGTGATGTTTAGTGGGAAGTGTGGTGAGGTCCTGACTCACTGCTCAGACATCCTCCTATTTATCTTCTCCAATTTAACATATGTCTAAAATGTAGCTCTAAGCACATGTGTGGAACTCGCTGCTGTAACAAATCTTGTCAGCCTGAGCAACATCTGAGATGAAGAACAGGAGCAGAGCCCTTCAAGTTAGAGCCAGGGAAAAATGGCAGAGAAGATGAATAACTGATGTCTAGATGCATCTATGCTATGGTATCACGTTGTCACCCGTGCCCTGCTGATGCAGATCCCCGGCGTGAGGGTTTTGCTCTGAGCCCACATTGCTGTGAGGAGCCTGTGATGCAGCCTGAGCTCATGCTGTTCGGAACAAATGAAGATAATGAAGAGTTCCCATTCCAGGAAATTGCAGTGCACTGAACCCTTCCCACAGACCTGACTTAAACCTATGCAAACTTGCTGGGAGGTTGAGGCAACGGCACTTCTTCAATCTTTCCCAGCCAAACTTGGATTTGAGGTCTCTTACCTGTGAAAAAAAGCAATAAATCAAAATTATTAGAAGGTGCCATGCTGATAATTGATTCTTCCAAGGATATTTCCCCCCAGAAGCCTAAACTATTTCCAACAGCAAGAAGGTATAATGAAGACTAAGTGTATTTATGAAGAGGAATCATTAACAATGGATCAGCCAGTGGAATTCAATTTCCTGTCCCATCAGTGATGCTAACACAGAATGAAGTTTCATTGATGTATCAGGCATCATTGTCATTCTCTTAACTGAGAGAAAAATGGTATTTGCCCTTCTCCACTGGCTGCATTTTGCAGGCAAACCTGCATCGCATAAAAAAAAGAATCAAGCCAGAATCTTGATGGAGAAAGTATTTACAAGAAAATAAATGTGCCCATAAATATTTCACAGGCATCTCATGTGTGCATTGTGCTTCATCATATTTAATGTATGAATGCAACTATTTCACTTGTGTGGGATTTTTCCTCTTAAGCACTGTCTTAAGGAGCTTCAGGTAGAGAACTATATTGGTGTGGATGTCTATCAGGTTTTGTAAGATGATGGGAAAAAAGGAAAGGGAAATTCTCCGAAGATTTTAGTTCTGTTAAAGAACAGAACTAAGGAAATCTCACTGACCACTTAGAGAGTATTAAGTACTAAAATCCAGGTGTTTGAAGCTCTGGTCCCTGCTTTTATCCTACATATGCACAGCCCTGCTGTGGCTTTCCCTCTCATAGAATCACAGAATCATGAGGTTTGGAAGGGACCTCTGGAGATCATCTCATTCAACTCCCCCTGCTAATGCAGGTTTGTCTAGATCAGCTTGCACAGAAATGATTTGCAAGCCTCCAGAGGAGACTCCATGAGCTTCCTGGGCAGCCTGCTCCATAGCTCTGACCTTGTCATAGGAAAGAAGTTTCTCTTTATGTTTGTCCCCATTGCCCCTCATCCTGTCACTGAGCACCACTGAGAAGAGTCTAGCCCCCATCCTCATGACCTCCACCCTGTAGTTATTGACCAGCATTGTGAAGATCCCCTCTCAGGCTGCTCTTCTCCAGGCTCTCCTTGGAGGGAGGTGGCTCATGGCTCACCGAAATGGGCTTCACTGGCAGCAGCAGAGAAGCAGCTGTAATTTTTGGATCACCAGTTTTACTCCAGTGGACCAAAGCACCTCCAGCAGAGCAGGAATCTGGACTAATTTGAACACCAGTGTCACTTGCAAGCATTGTTGCCTTACTGCTCATTTCTCTGTTCTCCCAGCCTCCCTGGAAATACATTGTACAGTTAGTGAAGGGAACCTTGAGGCTCCTCTCGCTGGGGGAAAGAGTTTAATTCTGCTCCTTGCTTTCCAAGTGCACTCCATCCTTCCACCCCCGAGGTCCATATTTTAGCATCTTAAGAAGCCTTTGCTAGAGGATTCCGCTGCAACAGAGATGTCCATATGCTGTGTATGGTGGTGACTGAGACAAGATGCTCACTCTGTGCGTAGTAAAGTTGAGTTTTTAGCTTACATAGCCCAGAGCAAACCCAGGCAGCCATTTGTTGGGTCCTGTGAGGGGCTCTTGGCAGTTCAGAGTGGTGCTCTGTCATCACAAGCTCACTGGTTTGTGATGTGATGCTTTGGGGTGTTCTGTAGGTCTGCAAACAGTGGGCACATGCATATATGCTGGTGGCAAATATTTTTCCTCCTCTCTAAATTATTCTTTCCTAGAATAATATGATTTGGGAAAAGGTCCAGGATTTTCCTGGTTGACCAAGAGAGTCATCTGCTGTACACTCGGAGGGTGGTGGTGGTGGTGTTAATTCATATGCTGCCAGGTAGGTAGCAACCTGAGCATGGGCAGCAGGGCTCATTCTGTGAAGAAAGCCTTTCTTCCAATATCAAACCACTGTCTCAGACAAAAAAAGAAGTACCAGATTTTGATCCCAGTGATGTAACAAGACAGTGATTGATGCAAAACACAAAAAAACCCCAAAAAACCTAAACCCTCAATGCTTTACTTGAGGGAAAGTAATTTTTAGAAATGTTATTTTAAAAATAAAGACATGGGAAGTTTAACTTTAAATACAGAACAAATGTGGCATTGCTGCAGGCTTTTGGTATTTTAATGTTTTCTCCCCACCTCTCACCCCAGCCCCTGCCAATTGAAATTCCTCAGACCAATCCATTCTGCAACCAGCTCGATGTGACCAAAAGGTAAGTCAAATAAAAAATAAATAAATAAAAAAAAAGAAGATCTAGAATCATTAAGGTTGGAAAAGATTTCAAAGATCATCAAGTCCAACCTTCTACCCTACATCTCCATGACCACTAGACCATGTCCCCAGGTGCCACATCAAGCTGGGTGATAGGTTGGACTGGACGATCTTGGAGGTCTCTTCTAACCTGGTTGATTCTATGATCTACTTGTGTTTTGAACACTTCCAGGGATGATGACTCCACCACTTCCCTAGGCAGCCTGTACCAGTGCCTCATCTGATTTGGTTTGGACTTGTCTTGAGTTTGAATGCATGCGACTGTGATATGTTCTCAGCATGTTAGCTCTAGAGAGAAGGAAAAACTTTTAAAATGTTTTTAGTTTTTAAGGCTAGTGCTAAAATTCTCTGCTCGTTGTGAACATTCCTGGCATGATAGTTGCAGTGTTACCTCCCACAGCCACCTCTCCCACTGACACAGAAGCTGGGGTAGCAGAAGGTGGCTGTGTTTGTAGCACACCAGATCAGCTCAAGCTGCACATTTGAGGAGGCTTTGCTCTAGCAAGCCACAGAATTTGCATGTCATCCCTTCCAGGAGCGGGCTGTCCTCCCTAGAAGGCTGGATGAGATACTGTTCAGAGGAAAGGTTTGCTAGTGGAGATGTGTTGCAGTCTTAGTGCTTCTGTGTGCTAGCAGAGTGATATGACCTGGTGCTCTAAATCAGGGTAAGCAGCCTGTACTCTCTAAGGGTAAGGGCCTGTACTCTGCCTTCTCTTAGTGCGCAGTGTAGTTGGGATGCGATTCCAGGTAGAATCATAGAATAGTTTAGGTTGGAAGGGACTTCAAAGCTCATCCAGTTCCAACCCCCCACCATAGGCAGGGACACCTCCCACTAGATCAGGTCACTCAAGGCCTCATCCAACCTGGCTTTGAACACCTCCAGGGAGGGAGCAGCCACAACCTCCCTGGTCAACCTGTGCCAGTGTCTCACCACCCTCACTGGAAAGAACTTCCTCCTAACATCCTTTGCTGTTTCCTTGGAGTAGCACATGGGTTCTCTTGTGCAGAAATCCAAGGAGATATCTACCTTGCACTGGCAACCAGGACTTGTTTTCAAATTGCACTGTGGAAATAGCTACTGTGATGCTGAAGGACACGGATGAAGGACCACTCTAATCACCACTTACTGTGCTTGTGACAATGTTAAACCTACTGTGCTGATAGCATGGGGCCAGGCAAACTTCAGCAGTCGAGTTGTTGTTTGCCAACAGGTCTAGGGATGTGATCACCCTCCTCTTCTGTCTCAGTTTGGGACTGGAGGACAGAAAGGACTCTTACCCCTTGCCAGGAATAAGAATGTGGATACTGCACACTGATTGGAACTTTAAAGAGAAATTCTATTTACAAGAGAATAGATATACAAAAGGCAATCAAGTAGAATAAGTACAAGAATAGAGTAGAATAGAATAGAATAGAATAGAATAGAATAGAATAGAATAGAATAGAATAGAATAGAATAGAATAGAATAGAATAGAATAGAATAGAATTCAGGTTGGAAGAGACCTCCAAGACCATCCAGCCCAACCTATCACCCAGCCCTATCCAATGGCACTAAGTGCTCCATCCAGGCTTTCCTTGAACACCTCCAGGGACGGTGATGCCAGCACCTCCCTGGGCAGCCCATTCCAGTGCCGATCACTCTCTCTGTGCAGAACTTCCTCCTATCCAGCCTATACTTCTCCTGGCACACCTTGAGACTCTGTCCCCTCCTTCTGTCACTGGTTGCCTGGGAGAAAAGGCCAACCCCACCTGGCTCCAACCTCCCTTTAAGTAGTTGTAGAGAGCAATGAGGTCACCCTTGAGCCCGCTCTTCTCCTCAGATCCCTCAGCCTCTCCTCACAGGGCTCATAACCCCAGCCTGCCCTCTAGAATCCTCCACTCCTTCCACCCTCCATCAGCCTGAGGGTAGGCCGAAACTGCCCCCGCAGTTGGGGTCTACAAGGCTTAAGTGGCTCAGCTCCCTGCCTGCCTTCTCCCTCACCAACCACGGACGGGGAAGGGAAGGGAAGACAGGCAGGGATTAGAAGGGAGGGATAAGTCAGGCACTCTCTTTTAAGTTGTGATACCAGACGATGGAACAGAATAACAATTTTACAATATGCTGGGACCCTGGGGTGGGGCTCTGTCCCTCTGGCTTTGTTTAGGGAGTCCTAGGACCCCTCACACTACCACATCTACTCAGCACTGGTGAGGGTGCACCTCAGGCACCGCGGTCAGCTGTGGGCCCTCAGCAGCAAGAAGGACATTGAGCTGCTGGAGCATGTCCAGAGAAGAGCAACGAAGCTGGTGAAGGGCCTTGAACACAACTTTGATGAGGAATGGCTGAGGGAGCTGCCCTTGTTTAGTCTGGAGAGGAGGAGGCTGAGGGGAGACCTTGTTGCTCTCTATGGCTCCCTCAAAGGAGGTTGGAGCAAGATGGGACCTGTCTCTTCTCACATGCAACAGCTGACAGGACAAGAGGAAGAGAACTCAAGTTGTGCCAAGGGAGGTTCAGATTGGATATTAGGAAAAAAATTCCTCACGGGAAGGTTTATCAGAATTTGGAACAGGCTGCCCAGGGAAGTGGTGGAGGTATTTAAAAGACCTGTGGATGTGGTGGTGAGGGACATGGCTTAGTGGTAGTGAGATAGCAGTAGTGCTGGGGTTGTGAGCCCTAGGCAAGCAGCTGGGCTTGATGGTGTCAAAGGTCTCTTCCAGCCTTGGCAGTTCTCTGTGTCTATGATTCTATATATAACATGAGAGCACTGTCCTTGTCTCTACTGCCGTGACACAGAGGCCACAGCAGTGAGGAGGACTGTCCACCCAGTAACCCAGCCTCCAGCTCTCGAAGCTTTTATGGGCAGCATCCCTCCTGAGTAACCCAGCAGCCTGTGCCCCACCTGGGCTGAGCTGCAGGTGGTGATGCTTGGCAGGGAATGTTCAGCTCCGTCCTTGGAGAGGAGGCTGCATTTGGAGCCCCAGTGCTCAGACCTAGGCAAGAAATATACAATCCTTTCTGTCTGGGGAGGGGTGTAGGAGGGAAAGGTGAGCAGTGCAGAGTGGACAGTGGTGTGGTACAGTTAAAATCAAAAGAATTGAAGAAAACTGTGATGAAGGAGCTAATGAAAGGGAAAGAGATTGTCAGTGGGGATGCAGGTGCATGTGACATGAGCCCAGAGAGCAGTGTCTTTTCCTGTCCAGGTGGTTTGGAGGCTTGCAAAGAGAGGGATGCTTGCTAGCTGGGACATGTGGGGTGACCCAGACTGCAAAAAACAAACCGTGCTGGGGATGCTCCAAAGAATGGCTGTGAACCCCCAGAGGTTTTGCTTTGGAGAGGCCCTTTGCCTGTGCTTCATGCCATACTTTGGGGGTCCTGGATGTGATTCCTTTCTTCTCCAAAGGGAGCTTGGGTGCCTTAAGTGAGAACAAGTTGTCTTGAAAAGCCCATGCTGTAACTGGCAAAGAAATCTATTCCTTGCCATTAAGGTATGCAAATCAGAGTGTGCCATATGCAGCATTTCCCTGTGGGATACAGCCAGCAGATGTATTGGCAGCCCCCACAGCCCACACTGGGCAAAACAAATGCTCACAAACCCAGTAACAACCACTCTGAAATTCAGGCCAGCCTTGGCTTTGCCTGTGTCGCCAGTAAGGCTCTGGGATGTGTCTGAAGCCTGCAAACCAGGGACTTGAATTTGTGTCTCTCCATCATCTGGTGGTGTAATGAGTGGGCATTCTTGGAAGAAAAACAGTGAAGGAGGACAGTATTTAAATATATGCCCTATATATGGGAAGGTAGACTGGAGGTTGGATGTCTGTGACTAGGCATTAAATTTTAGAGGACTGTGGCTGAAGTTATTTGATTGTTTTTGTGTTCTTCAGTCACCTACAGTGTACCAGACGGTCACAGGTAGAGGAATTCCTCTTGATGTGAAGACTCTACTCTTAATGTTGTGGTTGCTTTGCAAATCAACATCAAATACTATGCAGAGAAGTTATTCTGTTTAGAAAAGCATCAAAATCTACCTTCAAAGAATAATGCTTCAAGACCAGGTAGGTGCCCTGGCATTTTTGAAGTTGCCTTCATTCTCATTAGACTTTAATGATCTGATGAGCGACTTTTTGTCTGTCAAAAGTTGCAGGGACTTCTAACTCTCTAATCAACTTGCACATCAGTCGTGTTTGGTTCTCACAGTCCTCCCTATTGCACTGCATTTTGCTTGTGTGCTTTTAAGCCTTTTATTACCCAAAATGAGGACTTTTTCTGGGCAAGCTGTAGTAATTTGCAAGTTCTGCAGGCTTTGTCATTTACAAATCGAAAGGATGAATTAACAGGAGCTGGGACAATAAACATCCAAAGGATGGTAGCAGATACCATCTTGTGAAGCATGGCCTTCACCTGACTTAGCTGCACAGTAGTAGTGCAACCAATCACCTCTGTTTAACAGAGTGCTCCTGATGTTTGCTGTGCCACAGCCCTAAATGTCGTTGCTGCAAAGCATATGAGCTTCCCCCAGGTCCACCAGTGTTAGTCCTTATGTGTTTAAAGGGGAGGTAGCAGATTTCTCATTGGGCAGCTATTTCTTTTTAAAGCTGGAATCTGCCTTCACAAGGAGATTGTTGATCTAAGGTAATAACTGGAAATGAGGATCAGGACCAACTGGTCCCCTTCCCTGCAGCACCAAGCTGAGTGTGGAGATGTTACCAAGCACTTGTCTTTTTTTTCCTCTTAGTGCTCTCCTGCTCTGCACATAAACTGTTTGGCTGTATAGGAGGTACCTTACAGGGTTGTGCTGGCATCAGCTCCCAGACAGTCACCATATATCTGTGCTTATACAAGAACCAGTTGTACTGGAGGGTACTTGCTCCCAAAGAGGCTCCAAAATGACCTCCTTGTGACTCTCTGAGAGCTGTCAAGTGCCTCAAGTTGCACCAAGGAAAGTTCAGATTGGATATTAAGAAGAATTGCTTTACTGAGGGGGCTACCAGGCATCGGAACAGCTTGCCCAGGGTAGTGGTGGATCCCTATCCCTGGAGGTATTTAAGTCTCTGTAGACACAGTCCTGAGGAATATGGTTTAGTCAGGACTTGTGAGTGTTACTCTACTGCTTTCACTTGATGATCTTAAAGGTCTTTTCTAATCTAGGCAATTCTGTGATTCTGTCTGCAGCTTGGGACTCACTCAGGGTTGGCAGAACTCCTGCCTCCCTGCTTTCCTGCATCTGCACTGGGGAAAAGGTCTTTTCTAAAGCTCTGACATTAAGCTTTTCTGTCATGTGGAGCTAGTATATAATAGAGAGGGAGTGCAGGTTATTGCTTTCTGGGGAATAGTACATACTTTGTTTCTTTCTTTTTATTAGTTTTTTTTAAAGTCAGATGTCTCCACTACTCTGACAGCAAGGGAAGTGAGGAAGTTGCATAGTCTTTAGTGATAGCCACCTTTTCCCTCCCCTCTTGCATACAGGCGGTAGGGACACCAAAAAAAGTTTTTTACTCCTGCAGTTTGCCTGGATGCTTGACTCAGCATGTACAGGGGAAAGCTATCCCTGCTGCTTCCTGGCTGGAGGTGGCACTATGGCATGTAGCAACAGATGTGTAGCTGTCTACAATTACTTGAAAGGAGGTCATAGAGTAGTGGGTGTTGGTTTCTTCTTACAAGTCACAACTAATAAGACAAGAGGAAATTACATTGAGTTACACCAAGAGAGGTTTACTTATTAGGTTTAGAGATTAGGAAAAGCTTCTATACCCAAAGGGTTCTGAAAGACAGGAACAGGCTGCCCAGGGTAGTGGTAGAATCCTCTTCCCTGGATGTATTTAAAAGCCATCTAGATATGGTGCTCAAAGATACGGTGTAATACTGACTCTGGTAGAATTAGATGGTTGGACTTGATGATCTTAGAGGTTTTTTCCCACCATGGTGATTCTGTGAAAGCAACCAAGGGAAAAAAAATCCAAGTTTTCTGCTTGAGGTTATTTTTAACTCTCATTCCTTTCCTACCTCTTCCCTGCAGTTCAATGGGATATTTTGTGAGTTCTCTAATGTAAAAATCAACCTGGTGTAAACCTATTGGTCTGGGGTTCTGCCAGTAACCTTTTAGCTATCCCAGTGACCCTTGTAGTGGTGGGGAAAGAATGCAGTGCTGGGGTCTGACATGCAGCTGAGATTCAGCACATCTGAGGATATTATCCTCTCCTTCCCTACTGAGACGTGGTGCACATAGGTATTGGTAGGTGGGACCAGCTGCAGCACTCTGTGGGGAAGAATTAATACCACTGAAAATGAATTATGTGCTGGAGATAAACTACCTCCTGCCAGTGTCCTGCCTCAGAAGAGTCTATAGCTTGTCTTTAAGAGGATTGACAAGGTGTTCAGGCTTTTGCAAAACCAAGAGAGATTTAGACAAGTTCTCATCTTTGCTGGAGGTCTGGCTTTTTGTACTCCATGACTCTATTCACATGATTTAATTAGGGACAGGCTCTAAGATGACTTAGTGGGCTGTGTGCATGCTGGATCCACAGCTGAGACAAATCCATTTGTCGAGTGTAATTCTGGAACACGACCGACCACCCTGCTCTCAAACGCAGATGTGCAGGACCTCCAGCAGGCTGGGGAGGTCATGGGAAGGACATGCTCATCTCCACTTGTGCAGGCTCTTCTGGCTGCCTTCCAGGGATGGCAGAATCGTGGAATCATTCTGTTTGGAAAAGACCCTCAGGATCTTTTCCACCAAGTCTAACCATTCTTCACAGAAAGAGTGATTGGCATTAGAATGGGCTGCCTGGGGAGGTGGTAGAGTCACTGTCCCTGGAGGTGTTTAAAAGGAGACTGGATGAGACAGTGCCATGGTTTAATTTATTAGAAGGTGTTGGGTGATAGGCTGGACTTGATCTCAAAGGTCTTTTCCAACCTGTGATCCTGTGATATCCCTACTCTACAAGGTTCACCCTAAACCATATGCTCAGGCACCACGTCCAAATGACTTTTAAACACATTCAGGCTTGGTGCCTCAACCACCTTCTTGGGCAGCCCATTCCAACGCCTGACCACTCTTTCAGTGAAAAAATGTTTCCTAATGTCCAGTCTAAACCTGCCCAGTTGCAGCTTGAGGTCTTGCCTGTGACAGTAATGCAGCTAGAGCTCTCTTTTGCAGTTCTGTATTAGCCCCATCTTCTCCTGTGCTACAGTGAGCACTAGAGCAGTCCAAACCCCTTCTCAGAATGTTCCACAGTGACTTTGCAAATGTACTGCTTGAAAAGCTTGCTGGTTATGTGATCAGGCTGGAAGTGATTGTCAGCTTAACACCTGCTTTGTGAAAATGTGTTTGTCACAAAGTCTTATTTATCAATGAAACTGAGATGGAACAAAATGTTTGAATTGCTGGAACAAATATGCTAGTAAAAAGATATGGAATGAACTGATGGAGCCTTGGTGATGTGGCATTTGTATCTTGTAGTTTCCATAGATATGTATGTGACTGATTTGCAAACATTATACACCACCTGAAGTATGTTTCTGCCACTTCAGGAACAATAATTCCACTTAAGTGCATTCTATGCAAACCCACTCCTTAAGCATTTGTTGAATGATGAAAATGAAGCAGGTCATTGCAGCTTTCTCAGTTCTAACCTTAAATTTCCCACACTAGAGGTGGAAGGAAAAAGGAGAGAGAGAAAACCCCTGGCTCAAGGTCTCATGCTGTGTAATTTTGTCTTATGGTTCAGCAAGTGTAGTTCAGTTTGGGACTAGAGACTGGGTTGTGTGTGTGCCCTGTCAGCAGCAAGGATAGTTGCATCCCTGTTGGATAAAGGAATGAAAGATTGATTAGGGATATACAGCCTTGAAAGTGTACTGAGAAGAAGAAGAAGAAAAAAGAAGGTTCAGGAGAGAGCAAATGAGAGAAGCAGACAGATCCATCCACATCAGGATTGTCTGAAGGTGATGGATGCATGAGGCTGGAAGATGATTTCCTTCAGCACATGAAGGTACCCCTGATAATAAATTGCAAAGAAAGGCACATTCAACCTAAAGCAGTGCTTTGGTGGAAGATGTCCTCTTCCAGAGACACAGATTCCAAGTGAGGCCGAAGGTGTGCAAGGGTCTGACTCCATCATTGGGTTCAAATCAGGGCAGAGCCCTGCACCCGCTGCTGGATGTCTGGAGTGCTGCAGCCCTGCAGAGCACACTGAGTACTGGTCCTTGGCTCAGATTCGCTGCCGACTGTGGAGGCTGAGCTCTTGCACCAATCTGGCTCATCTCATGTAGGGATAATTCAAACAGTCACAATTATTATTCTCCCTCCCCAGTTCTTCACATCAAATACGCATTTCCCCCTCAATGCTCTAATTAAAAACTAAAGGAGAGGGAGCGAGGAGGAGGAGGAGGAAAGTAATAATGCCAATTACACATTTGGCTTGCAAAAAAGAAAAGCAAAGCACACTCTGATGCATCTGTGGACAATAAGTAGGAAATTATGCACGCTTAATAAACCTCTTTGCTGTTAATCTCTGTTAACCTACAGGCTCTGTAACTTATATCAAAGTCTCCTCACTTTCTGTTGCATTGTGGCAGAAAAAAAAGAACTTGCATTACAATTTTTTGCAGGGGCTGTTGAACCTGCTGCCTCCAGCATACTGGGAAGCACTGGGGTGCTGTGCAGACCAAGTGGCCTGATTGCTGTCATGATGAGAATATTTTATCACACTTGTGCTCCTTCCCCTCAGCCACTGCAGTGCTGGAAGGATAGGAGGTCCCAGGACTTCTATCAGTCTCATGGAAGGGCTGGCTCCAGGGTCCCAGGTCTTGATGCAGGAAGGCTGCTGGAGTCACCTGCTTGTTAAGATGATAGCTGCTGCTAGAGGGATTTCTGGGTGGATTTCCCACCACGTGAAGGGCTTGTGATGAGTTTGTGCTGGAGACTTTCGAAAGGACCCTGAAGCTAAGCATCCACCAGCCCTCCTGCCACCTCACTGGAGAGCTGGGAGTAGCATGGATGGATGTGATTAGCACACTGTGTTAAACCCCCATATTTTTCTTGTGTGATGCAGTCTTTCACAGCTTTCTCATCCCATGGAGTAGTGCCCAGAAATTGATGTATGCTGTTGTAATCGGAAAGAAGTGGGGGGCTGCAAGGAGCAGAGTGGATGTTGCTGAGAGTCTCTCATGATTAATGATTTTCTTTCCTGCTGCATCATCTTCCATCCTCCCCTCCTGCCATGGCTTCAAAGCTCTGAAGCTGTTGTTTTTTTGGTGTGTGTGTGTGATGGGTTTTTTGGTGGGGTTTTTTTTGGGTTTTTTTTTTTTTCCTCCCCAGTTTTGGTCTGTGACATTAAATTCTGTCACTGTTTATCTGAAGCAGCTGTGGTGGCAGGGGCCAGGTGACTCATCCCATCTGTAACCAATGGCTCAGGAGGATGCAGATGCTGTCAGTGTTGCTGGGAGCTGCAGATGATCCACGAATGTCTGCTGCTGCTGCTGCACGTGCCTGTGGCTAATTTGAGGTGAGCAAAGGTGTATTTGCAGGTAGGGGATGAGCAGGAGCAGCACCAGTGGTAGCAGAGGATGCATAAGAAGAAAATGTTGGGGGATATTTAGTGTCAGAACCAACATGTAACACTGCAGCAAAATAACAGAATCACAGAGTGCAGGGCATTGGAGGGGACTCGTGGAGATCAACTGGTTCTGCCTGCCTGCCAAAGCAGAATCACCTAGGGCAGGTTACGCAGGAATGTATCCAGGTGGGTTTTGAAAGCGTCCAGAGAAAGAGACTCCACAACTTCTCTGGGCAGCCTGCTCCAGGGCTGTGGCACCCTCAAAGCAAAGAAGTTTTTCCTCATGTTGAGGTGGAACTTCCTGTGTTCTAGGTAGTAGCCATCGCCCCTTCTCCTGTCACAGGGCACCACTGTAAAGAGGCTGGCTCCATCTTCTTGACACACAGATGATTATAACATTCATAAGATCTCCTCTCAGTTTCTTCTTCTCCAGACTAGACAGCCACAGGTCTCTCAGCCTTTCCTCATCAGACAGATGTGCCAGTCTCTTAATCATCCCAGTAGCCTCTGCTGTCTCTCTCGAAGTGGGGAGCCCAGAACTGGAAACAATATTCGAGGTATTACCAGCACAAGAATAGATGGGGAGGAGAACCTCTCTCAGCTTATTGGAGACACTTTTCTTCATGCACACCAGGATACCATTGTCCTTCTAGGCCCCAGGTGCACACTGCTGTCTCATGGATAACTTGCTGTCTACCAGGACTCCAAGGCCCTTTGAATCCAAAACACCTTCCCAGAAAGCCCTGTGATCTTGCTTTGTCTGGATGATGGCTCTTCCCTTCTCTTTCACCTGCAGATCTTTCCTTCTGTCACAGCTGGATCTAAGTTTTCAGAGAAAGCCAGCATCTCTGCCTGAGGTGTCTCCAACCTGTGAAGTCTGCAGTCTTGATTTGATACCGAATCCATTGAAGGAAACATTCCCATTGATTTAGTGCACTGAGAGTTGGGGTTTTTTACCCTCTAGTCAGGAGTTTTATCTTGTTAGTTCTGTGAATCAAACCATGCATCTGAAATCCTTTAATTTGGTTTCTGAGAGAAAGACATTTTAAATGCAGAGCTGGATCAAAATTCAAGCATGAATGTTGGCTGGCTGGATTTTAAGTCCTTAGTAAGATATTCAGGGTGAAGTCAGTACAGTTACACAGTGTCATTCCCAGTTAAGTAACCCCTACCCTGCTCTCCTGCAGTGCTGTCACAGCCATGTGACTATTCTCTGGTTCTGGCCAGCAAATTTTGAGATAGTGCTTGCATAAATTTGCCTCCTTCTCACTCTGTGTACTTGACAAAGCTTTTTAATTATCCCCCCAAATCAGATTCTGTGACCGTCATGGAAATTTTGCCTGGAAAATCAAAACTCTCAGAGATCGTTTCACTTTCATCACTTCCTTTTGATGAGGTCCTAACACATAAAAAACCAATCTACTCTCAGAAACCTGCCTTTCTACTCAAACATTTAAAACACCAAGAGGTCTTCATGGTACAGAAGGAGTGCATCCAGGAGCTCAGGATGAAGACCCAAATCATGTCAGAGCTCAGGATGTTTGGCTGGCGTCTTGCCTGTCAGCAGGCACCACTGCTGGGACTGAGCAGAGCAGAAGCATGTCAAGGCTTGATTGAAAGTGGACAGCAAAGGTCCTGTAGGAGCACATTTTCTACAGGAAAAACCCTGAGCTGAGAGCATTCTGTGCTGGGTTGCCAGCAGTCAGTTACTTACCCTCTAAAGGCTTTCTGTAGCTGGAGGCATTAAATTATTTAGCAGTCTTTCCACCCAGCCTCCTGGGATTTTTTTTCTGTGCACTGGAAAGTTCTCCAGGTCATCACTGGTAACTGAAATGAGGAGAGAAATCCAACCTGAGTACTAACACTTTTCATGACAAAGATGGACAAAAAAAAGTGAAGAGATGAGCAGCTCTCCTGGCAGAATATGACATTTAAATGTGTTTCCCTCTTTCTGTTTCAAACGAAAGAAGAAAGCAGATGCATGAAGGCACTCATTTGAGGTTCAAAGAGCTGTTCATGTACAGGATCAATAGATCCAGCACTGTATTTAGTATTGTACAAAATGCTGGACCAGGCAATTACTTTGATTCATCACTGTGGTAAGTGAAGCATCCAAGTGTGACAGAAAATTATCATATTTTCTTGTTTCTTGTGTAACCAAAGTATTTCATCTTTAGAGGCAGTTATGTTAAAGATGAATATTCTGTGCTTGACAGGTATTGCCAATGGCTTGGTAATTCAGTGTTCCTTCTGCAGGGGTTTGTGGCATTTTGCATTCACTCAGTCTGTAATTCACAGGGTACCTGTGCCAGAGGGACTGTATCAGTGTCCTCTGGGTCACCTGGCTGGAGCAGGGTGGAGCAAATGTGCTTACTGGCATTACAGGGAAAACTCTTGCTGGCTCCAAAGAGCCAGTTCTGGAGTCAAATCCATCTAACAGTGTAAAAGATACAGATTTAAATTTACTCAGGGTAACAAATTAGGTAACATAACCAAAAGATGCATGGCCAGGAGGTCAAGGGAGGTGATTCTGCCCCTCCACTCTGCTCTGGTGAGACCCCACCTGGAGTAAAGTGTCCAGCTCTGGAGCCCCCAACACAAGAAGGACATGCTGAAGGCTCTGGAGAACAGGTCTTGTGAAGACCAGCTGAGGGACCTGGGGTTGTTTAGTCTGGAAATTGGGAGGCTGAGGGGAGACCACTCCCTACAGCTACCCAAAAGGAGGTCTCTTCTCCTAACAGCAAATGTTAGGCCTCAAGATAGGAAATGGCCTCAAGTTGTGTGAGAGGAGGTTTGTATTAGATATTAGAACAGTCTGTGTAGGGAGTTGGCAGAGGAGTCGCCATCCCTGGAGGTGCTCAAAAAGCATTTGGGCATGGCACTTTGGGACATGGTTTAGTTGACATGATGGTGTTGGGTTGATGGTTGGACTTGGTGATCTTAGAAATCCAACCTTGATAAGTACCTGTGCTTGCCCTTACAATCCTGGGCTTTGAATCTCTGTAACCCCAGGTGCCATCTACTGCCCTTACCCCAAACTAATGCTGTAGGTACACCTGCTTGAAGCAGCAGGAAGGTGCTTGCTTAAATAATGTATGTGCACAAAGATGTTTGTTTATTTCTTTTAAAGTAATTAAAATTCCACTGAAAAAAAAATCCATAGAAAGTGCTTTAGGAAACTATCAACTCTTAGTCTTTAAGCACTTGCAGTTGGCAGAAACACCTTCCCTAGAGCTCTGTGTGTATGTCTTCAGTGGATTTGTGGTCGGAGGTGCCTCTGCAAATTACTTGCTGCCTGTTCCTAGCAATATTTCTGCCTTAAATCCTTCTTGCAGACTGAGACTACTGCATCACCTGGAGGGAGTTTCAAAAGCTCATCAATAGGGCTGATCTGGCCTGCAGAACAGGGCTGGCAGCCAGATTCTAAATCACTGAAAGGACCACTGGTTTTATATCAGATATGCTGTACTACAACTAAGACTTATAAAAGGATTACATAAAGCAGTTAGTGAAAGCCACTGGCAGTAAACAGGGATTAAAATATTTATCTAGGTGTAAAAATATGAATAATGGAGTAATTTATTTGGTTATGTAAAGAAGCTGCATACTTTAAAGTGACAACAAACAACACTCTTGATATCACTAATGCTTCACAATGGCCACGTATCAAAATCCTGCCATGCCTTTTGCTTCCAAGCAAAATGCTCCTCTCCCTAATTAATGTATAATACAGAATTTCCTCCAGCAAGAGACATCCTCCTGAGGGGCAGATCACCTAACAATGTAGTTATTTGCCTTTCTGCTTCCCTTCCCTCTCCAGGGCTGTAACATTTGGAGATCGGTTCCTTCCTCCCCCCTGGGAGGGTCTGTGATGCTGGTTACAGAGCAGCTGACTTCTGATAATTCTTGCATTTTCGTATTCCTCTTCCAACTATTGCATGTCTTCCAATTTTGCTCTTTGTGGTTATTCTACAAGAAGGTCAAATCTTTCTTTGGGAAGTGGTTGAGATTTGGGGCTTCCATAGCTTCAATCTACCATTTGAACCTTTTTATATAAAAGCATCTTTCTTTTTGACCCAGACCTCACTGTGGTTCCCTCCTGCACTATCCGTTTTGTTCAGCAGCTTGGCCATGTAATCGAGACAATAATCAGCAAATGTAAGGCAAACACTTTCCTAGTCAAAATGTATTATTGGGGACCATGACTCACATTAGAGGTTTCACTTTTTACTTTTTCGGTCTCCTCCTTTTCAGGAATAACTTCCAGCATCTTGTACCTCTATGGTGATGCATCCAGGTGTGCTGTGATCCTGCAGGTCTGTAAATCTGTGCTGAAGTCTGCCTGGACTGATAAAACCATCTAAATATGAGGAGGAACTTATTTGCTTTGAGGCTGGTGGAGAACAGGACCAGGCTGACCAGAGTGGTGGTGGAGTCTCTGTCTCGGAGTCATTCAAAACCCACTTGGATATCATCCTGTGCAACCTACTGTAAGTGAATCTGCTCTGGCAGGGTGGTTGGATTAGGTGGTCTCCAGAGGTCTTTTGCAATCACTGCCATTCTGTGGTGGGGAATCATCAGCTTCATCTGGAGGACCTGTGCAATCTTCTCACGGCCAAAGCACAGCCCTGGTGCCACAATCCATCTTCACCGATTTCAGCTGCTACCAAGTCTCTCAAACATCCTGTTCCCAGCATTCTGGGGGAGACAAAAATGTTGTCTATTCCTCGATTAGGACTAAGGTAGGAAAGCTCCACGGTTTGCTGGTGTCTCCTCTTGCTTTCGAGTCAGCTTAAATTTTTAAAACCTTCAGCAGAGGGCATTAAGAGGCACAGCTGCTCTCACTTCTGTGTCTTGCTGGATTCCCATGGTAATTGGTCATGCTGCACATTGAGTGGCTTCCAGCAGCTGGTTAATGCCTATGCTATCTTCTGCTGACAGTAATAAATTTAGCCCTTAGTGGTAGCCTAGGAAATTGGCATTAATCATGGGTTTTGGGTGGCCAGTACTTTCCCCTCGTGGGTCACACCATCCCAATGCTCCGCAAGCTTTCCTCCTTCTCTCTCCATCTGCAACAGACTGGTCCTGCTATGGTGCATCCCCACACCAATTACTTAGTCAGTCTGTGTTTGACCAAACCCGATCAATCTGTATTTGAACTCTTTTATACTTAGTTTGTGAGTGCTGCGTGAACTCTGTGGGGTTTGTTATGCACAGTGATTCCTCCTGCCCATTCGTGGTGGTAAGGTTTGCTCTTCCTCTCCAGCTGCACTTTGCCAAATGGAGGTTCAGCCTTTGTGAGCAGGGAGCTGGCACACAGCTGGGCATCTGCTTGCAAAGTTGTCTCTCTGACTTTAAAATTGCAAAGTGATTTT
This sequence comes from Psilopogon haemacephalus, assembly GCA_013396835.1. Classification (NCBI taxonomy): domain Eukaryota; kingdom Metazoa; phylum Chordata; class Aves; order Piciformes; family Megalaimidae; genus Psilopogon; species Psilopogon haemacephalus. Next base: position 487,313 of record VWZI01005210.1, read on the forward strand.
AATGCTCACAAAATGTGCTGTCAGATAATATAGAGTATGGGAAGTGGCAATCAAAGAAGGTAAGAGTCCAACAGAGGGCTACAAAGATGCTGAGGGGATTGGAGCATCTCTCTTATGAGAATAGGCTGAGAGATCTGGGGCTCTTTAGCCTGGAAAAAAAAAAAGGAAGACTGAGGGAATCTTCTCAGTGCTCATTAATAGCTAAAGGGTGGAGGTCATGAGCATGAGGCTGGGTTCTTTTCAGTGGGCAGTGGGCACAATCTAGAATACAGGAGGTTTCAATTGAACTTAAGAAGAAAATTCTTTGCTATAAGGGTGCTGGAGCCCTGCAGCAGGCTGCCTAGAGAAGTTGTGGAGTCTCTTTCAAAACCTGCCTGGGCATTGTGATCCTGGACAACCTGCTCTAGGTGATCCTACTTTGGCAATGGGATTGGACTTGATGATGTCTAGAGGTCCCTTCCAACCCCTACCATCTTGTATTTTTGTGATTCTCTAAATATGGTATTAAAATAAGGTTAAGATATATAGTGTTGGAAAAGTGCTCTGATTATTTCAGCTCACTACTTACAAATGATGTGGTAGGACTCATGAAAGAGAAACAGAAAAGGGATGGCTGTGTATAGCAAGGGACAGATAGGGAGCAGTTGCCAAAGGGCTGCCAAAATAGTGAAAAGGCATGAAATATTCTCATAAAAAGGAACTTGGCTTAGATGGGAATGAACCCCCTCTGCTGCAAAAGCCTTCCTGCTTCTGCTAAGTAGGGGGCAGGTGCTGATACCTGGGACTTCTTGCCCAGCTGTGCTGAAAATAGAGCTGTTTTTAAAGGTGTAACCTGGACCACAGAGGTCATTCTTCCCCTGTACTCAGCACTGGTGAGGCCACACCTTGAGTGCTGTGTCCAGTTCTTGGCCCCTCAATTTGAGAAAGATGTTGAGGTGTTTGAGCGTGTCCACAGAAGGGCAGCAAGGCTGGTGAGGGGGCTGGAGCACATCCCTGTGAGGAGAGGCTGAGGCTGCTGAGGTTGTTTAGCCTGGAGAAGAGGAGGCTGAGGGGAGACCTCATTGTTCTCTGCAACTACCTGAAGGGAGGTTGTAGCCAGGTGGGGTTGGTCTCTTCTCCCAGGCATCCAGGGACAGAACAAGAGGACACAGTCTGAAGGTGCTCCAGGGCAGGTTTAGGGTGGATGTTAAGATGAAGTTCTTCACAGAATAATTGGCTTTGGAATGGGCTGCCCAGAGAGCTGGTGGATTCACTGTGTCTGGAGGTGTTCAAGAAATGTGTAGGCATGGCACTTTGGGACATGGTTTAATGGCCATGATGGTGTTAGGTTGATGTTTAAACTCGGTCTTAAGAGATCTTTTCCAACCATGACAATTCTATGATTCTGTGTTGTTTTGCAAGATGGCTACAGCCTTCCTGGGCTTGGCTGTTCCCTCATCATCTGGGCAATGGGCAAGCACCTCTCTTTATGACAGCAAACTAGAGACTGATTTGTCAAAAGCATGTGAAGATGTTGAAGTGATCATACTTCAGAAGTAAATGTGGTCCTTGAAAAAGTTTATATCAAGCCTTGGGTCGCTGCCAGCTTGAGTACAATTCTTGAGCCACCTTAAGATATTAATGTTTTATGCCTTCAGGAATTTCACAACTCACTGTCCTTGGGAGGAAAATCAACACTGCAAAATGCCATGTACTCCAAGTCTGATCCAGCAAAGGTGCCACTACAGGATAACTGGAAGCCTGGGAGCTGCTACACTGTGTGTGTGGATTTAACTGCAGCATTGAAAGAGCATGAACCTGGCTGGACTGAGCTCTCATCTCATGGCTGATGCTTTACCTGCTGCTCAGGATTCTCCTTCCCACACCTGGTGCAACAGACAGGACTGAAGATATTCAAGGTGAGGCTTGATAGGGCTCTGGGTGACCTGATGTATTTGAGGATGCCCCTGCTGACTGCAGGGTGTTGGACTAGATGATCTTTGGAGTTCTGTTCCAACCTGGGTGATTCTATGACTACATGAGATAAGCTGGTAAGAAATTACTGGGAAGGACCTGAACCAGGGAATGAAAACAGTATTTGTGTTGCTTTAAAGAGAGGTCTGCCCAACCAGTTTGCTCTGGTTGCACATTTTAAACAAAGAAGGATGCAGATATGCTGGAAAATGCTCATAGAATCTTAGAATCATTAAGGATGGAAAAAACCCTCCACAATCATGTCCAACCATCAACCTAGCACCACCATGTTCCCAAAGTGCCTGCACCTTTTTAAACACCTCCAGGGATGGTGAGTCCACCACCTCCCTGGGCAGCCTGTTGCAGTGCCTGGCCACTCTTTTAGGAAAGACATTCTTTCTAATAGCCAACCTAAATCTCCCTTGCTGCAGCTCGAGGCCATTTCCTCTTGTTCTATTATTTGTTTCTTGGGAGAAGGGACTCACCCCCACCTCACTCCAACCTCATTCAGGGAGTTGTGGAGAGCAATGAAGTCTCCCCTCAGCCTCCTTCTCTCCACACTAAACACTCCCAGTCCCCTCAGCTGCTCCTCCCCCACCCTGTTCTTGACCCTTCACCAGCTTTGTTGCCCTTCTCTGGACATGCTCCAGCACCTCAATGTTCTTCTTGCAGTGAGGGCCCCAGAACTGAACCCTCCACTCAAGGTGTGGCCTCACTGTTGCTAAGTACTGCTGACTAAGTATCAAACCTTAATTTTAAGGAGCATGCAGAAAATAACAGGGACGAGCTATATCTGAGCTGGTGGTTGGATAAGAGGTGCAAAGTGTGGAGCTTTCAACTTCCTGATTTGCCTCATTATTTCAAAACTCCCTGATATGTTAGGTCGGATGTTTGACAGGTTCAGAGGAAGAAAGAGAGTAGCTTTAAAGTTCTGAAGTATGATGCTCAGTCACTACGGGGGTGGAGTCCGTTGTGTTCTCCTCACTTCAGCCACGTGGAGACGAAATGTGCTGCACCATCCTGGGTGGTTATTTTCAGATCTGAGGTAAAATCATTCTTGCACTTGGCTTCCTAAATTGCTTTTACACAGTTTTGGCCTGACTCAGAAGTAAAGCAACCTAGTAATGTAAAGCATCACACAAGCTCCAGATAGTTGACAGGTGATAGGGTAAAGCCATTCTGAAAATTATTTTAAAAGTGCATTCTCAGTTCATTTTTTGGTCTGTTTTGCTGATTATACAGTGGACAGAGTTGTCACATTGGTGCTAAAGGAGACAGTAAGAGGATACATTCTCTTTTGGTAGTTCAGAAGTTCTGAAGTGTCAACTGTTCTGGACAGCAGGGACAATGAGAGGAAGTTGTATTATTGGTGCTGAGAACTTGCATTTGGCTAGATTTCTCTTCCTACTGCTTCAAATAGATACTGGATACAAAGGTGTGTATTTAGAGAAAGAAGGAAGATAATGGCCTCAAACTGGGAGAACCTTGATTTAGATTAGGCATTAGGAGGTGGTGAGGCGCTGGAACAGCTTGTTCAGCAAAGTTATGGACACTCCAACGCTGGAAGTGTTCAAAAGCAGGTTGGAGCAATCTGGTCCAGTAGGAGGTGTCCTTGCCCCTGGCAGGGGTGGTGGAACCAGATGATCTTTCAGGTTCCTTCCAACCCAACCAATTCTATGTTGCTGGGTATCATCACCTGATGCTATTTATCCCTGCCTGCAAGGGTGGATGGTAGCTCTGCTGTTGTCTTCAACAGCAGCAGGTTTAAACTGGTATTAAGTGCTTTTAAAAATGCTGTTCTCAATAGTACAAAATTTGGAGTTGCTACTCAGACATTGAAATGTCCTTGGGCTTTAGTGTAGGTGGTGCAGCAGCTGTGCTGGCTAGAGATGTCCCTGCCTGCTTAGACAGTAAGATTTTCGTGAAAGGCACTTCAAACTACTTAAAGGTTATAGTTAAAGCTTTTAGTTAAGTTGAAGTTTATGGTTTCTTCTGAGACTGAAAGCCAGGGAAAGAGGTTACCCAAAAATACCAGTGCTTCAAAGAGGACTTAGGAAGTTTTTCTTCCTATAGGGCTGTAAACCAAAACTTCTAAACAAAATGCTAAGGAGTTTTTAGAAAAGAGATATGAAGTCAATATTTAAGGTAATGCAGGTTTTAAATACCTGGGCCTAAAGAGGGAAGCTTTTGCTGCTATTTGTTGTTTATTTGATTTAGAGAGCAGTGAAGGGGAGAAGGACCTGGGAGTCCTAGTGGATAGAAGGTTAACCATGAGCCAGCAATGTGCTCTTGTGGCCAAGAATGCCAATGTCATTCTGGAGTGTATTAGAAGGGCTGTGGTTAGTAGGTCGAGAGAGATTCTCCTGCCCCCTGTTCTGCCCTGCTGAGGCCACATTTAGAATATTGTGTCCAGTTCTGGGCCCCTTAGTTCGGAGAAGGATCTCATGGAACTACTTGAAAGAGTCCTGTGCAAAGGACTTGTGCAGACCACAAAGATGATGAAGGAAGGGAAACATCTTCCTTATGAGGAGAGACTGAGGGAGCTGGGACTTGGAGAGGAGAAGCCTGAGAGGTGACCTCACCAATGCTTATAAAAATGTAAAGGCTGAGTACCAAGAGGCTGGAGCCAGGCTCTGCTTGGTGATGTTCAATGCCAGGACAAGGGGCCATGGGTGGAAGTTGAGGCATAGGAATTTCCATGGAAACATAAGGGAAAGTTTTTTCCCCTTGAGGGTGACAGAACATTGGAACAGGCTGCCTAGGCAGTTTGTGGACTCTCCATCTCTGGAGATGTTCAAGACCTGTCTGCATGTATCTAATCTCACTTCAGCAATCCCAGCTCAACATCCAGTATTTGGGGGGGAGGGAAATTAGGATATTGAGGAGGAGGTAATTCCAGCAGAAAGGGCAGTTGTCTGTGAGAGACATAGATGTTATGGGGCATGGACATCAACTCTCTAGGAAAACAGGGTTCCTGTAAACCCAGCATAGACGAATGGACAAACCTGTCCCTGTGTTTTGGGACCTTCATATTCTTTTCTCACAGTCTCATTAAGCAAGCAGCAAACCTCAGAAATGTCACCTGCTGCCATGCAAACCTGTGGGTGACTCAGCAATGCAATGCAAGGCTTGCTCAGTAATGACAGATTTATCTGTATTTCTCAGTACATGGTTTCACTTATTTAAAAAAAAATACATCTTCTAATTATCTTCTCTTCGGTATCGATCCTGTGCTTTAGTAGGGGCTAGATTCATCCTTTTCCTCTTAAGAAGCAGAAAATAATGGATCTGGAGTTTGAGGCTCTCTCTAGTCCACCAACCATGTCTGCTGGGCTTGTTTGCTGGCTGACAGTTGGTTTGGGACTCTTGATTGCATTTTTTAGGTCTGTGATTTTACAGCACGTCAGGATTTTATGTCTGTCTCCCTTCTCTGCAAACCACTTGTGGACAGTTGACCAAACATAAGTTTTATGTTTGAAGCAAACCCAAAAGCCAACACATTATTTTTAGTGATGAGATTCTGTTGCCAACTCTCCTGTCATTCTCCTGTCCTATTTACTGCTTAGACTTGAAAAGCATAACAATTTTTGAAGGCTTTGCTTTTAAACTCTGCTCTTGTTTTTTTTTCTCTCCTTTGTGACTGCTTTGACAGGCTTCTCTGATGTATATTTCAGCATAGGTTGATGTGAAGCTAATGAGAAGGCAGATGTTTATTTACAGAAATACAGGTTCCATTTGTTAAATTATTGCCTGGTGAGAAATAACATTGCTTTGCTATTGCCTTACATGCTAGGATATATATATTTTTAAAATTTTATTTTAAGCATCAGCATTACTTTACAACTTGGTCTTTAAACTGTGTCTTGCTACTGGCTGTATATAATAGCCAGTAAACCCTGACCCCCATGACCTGAGAGATCATTAGAGGACACCAAAAGATTCAGCTGTTGTTTTCAGCCAAGAAACAGATTTACACATCATTAAGTTTAGAAGTAGCACCACTGATTTATAAATCTCACTAATAAGTACCCAATAATAATAATAATTTTAAAAGAGACCAAGTTTATAAATTCTCAGGATACTCTTTGAGATATTCATTGATCGATTTACAGGAAACAAACCCTTGAAGCTCTGTTGGTTCTTAGTTTTACAGTCTTGTATTCCATATAAATCTCAAGCCTTGCTGCATACATCCTGCTCAGACTTATTTTTATCACTCCATTTTCTGTTATTACCCTTGACACTATAAAATAATTGTATAAATAGAAGCATAGTGACTCTGTAGCATATGGCCACAAACTGATGCTGTGTATAAAAGCCTCATCCAAATTAAACACAAAGGTCTGGTCATGTTTAAAAAATGGGATTTAAGGTCCAAGTTTCCACCTCTCAGAGACTCAACTGACCTTTTGGGGGATAAAGTACTCTCCCATAGGCTGTAGGTAGGAGATATGTTTTGCTCAGCGGCAGCTCTGGCATTGCCTGGCTCTTAAAACCAGACAGATACTTCAGCATGTGGAATTTGCTCAAGAAAAGGGCTAAGTACTCAAGTGACTACAGTGACTGGTAGCTTAACTGGCTTATAATGGGCTGTGCATACCCCACAGTCTCTACAGTGCAAGCTCTGGTGTAAAATCTCCTGTCCGTGATGCTATTGCACCGCACCATTATGTAGTGCTGTGGGACATGTTTGAGCATCAGCTTGGTAGTTAGCTAGTGGCTGGAGTCAATCTTAAAGGTCTTTTCCAAATGAAACTGCTTCTGTCACAGAATCACAGAACCTTAGAGGTTGGAAGGGACCTCCAGAGATCGTCAAGTCCCACCTCCCTGCCAAAGTAGGATCACCCAGAGTAATTTGCACAGGAATGCATCCAGGTGGGTTCTGAAAGTCTCCGGAGAAGGAGACTCCACAGCCTCTCTGGGCAGGCTGCTCCAGGGCTCTGTTACATTCTGCTCCTTGTCTTATTGCTGCTGACCACTCCCTTCAGATATTTGTACACATCGATAAGATCTCCTCCCAGCCTTCTCTTCTCCAGACTAAACAGCTCCAGGTTCTATGATGGCTCCCCAGCTGGCTGGGGTGTCCCTCCTGACTTGCACCAGGATAAGTAGCATGAGGTGATTCACCTGGCAGGAGAAGATAAGGAGGAGGTCTGCAGAGGCTGTATGTTCCTCTGGGTGGTATGCAGGACCAAGTGGTGCTGGTGGAGAGGACCTCTGCAGTGCATTGGGGATGAATGAGTCATGTTTGTTGGACCTTGCTAGTCTTCCTTCCTTGTCCTAAGTCCATTGATCTGATAAACCCCAAAAGTATGTTTCCAATCTGTTTAAGTGACTTATCAATGGTTTCTTAGTGCCCAGGCTGTAACTGGAAGGACAGATCTTCCCCCCCCCCTCCTTATCTGATGTTCCTTTGTTTTATGAAGCATGTAAAAGTTTGCCTGATATTTTCTGGGCTGCCTTGCTTTCTGATGTGCTTTTTTGTAACCAAGCAGTGCACCTGATGGAGGGAGGCCTCTTCTTTCACTGCATCAGGGACTGGCTGGAAATCTGGATCCAGCTTCCATTAGGGACATGCTTGCTTTGTGGAACAAGCCTGTAAGTCCTGTCCATGCATACAACCAGTCTGATCAGGCTAGCTTAGGAGTGGAATGAGTCACTGACTCAAGTGTTGAGTATGCCAGTCTGAGTTACCCATGCACCTTCTGGCTGGTCTTATCTAAGAAAAATTATGATCTCCTGTTCTCTTCCTTCTTACTCTTTGCCAGGGAGATATTTCCCCATCATCCCTTTGCCAGCTTGTGGCTGCTGCTGCTGACCAGGGTCATATAATCAGAGAATGGTAGAGGTTGGGAGGGACCTCTGGAGGTCATCTTATCCACCCTCTTACCTAAAGCAGGTTCTCCTAGATCAGGTTGCACAGATTAACCAGGGATAATCTCCAGAGAAGGAGATTTCATAACCTTTCTGGGCAGCCTGGTCCAGGGCTCTGTCATTCTCAAAGAAGTTTCTACTCGAGTTCAAGTGAAACCTCCTGTGTTCTAGCTTGTACCCATGGCCACCACTGGAAAGAGCGTGGTTGCCTCCTGATGACCTCCACTCTTTAGGTATTTATATGCATTGAGAAGATGCCCTCTCAGTTTGCTCTTCTCCAGAATAACCTGCCCTTTTCTTGCTAGATGCATGTGGAGATCCAGCTGTATGTTTATCTTACCTTGTTTGCTGAGCAGTAAAATGTCCTGAGGTTGTTTCCACAACGGTTTTCTTCCTCTCATTTGAACTTCCAAATCCAAGCTCTTCTGTCCTTCAAGGGTATGGCTGCAAAGGTAGAAAGTAGCATTATAGAGGACTCATAGAGCACCCTGGAACCACTATGGCAGCCTTGGATCTCAGAGCAAAATTAGACCCATTATCTCTACATTCCATCCTTCAGCACCTGGGGAGCTTCCCAGTAAATCTTGGAACCCTTGACAATAAAAGACACAGGAAAAATGAACAGCCCCAGAAATAAATGTACTGTACTGGAGAACTTCCTGGCACAGCAATTGGTGAAACCTGGCTGTGTTCCTGTCCCAGACTTTCAATGAAATACCTTGTTTGAGCTTCTGATTCACTTCCATCCTGAATGAGAATCACACAGTCCTTTGTCTTCACCTTGCCTTCAGGGAACTGATTTCTAAGACTTTATCCAGTAGTTTGATTCTGGACTAGATTTTCCTAGCTTTATTCAATGCTTTTGTGGAAAGTATTTTTTTGTTTGTTTGCTTTTTTATTTAAAGTGGAGAAATATTTTTGCTCTTTACTAAGCAAAAAGTAACTGTACTGTGTGAGTTGGGTGGGATAGAAGGAGTTTCAAAATTAGTATTTTTAGCTGGAAATCTGACTTAGAAACTGGGATCCAGAGCAGCACCAGTATTGGTGGCAGAGCAAGAGGAGCAGCAGCTGATGGCCATGACCCATCAGGCTCAGCTCCTGCATTTGCATTCTGTTTGCAGGAGCCATGCAGAGGAGCCTGCTGGAGGGCTGCAATTTGCCAAATCATCTTGGCAGCCAAATCCACAGAGTCCATCCAAGAGGGGTAAATGAGAGCAGGATTTGGCCTCCTTTCCTTCAGCTGATCTCCCTTTTTGGAGTGCTTAGTTGGCACGCTGACATTCAGGAGCTCAGCTCTGCTTGCTGAGGATGTTACCAGTCTGACAGCAGCCTGTAATTACTGCGTGTCGTGCAGGGCTGGTGATAGATACAGCAGCACTGGAATCTGGGGGTTTCTGAATTCATGAGCCAGTCTAGGGTACCTTTGCAATGAAATGATACTTGATGTGACAAAAGCAATGCAAACACTTCAGAGAGGGCTCAATGGAAAGCCTGTGTGTTGTCCTGCAGAAACAGCTGGAAATATTAGTGTGCTTATCCAAAAATATCTGTGTGCTTGAAGGCTTAGAGATCAATCCAGTTAGAGAATGAATATATTAGTTTATGCAGTTATTAATTCTCAGGCTATCTCTTCATCACACTGTGGTGGTTTGTGTTATGTGGTAAGTTCATGTCCTCATCACAGAACCACAGGATAGTGGGGGTTAGAAAGGACCCCTGGAGATCATCTAGTCCAATCCCTCTGCTAAAGCAGGTTCAGCTATAGCTGGTGGCACATGAACACGTACAGCTGGGTTTTGAAGGTCCCCAGAGGAGACTTCTCCACCTCTCTGGGCAGCCTGCTCCAGGGTTCTGGCACCTTGACAGGAAATAATTTTTTCCTTGAGTTCCAGAGAAACCTCCTGTGTTTTAGTTTGTGTCCATTGCCCCTGTGCTATCTATGAGCAGCGCTGCAAAGAAGCCAGCCCCTTCCTCATGACCTTCAGCTGTTAGATATTGATCAGCATTGAGACAATTCATCTCAATCTCCACCAGGATAAAGAACCCCAGGTCTGTCAGCCTCTCCTCATAGGAGAGATGTTCCAAACCCTTCAGCATCTTTGTGGCCCTCTGTTGGACTCTCTCTAGTAGTTCCCTGTCTCTCTTGAACTGAGGAGCCCAGAACTGGACATCATACTCCAGGTGTGGCTTCACCAGGGCAGAGTAGATGTGGAAGAGAACTTCCTTGTACCTGCTGGCCATGAACTTCTTAATGCACCCCAGAGTACCACTGGTCTTCTTGGCTACAAGGGCACTTTGTCTCTGTGCAAGGGAAGGTTTGAGGAAATCAGTTGGTGTGGTATTAACCTGATCTTCAGTTTATTTTCTTGCCATATTGGTGTTATTTTTGTCTCGATTCAGGGTTTGGACTGCAACCATGGAAGGATGGATGATACAGGTCACTAAAGCCTGCTGCATGTTGCAGAAGATGCTGTATTAGATCTATTGCCTTCAGCCTCTTCCACATTTCCAGGCCAGCAATGATGTTACTCTGAGCTGTTCTTCCTTGATTAAACTCTGATTTGTCTGAAAAGGTGAGTCACCTGTAATCAGCACATTAAATGAAAGCCCTACTCCGTTTGCTACTGAAAAATAATCACAAATTCAATGAAAGCTTAATTCCCCATTTACAAATCCTGATGCTTTCAGCTCCGTAATCGCTGTTCCCTGTCAACCACAAAAGTCTTTTCATTTCCTGGTGTATGAATGCAAACAACAGTGCAGGGAGCTGTAGGCACACACCAGGGTTGACTTGCTCCGTGGTAGGACACTGCATGTTCAGGTACCATCTCTTTTCATTAGCAAACCAGGGATTTTCTTTGTTCTAAGGCAACAAGGCTGGTAAGGGGGCTGGAGATCTACAAGGAGAGGCTGAGGGAGCTGAGGTTGTTTAGCCTGGAGAGGTGGAGGCTCAGGGAAGACCTTATTGCTCTCTGCAACTACTTGAAAAGAGGTTGTAGTCATGTTGGGGTTTGTCTCTTGTCCCAGACAGCCAGAAACAGAACAAGAGGGCACAGGCTTAAGATGCTTCAGGGCAGGTTTAGGCTGGATATTAGGGAGAAGTTCTTCACAGCAAGAGTGATTGGTGTTGGAATGGGCTGCCCAGGGAGGTGGTGGAGTCCCTGTCCTTGGAGGTGTTTAAAAGGAGACTGGATGAGGCACTTAGTGCCATGGTTTAGTTAATTAGAAGGTGTTAGGTGATAGGTTGGACTCGATGATTTTGAAGGTCTCTTCCCACCTGCTTAATTCTGTGGCTCTGATTTTATGGAATTGCATATCTAACAAGGGCATCACATCAGTCACTGTTGATGTCTTGAGAGTTCTGGCCAGTCATAAGTGGAGTATGTCACCATCCATCAGGCTTTCAAATGCTCCCTTTCTGTTTTTGGTGATGGTATAGAATGATAGAATAGGTTTGGTTTGAAGATCACCGAGTTGCAACACCCTGGCTTGGGCAGGGACACTTTCCACTAGCCCAGGTTGCTCAAAGCCCCATCCAATCTGGCCTTGAGCACCTCCAGGGAGAGAACATCCCTGACCTTCCTGGGCAACCTATTCCAGTGTCTCAGCACCCTCACAGTAGAGAATTTCTTCCTAATATCTAAACTAAATTTCCCTTCATTCAGATTGAGTTCAGTAGCCCCAGCATTTTTTCCCTCCAGAAATATTCCTAGAACTAGAACACTACAGCATCCAAAGGATTTGTGGAATGATGATTTGGTACCAAGACAGGATGGCGACTTTTGTATCAAGTGTGTCTGAGGTTTTCTTTTCACTTGGCACATGTAGGCTCAATTAGACTTAAAGCCATTCTAGGATAATGATACAAACAGAAGCAGAACAAGGAAATGGAGGGAAGTGCTTTTAACTGCAGTGATCTGAAGTGTCAAGGGTAAATAATACATAGATTGGCATTGCTTCCTTGGGCCGACCGCTGAGCCTGCTGGAGATTTCGCTGCTGAGAAATCACGTGTGCCCTGTGAAAGAACTGGAGACAAGTCATTTGTGCCGAGGAGATCTGAAGTGATGGGGAATTCCTCTCCTCTCTGCAGCACTGGAGGAGGCTGGGCTGTTCCTCTGATGAAAGCAGATCCCTTCAGTACCCTCCTTCAGGTTGCTGTATTAGCCTGGTTTGAATAATGTACTCCTAAGGATTAATGGAGTCTGCTTCTGCGGCAGAGGACTTGTGAAGCAAAAGGGTGGGAAGAGGACGGTTCCCTTTAAGCTGAGTTCTCTGTGCTGGAGATAAGGAAGGTAGTGTTTTGTTGCCAGATGTGCTCTCTAATGCCATATGGTGATTCTGTGTGACTGACTGGCTTGTCAGTGGCAGAAGCTGGTATGGGAGTGGGAATGACCAGACCTAAAGGTGACAGTGTTTTGGCTCTTGTGGGGCCAGAATGGTGGTGTGAAGATGTGCTGGCAGGAAGGAAGGGAGGAGGGAAGACAGGTGAATGTGTAGAATGATCCCTGGGGACAATGTTCAAGGAAAAGAAGGAAAGAAAACACCAAGAGAATGAGAAAAAAAGAGGAAGTAGGGAGAGGAGATGTCCAGGGTGTGCCATGCTTCCCCTTGTGTGATTGTGGGGAATGCATCCAGGACAACAGTAATACTGTCCTGGGTGCAAGTGTCTCCTCTTGTCACCTGGACCTGCTTTCCACATCTTCAGCCCCATTCCAGTAATAGCACCCAAGGGATGAGCCCTTCTTGCCATGCTCTGCTTCCTCAGGTTAACAGCTCCAGTAGCTGGTCAGGGGCCAGCATAATGCTGAGATTGCTCCGTTCAGATTGTTCCAGCAACATTTGATGGGCTGCAGAGAGGCCCCACTGCCTGTGGCCTCATCCATATTCATAACTGTGATAGCTTCACACTTCCAAAAATTGAATTGCCTTGTTCCACAACCTTTGACACAGAGTGTATGGCTCTGTTTGATGCTAACAAGGCAGATAAGACACATCCTACAAGCTGGTGGCAGTCTCCTATTGATTCTGAGTTCTTCTGGTTTCTATCTTTCAACCAACTCTCATTTTCTGTTGTGATAACGTGTTGGCACCGAGCCCTGATCTTCTTTGCACAACACACTGAGTTCCCACTTCACATGGGGAACTATTGGGAAATCCATAATTGCAGGGTTTTGGCAACCTCCAAATATTTCCATGGTTACTGAGGGGGAGGAATTTCCCATTGGCCGATGCAGTCATTATTTTGGTGGGAAGGCTGAACGTGGTTTTTGCAGTTGTTTATTAGTGCATTATTTGTAGCACCAACTTAATTTTGTAGCTCTTAGAGCACAATTGCCATACTTGCTTCTTATTGTTTTTCAAAGCTGATTAATGAGAGCCATTAAAACTTTGGCTAATAGAGCCAGCGGAATGATCTGGAAACCTTTGCTGCTGCTGTTGTTTTTTTTCCCTGTCACTTTCAAGTGAGTGAGGAAAGGCAGACTTACTGCTATTTGATTTCACTGGGTTTCATATCTAGGTGTCACGCCTGTAGTGGGTTTGCAGTGACCTGCCCCCCCACCTTTTGAAACCCCGGCTAAAACTCAGAAAAACACACTGGAAGTTAAATGAAGCTTTATATTTACAGCAATGCGAATATACAAGCAAATATTTACAAAATATAACAGATATTTACAGAAATATACAGTAAAAAAGATACCACACCCCTCCTGGAGACCAAAATCCCCAAGAGAGGGAAACCAAACCCCCACTACCACCTTTCCCTCCTTCCCCCAGCTTTATCTCACCACTTGATGATGCTGCAGATAAGCTGAAGATCGGTCAGAAAGATTAGTGGCAGGAAGGAATGAATGGTTTTAGTGATTTTACTCTGAATTAGTTCAAAGCCAGAGAGACAAAGGAAAGAAGCTGCTGAAGCCTGCATGGACCCAGAGCCGACTGACTGCGCAAGCACACTGGCTTATCTGGATGTTTTGGGAACATTCTCAAAACAACCTTCTTTCTTCTCTCTCAGTCAAACTGGGTGAAGTGACACAGTGTTTAATTTCTCACTCAAATTCTCCAATTAGCTCAAACCAACACAACGCCCATGTCAAAACTTCAGCTTTTCCTGATACAAAAATCCCCAGGAAAGCAAATTAGGAGTTATAACAAACAACTTTAAATTCATATCTTAGGTGTGTTTACGTGGAAACGAATCTGCTGAGTCTGGGCTGTGATCACCTGGGCTGATTTTTAGGGCATCTCCATAATGGCTTCCTCTAAGTCAAGACATGTCCAAAAGTGCCTGCGGACAGGCTGGAGGGACACGTGACAGGAGAGAGTGAATACCAGGATTTGTGTGTAGGAAGATGCTGAGAGCTTTGCCATGAACAAAAGAGGGCAACGTTGACTGAGAGAGCAGCTTATGAAATATTGCTCAGCTTTCCATCAGCAAGGACACAACAGTAGTAATTCTGGAGAGACTCCCAACCTGTAACACTTGCTCTGAGGCTGCTTGTACAAGAGATGTGAAGGTATTGGAAGCCACTTTCCATCTGTGCTTGTTTCTGACTCCTCTTATCTTCTTCAAAGAGTGCCCATGTAGCACAGAGCGGGGGCGTCTCTGCGCCAGGTGACTTCTTCAGAGCATTTGCAACTTTGGCCTGACAATTGCTAGAGTTAAAGATTCAGAGCTTGGTACTTTTGCCAATTTTCTTGGCCCATTATAGTTCTAGCCCAGTTTGATGAACAAATCTTCACATTTGTATTATACACTGAGTCTCAGCGTGTTTGTTTTCCCCGGGGAAATTAAGGCAAGTATTAACGTCAGGCTGGATTTGAACTGAAAGCATCACACAGCAGCTTCTTTATCTGAGAACACTTCAGTGTTGGGGCAGAATTTTCTTTGTTTTTTTTTTTCCTCCCTTTTTCCCCCATGTGCCTACCCCCTCCCTCCTGACAACCTACAGCCCCAAATTAGGACAGCTAGACATTTTCTGCTTGAAAAAGCTCAAATACAGCTACCTTCAGCGTGTCTCTGTGCTAATGCTGTGGGTGCATGAATAGAAGAAGCAAGAACCTGGAGCAATTCACACTGTGGCAGCTGCAAACAAAGAGGCAGACTATGTGTTGAAAGGTGGACACTTGAAAGTGTGTCAGATTTAGGCAGGATTCAACCCAGGGGGGCAGAGTGAAATCATTCTGGGGGGCTGTGTGCACAGACTGATTTATTTTTTAATTGGGACAGCTTGTGTTGCTGGGGTTAACTCATTCACAGGTCTATGGCCCACTCAGAAGTGTATTGTTGTGGACTGAGAGGCCAAATGCTCCACTGCCTACATAAACAAGCCCACCTTGTCCTTGATAGGAGCTGCTGGATGATGGTAGCAGACTGACTTCAGTACAGTAGTGGAACAAAGCCTAATGTGAACATGGGAATCTTCTTGCTGGCTATGGTCATGTTTAGAATTGTCCTCAGATAAACTGTGAGGGGGCTTGGGTACATGCAAGGTGTTTTGCCTTTGCACACTGGCTTGCTAGAGTGTGGGTACCCCCATTCCATTGCTCACTGCCAAGCTGCTGCAGGAGGATGGTTGCTTCTCCTAGTGTATGGCTGATGTTGAGAGTCTGCTGTCCCTGGACATGTTCCCAGAGTGACCTTCTGCACCACCATCCCAAGGGAGCTGTGAACCCACAATTTTCAACTGGGACATGCAGAGATGACATGCTGCTCCACCATGGGCAACTATGGCCCAGTCCAGTACTTGCTACATCCAGAAAGGTGGAGAACCACTGGACTCAGGGGTGCTTTGCCTCTTAGAATCATAGAATCATTTTGATTGGAAAAGAATTATAAGATCATTGAGTCCAACCATTATCCAACTCTACCAAGGCTGGTGCTAAACCATGATCCTTGTGGTCCCTTCCAACCCTAACTGATTCTATGACACTATAAACCTGCTGTGAATTGAGGCCATTTTCTCTTGTCCTACCACTTTTCAGTAGGGAGGATAGACTGACCGCACCTCACTCAAACCTCCCTTCAAGGAGTTTTAGAAAGCAAGAAAGTCTCCCCTCAGCCTGCTTTTCTCCAGACTAAATAACCCTAGTTCCCTCAACTGCTCCTCACAAGAACCATCAATTCTCCTGACTCTTCAGTGAGGAGCAAAACTCTTGCTCTCCTGGCAGAACTTGTGCTGGGCATTAAGTCCTGGCTGTTGTGAGAGGTCTGGCCCGTCTGCCCTCTTTCCTTTGTCTCCTATGCTGGTGGTGGCTGCTGGCTTCATCTCATCTTGATGCGATTTGGGATGACACGGAGCAGCGGCGTACAAGATTAATGGAAATGTTCTGTAGTCCCTTCAGGTCTTTCTGGTGAGGTAATGTAATGTAGATTGATTTGCACCATTCCTCTCGCCTGTTCCTGTTTCCCGGAGGCTTTGACAGGATGGCAGGCTTGCTTGTCTGCTTTATTTATTAATTTTAAATGGGGGAGGAAGGATGTCAAATATCCCAATTGGTAGTTGGTATTTGAGAGCTCAGTTATCTCACAGGCCACAAGGAGACCCTTCCCCAATGGTTTGAGCTGTTGTGTTTTGTTGGGTTTTTCTTTCCCTGCTCTGTGTGTACAAGAATAGATTTGTGGTTACTTAAAAATTACAGTTACTTTTCCATGGAACAGGTAATTGAGAGGAAGTGTCCATCTTATCTGTTTCAGTTAGAAAGAAAGCTCATGGGAATGGTGGGTCTGTGGCAGGGATCACATTAAGCAATGGAGAGCAGTCCCCTGTGGAGATCATTTGAATTCAGCGCACTGTCAGCTGCCAGACAGGTATGGCCTTAGCAGCTCTGATGTTCAGGATAGAGGAGAAGATTTCTTCCATGTGTGCAAATGAATCTGTGGGCCAGCTCTGCATTGTACCATCCTCCTGCTGCATGATTGCAAGGGCCCTTAAAGCTCTGTTTTTCTGCTGCCCCTGTTGCATCTCTGATCTTGACAATGCTCTCCTGGTAGTGAATGTGGCTTTGCTTTAATTTTGTTGCTGCAGCCTCTTCCTGCTCCTCCTGCCCTAACCACAGCACATGTGCCACTACCAGCTGCTCTTACAGCAACAGATTTGCAAGGAGATCCTCCAGGCTGCTCTGCTGTCTCCTTCTTGCTCTGCCCACCCTGTGCTTTTTATCCTAGGGACCATTTTGTCTCCTTGGGTGTTCCTTCTTTCTTGGTCCTTAAGAGCTATGCAATCCAGATGCAAACCTCATCATTTTTTGTCTGGGAGGGCTGAGTTGAATTCTGCCAAACTTCCATTTGAGGCATCTTGAGGGCCAATATTTACCCCAGGTAACTGAAGAGCCTCTACAAACAGAGGCAGAGACAAGAAACAGATGTAAGAGCTCTTGAAGGGACAGTTCTTTGCTTACAGTTAACTGCTTTGTAGAGTCTAGAACATAAAATCATCAAGGCTGGAAAAGATCTCAGGTTCGACTATCAATCCAACATTGCCATGGCCACTAAACCATATCCCAGTGTCCACACCTGTTTGTTTTTTTTGAACACCGACAGAGCTGGTTACTCCATCACCTCTCTGGGCAGCCTGTTCCAGCGTGTGAGAACTTTCTCAGTGAAGAAGCTTCTTCTCATGTCTAGCTTAAATCTCCCCTGGTGAAATTTAAGGCCATTTCCTCTCATCCTATCAGTTGTTACTAGGAAGAAGAGGCCAACCCCCATCTCACTACAACCTCTTTTCAGGTAGCTGTACAGGATGAGAAGGTCACCCCTCAGCCTCTTCTTCTCCAGACAAGATGACTCCACTTTCCTCAGCCACTCCTTATAAGACACTCTCCAGAGATTGCTTTAACAATTATTTCAATGTGCAGATCTCATGCAGTTCTCAATTTCAGAATCACCAGCACCTGACTGGAAAAATACTCTCTCCTCTTGTGGGCAATCCTGAGGATGATCCCCTTTACTGCCATCCCACAGACTCCAAGTCCTATACCCCCTAGGGTCTGTGGCCAGCCACCTACCACCCTCACCACAGGGCCATATTAACCCAGCTCCTGGACAAGGCTTGCTCAGGGCCCCTGGGGTTAGTGATGCTGGTTGTCTGCCCTCAACTGTCTCTTTGATTTTTATTAGTGATTTTCTTTCTTTTCCCTTTGCAGTACTGATTTAACCCTTCGATGTGAGCAACCATGGATGTATGCAAACAGCATTGAGTTGTAACAGACAGCAGCAGTCAGCTACATTGCTGGCTTCAAGCCAGGCTTCCCATGCTTGTCTCAATCTCTCCATCCACATTCCTGGTAGTATGCTTTTTAGAAACCACTATACAAATCATTAGAAGACCTTCCTTTTTTTAATTGCCTAATTGTTTCACTAAGATGACTTTTCCACTGATTCATATCATAGAATTGTTTTGACTGGGGAAAGCTGCTAGGATCAAGTCCAACCATCAGCACAGCATCACCATGGCCATTTGACCTTGTCCCAAAATGTCCACAGGTCTCTTGAACATCTCCAGACACAGTGACTTCACCACCTCTGTGGACAGCCTGATCCAATCCCTGGCCACTGTTTCAGGAAAGACACTTTTCCTGATATCCAACCTAAACTTCCCCTGAAACAATTTCAGGCCATTTCCTTTCATTCTATCACCTGATGCTAGGGGAAAAAAAAGATCAACTCACTTCACCATAACCTTTTAGGTAGTTGCAGAAAGCAATGAGATCTCCCCTCAGCCTCCTCTTTTCCAGACTAAACAGCCCCACTTCCCTCAGCTGTTCCTCAGAAGACTTGTTCTCCAGAACAAGTGGCAGCTTGGCTCTTTCCTTCTATTTCTTTAAATCACAGTATGAGGTCTAGGTGACTTGTCACAGTCTGCCTTGTGAACAGAACAGCCTGGTGAAACAGGTCTAATCTCACCTTTGGGGATGATGCCCAGCCTTATGAACACGAGTCAAATTTTGCTTTCCCCTTTCAGTCAAAAACCTTTGTCCTCACTCTCGAGTCTGCATTTGATGTTTGTTTAAAACACTCCTCCTTTTAGCAGCTCTGTGTATGCTACAGTGTGAGACAACTCATTATAGCATGATAGAGGAGTATGGACATATGTATGCACCAAACTCACATATGAACAGATCTAGAAAAGAAGTAGTGAGGCAAGAAATAGTACAGCAAAGATAAGTGGGAGAACCTGTGACTATCAGAGGGATTTCAGCCTCCGTGGAAGAGGTGTGGCACTGCTGCAGTTAGTCACCATTACAGATCCTCTACCAGCTCTTAGGGACACACTGTGTGGGTGATCAAGCAGCTTTGCAGGTGTTTGAGCTAAGAGAGGGACCTGGAACATAGGCAACCTCAGAATAATTCAGAAAGCTGCAAGGCAGAAGGTATTTTCTCCTTATTCTTGTGAATTTTGACTTCAGAAAGGAGTGTGTTTGCATTTGTGGTGGGCAATTTGCTTTTTCAGTGATCACATTAGAAGTCACCTTTCCCTGCTTTAATTCTTCTGGGGAAGCAATCTTTGGGTTATAGAATCACAGAACTGTTGAGGTTGGAATAGACCCCTGAGATCATCCAGCACAACTGCTCACCTAGAACTCACAATCCTGCTACTGCTACTAAACTATGTCCCTCAGCACCACATCCATGCATCTTTTAAGTACCTCCAGGGATAGAGACTCAACCACCTCCCTGGGCTGCCTGTTCCAGTGCTTGAGAAGCCTTTCCTAATATGGAGCCTGAACATCCCCTGGAACAACTTGAGACCATTTCCTCTTGTTGCGTGAGACAAGAGACTGACTCCCGCCTGAAGCAGGGGAGGCTTTTCCAAAGGTATCGGAGGTCACACTGTTTTTTTACTGCCTTTGAGATGTTCCTCTTTAGGTCTGGAAGAAATTTTAAAGGCAACTTAAGTAATTTCTAGAGCTAGTTTAGTGTTGGAAAAGTGGGGTTTTTTTGGGTTTTTTTGGTGGTTTTTTTTGTGGTTTNGTCTGTGGTCTCACTGAAAGGAATTGATCTCCACAAAAAAGGGAGTTCCTTTAGATGCTGTTTTGCAATAGGAGGGGCAAATCCTTAATTACTTTTTCTTTTTAGCTGGGAGGGTAAGAAAAGCCATGCTTTACACTAGCAGCTTTCCAGCACCTGAAGGAGACTTAGAAGAATGCTGGAGAGACAGTTTACAAAGGCACGTGGTGAGAGGTTAAGGGACAATGCCTTGAAAGAAGTTCTTTACCATGAGGGTGGTGGAACACTGCAGCAGATTGCTCAGGGAGGTCATTAAGGCTCCATCCCTGGAGGTGTACAAGGTTGGACTCAACAAGGCTCTGGGCAACCTGATCTACAGGAAGATGTCCCTGCTCACTGAAGGGAGATTGGACTAGATGACCTTTGGGGGTCCCTTCCAACACAAACCATTTTATGACTCTATGATTCTATGAATAGTGCTTCTCACAGCTATAATTGTGTCTGCATATATGATAAAAGAAAATACTACATTAAACCAGGCTGATAAATCTTAAAGTATCCTTAATTTTCAATGAGGTAAGCCTCAGGCTAGCTGTCTCTGAGTCAGAATGGGAAAAATGTTACAATTACAAGTATTTCTTGTTTAGTATCTTCAACTAAATCCTCATTATGACTCAATTTTGTATTTAAATCAACATATTTTTCTGGGTCAATCAACATAAAAATAAGGAAAAAAAATATTAGAGTCAAGGGCAATTGCAAATTACACCCTGAATTTCTTTAGAGGATGAGAAGCATTAGCATGTCTATCGACCCATGTGTTTCCCTTCTCTCTTTTCCCCATTTTGCACATTTTTATCCCAAGACCCAAAGCATCTCCTGCCAGT
The DNA here is from genome assembly GCA_013396835.1 of Psilopogon haemacephalus. NCBI lineage: Eukaryota > Metazoa > Chordata > Aves > Piciformes > Megalaimidae > Psilopogon > Psilopogon haemacephalus. The sequence continues at coordinate 507,975 of VWZI01005210.1, forward strand.
GTTAGCTTGGTGGCACTTCCACGTAGACAAGCTGCTACTCCAGCCATTTAAATCCAGCTTCTAACCAGCTTTGAGCTGCTGTAGGTGTCTGGGTCATGGCCTAGGTTGAAGGCAGAGGCTTGTGCAGCTTAGATTTTGAGGTACACCATGTGAATCTCACAGACATTTGTGGGACAGAGAGAGGAAGAAGAAGCAGGAGATATGCATAGGGTGGGGAAGCTGTAGGAGAGGATACAGATGAGCTGCTCAGAGTCCCCCTGTCTGGAATTTGCTGCTATCACTGGCCTCAGCTGGTGCCTGCTCACCAGTAACTCAACATGATCTATTTGATGACGTCTGCCTATGAACCACAGAGCTGGGAAATGCAGAGAGTGGTCTGAGCTCAGAACTGTCTCTGGCACTGCCAGTACCAATGCTTGGGAAACAGCATCCAAACTGGATGTTTTTAGAGCAGTGCCTGTTTTTTTGCCTCCTCAGGCTCTAGTCAGCAGCTCTTTTGGCTCACGTATCCCTGGAATGGCCTTTGCCCACAGACCAGCATGTGATGTTGCAGTGGAGATGAACTCCATGATCTTCCCTAAGCTCGCTGTGAGTTCGTATTTTCAGCTGTTACCCTGTAGCAAAAAGTTCCATGATTTGATTAGAATCAAATGTCATTTTCTTTGTTTGCATCTCTTGAGGCAGCAGATGTTGCAGGAGGTGAAGGAATCCCTAAGACACTTTTAATGCTCTCTTTGCATTTGTGTTGGGTGCTGAGAGTTTTGCAGAACTGATAGATGCAGCCCAGGATTTTCCCAGTGAGGACTCCAATGGCTGCTGGAGAAGCAGCTGCTCTCTGGGCACATAAAGTAAGCTGCTGGACATGGCACCATGACATTTCCCATTCATTGAATGGGGACAGTGGCAGCAGGGGGGAGCAGTTGTGGTGACTGGCACATCCCCAAGGAAGAGGTCTCTGCAGCATCCCAAGGCTTCCCTTTTCCTCCTGCTACTACCAGAGCTGCTCTTGAATGCAACTGCTATAACTGTTGCATAGCTGCAGCCAAAACAGGAGGCACCTGTGGGACGTGAGTGTGGATTGTGCTTGGAGCAAAGCACAGCCAACAAGGAGGTGAGGAGATGCCATTCATTTGGGGAAGTGAGAACTGAGTCTGTCACGGTGGTGACAGGGCTTAGACATTTGGGTAGTGCTTGTGGCAGAGCCATGGCTGTCACACCACCCTGTTCTCCCTGCTGCAGCCTGTGGCAGGACTCTGTCACTTGCTGGATGCTGGGATTGTGAGGATGGTGGCTAGTTTATGAAAGATAGTGCTAAAACCATTGGTTTTCTATGTTCCCTATCCTTAAAAGTGCCCTGCAGGTTTGAGTCTTCAAGCAATGTCTTGACGGGAGGATTTTCTCTAGACATCAATATGTTCTTTGGATTTGTTTAGCTTATTCCATGTACTATCAAGGTTGAGAAATCAGTACTGCAGGCAAGGAGAGCTGAGAAAGAGCTGTGGCTGCCTGGCTGCAGGACCAGCTTTTGGTGGAGTGGATGTTCTTCCGTAGCCTGGCTTGCGAGTGATCCATTGGAAGTTGTGCCAGGCCAGTTTGAATATGCTGCTGTGCATGGGATGGGAACATCTGCACAGGGCTGCTGAAGTGGTGGAGTCACCATCTTTGGAGGTGTTAAAAAAATGTGTAAACACAGTGCTTCAAGATGCAGTTCAGTGGGTGTAAAGGTGTTGGGTTGCTGGTTGTACTTGATGACCTTAAAAGTCTTTTCCAACCTTAATGATTCTATGATTGTATGATAAATAAAGGCTGAAACGAGCTCAGTGATTCAAGGGCTTTAGAGCAAGAAAAGACTGCATTTGCTGGGAGCTGAACTCCAACTGCTACATTTAGACCAGGACTTTAAGGCAGAGTTTCAATATTTCTCTGCATTACTAGATGATCACTTGGTTGTTACAAGCTGGACTTTGCCAGTACCATTAGCACATGTCAGGCAGCTCTGGATATTGGCTTGACCTCAAAAGAAATGAATTTGTTTCAAGAAGCCAAATACTGCTGTCATTGTATGCTCCAAATCATCACTTTTCCTTTTCTTGGTGTGTGGATCCGAGCCTGCCATTGTGTAATTCCAATGACTAGGATGGCTTTATACTGTCACTGTTGTCAGCAGTGCCAGTTTGCATCAGACAGCTACTTCTCGGTGTGGGAAATTTAGCATGCACATTGTCATGCTGGGGGCAAACTTCCATCTTAAAATACAGCTTTATGTAGCTAAAGCTCTCCCAGCTCTCCCCCAGGGCTGTCTCTATACCACTCTAGACAGAACAGCACTGGGAAAATAAAGGACACTCACTGCAGACCCAGCATGTAACTGGAAGAGAAACACCAAGGACCAGTTTTGCAGGATCCTACAGAGCTCACTCAGGGACAGTGCAGATAGAGAGGGGGTTTGGAGGGTAGTGAAGTCAGAGCTCTGCCCATGCTTTCCTTCCTTCTCATGCAGCTGTGGGATTTCTGGTCTGTATAATGCCAATTGCAATGGAGCAGGAAGAGCTGCATGTGCCGGAGAGGGAGAGGTCTTCTCATCTGGTTGATTAGTTTCATACCAAAGAAGGCAGCACAAAAGCAGCTGTTGATGACTTTGCCCTGCCAGCTCTGTTCTTGGTGGAGATGGCTTATGGCATGATCTCATCTGCTGCCAAATGCCACAGATGTGGAAATGCTTCTACCTAGCAGAAGTGTTGTTTTCAGTGATGAATAGACTTGGTAAGAGATGAATCCCCAATGTGTTCTAGCTGGTCATGACAGGTTAGATGGGCTAGAGGTGGCTGGACTTATCTCTTAATGCCAGCGATTGCCATGGCATAGAGCTGACACCAGATGCACAAGCTGCCTGTCTGCTGTAGGTCCAGGTGCCTTCAAAAGATGCAGTGCCTCCATGGGGAGCGGGTATTTAGGGAAATGTCAGAAAAAAACAGAGATCTGATCCTGATCTCCAGGGTGTTTGAAGTGAAGAGGTCCTGACTCTCTCCATGTGTTCACAGGAAGTGATGCTGTAGTGGTTCTGTCATACGAATGCCCCTATAAACTGAGTCCTGGTGGGAGCTGATCTTTAAAAATAAGCAAAATGGAGAACTTTAAGTAGCCTTAGAAAACTTCCAGAAAACACTCAGAAAGCTTGCCAGCTATTGAAGTGGGTCTCAGAAGCTTCTCCTCAAGCTTGTAGCCTTCTTGAGGCAGTAACGTGGTCCCAAGACTAGCAAGGGGGATTGTTCTCTCCAGAGCTGAGGATGCCTGCACTTCCCAGCTCCACACAGGGACACAGTGGTGCTTTCCTGCCTGGTGAGATGTGAGATTGTCAGGCTTCCAGAATGGGAGAGACTTTGTAGGAAGTGGAAGTCAGGGCATCCTAAGGGCTTCAACAAAGCAGGTTCTTAGAGGAGCAAGAAGATGGCAAAATATGCCAAATGAAAATATTCTGGCATCAGTGTAGTGAGGGCAAGTAGCCTGCTACATTCCTGGATTTTGATGGACATACACTTTGTGTGAGGAAGGATATTACTCTTCTCAGTCATTCTCCTCCTTCTCTGCTCCCCAAGCAGACCCAATAGCAAGTTTACATGCAGTGGTGTCAGAGAAGGGCCTGCAGACGCAAGAATTCAGCACGCTTTTCCTTTCCACAAACCCCTTTGCTTTCTCTAGACAAGCACTTCAAGACCGTGATTAGCAGAGTTTTTCTAAGTGGGCGTATGTGAGAGCAAAGTTTGACCCCAAATTCTGAAGTCAGGCTCAAATGGGAATCCTGGAGGAGGAAAGGGACAAATGGAGATAACACTTCAGCTTTGCTTTGGAAAATTTGCTTCTTCATAGAGGAAACCAAGTTTTTAATTTTCTTCACTGAATTTGTTGTTGCACAGACTTGAGTCTTATTTGGAAAAAAGTATTTGGCAAATGGTGCGATTTTCTTCATCTCAGAGGAGGTGACTCACTGGCATAAGGCTTTTCCAGGGAACAAATGAAGGGTAGGTTAAGGCCAGATAAAACCTGGACTCAGAAACATTTTAGTTGATAAGCCTTGTCTTTGAGATTTCCTTCCGATTCCTGTGCTGCAGTTTCTGAGGAAAAGGCTGGGATCTGGGAGTTACACAGATTCACAGAATGTTAGGGGTTGGAAGGGATCTTGGAAGATGATCTAGTCCAACCACCCTTCCAGAGCAGGATCACCTAGAGTAGATCACACAGGAATGCATCCAGGTGCATTTTGAAAGTCTCCAGAGAAGGAGACTCCACAACTTGTCTGGGCAGCCTGCTCCAGGGCTCTGTCACCCTTATAGTGAAAAAGTTTTTCCTTATGTTTAGGTGTAGACTGCTGTTCTCCATCTTGCACCTCTTGCCCCTTGTCCTGTCATTGGGCATCACTGAGAAGAGCCTGACTCTGTCCTCCCAACACTTGCCATTCATATATTTATAAACATGAATGAGGTCACTCCTCTTTCAATCGCTTCCAGACAGGTAAGCCTATGTTAAGTTAACCAAAATGCTTCCTCTGTGCCTCTGTTGGAGAGGTTTCTAAATATCTCATTCCTTGACAGAGGGACCCACTTAAGGAGACGAAGTAAGAGGACTGGAAATAATCATAGAATAATAACATCACTAAGAATGGTCCAAAGTCATTCCCTCCAGTCATTAACTCAACACCACCCTGCCCACTAAGCCATGTTCCAAACTGCCATGTCTACACATTATTTGAGCACATCCAAGGATGGTGACTCCACCACCTCCCTGAGTGGCCTGTTCCAATGCCTGACCACTCTTGCAGCAAATATATTTTTCCTAATATTAAACCTAAACCTCCCCTGATGCAACTTTGGTCCATTTTCTTGTGTCTCATCACTAGGGAGAAGAGACTGACCCCCACCTCGCTCCAGCCTTTTTCCAAGGAGTTGCAAAGAGCAATGAGGTCTCCCCTTAGCTTCCTCTTCTCCACATTAAACACCCCCAGTTCCCTCAGCTGTTCCTCATTATCCCTGTTCTCTAGACCCTCATCAGCCTTGCTGCCCTTCTCTGGACATGCTCCAGCAAGACAAGGTCATTGTCATGCTGGCTAGAAACTTCCAGTCTTTCTCTGATGGACAGTACTGCACAGGAGTGTGCTGGAATGGAGAGAGCTGCTCTGTTATCAGACCTATGTTTCAGGGGAAGATGAAGGAGCTGGTCCCATTGCTAAGCATCTCCTCTGCTTCTGGGAAGCCTTAAAAAAAAAAGCCCCCAGACAGAATGGCTTGAAATCACCTAGTCATTGAAGAAACAGCAATTCATATTTTCAGATCTCTCTGCAGCATGGAAATCTTTGCTAACAAACACATTACAATTTGTGCTTCCTTGCTGGGACTCAAATAAAGCTAAAAATAATTTGCAACCTACCACAA
>VWZI01005210.1:513738-549290 GCA_013396835.1 Psilopogon haemacephalus
AAAAAAGAAAGAAAGAAAGTGTGTTGCAGCTTGAGTAGTAAAGTGTGGCTTGCAAAAGAGGGACTCAACTTGTGACTCCCAACACAGACACACATCTACTAATTGAGCAAATTAACATTTGAAGCCTTGTAATAACCAGGTTACCACTAGGGGAAAAGTGGCTGGATAGCTGCTTGGTTGAGAAGGAGCTGGGCATGTTGATTGATGTCTGGCAGCAATGTGTTGAGGTAGCCAAGAAGGCCAATGGGATCCTGGCTTGCATCAGGAATAGTGTGGCCAGCAGGCTCTCTGCTCAGCACTGGTGAGGCCACACCTTGTCTGCTGGATTGAGTTTTGGGCCCCTCACTCCAAGCAGGAAATTGAGGTGCTGGAGCATGTCTAGAGAAGGGCAATGAAACTGGTGAAGGTTCTGGAGAACAGGTCTGATGAGGAATGGCTGGGGGAACTGCTGGAGGAATGGCTGGGATTGATTAGTCTAGAGAAGTGGAGGCTGAGGGGAGACTTCACTGAACTCTGCAACTCCTTGAAAGGAGATTAGCCAGGTGGGGATTGACCTCTTCTTACAAATAACAAGGGACAGGACAAGAGGAGATGGCTTCATATTGTGCCAGAGTGGGGTTCAGGTTGGATATTCGGAAAAATGTCTTCACAGAAAGGGTTCTCAGGCATTGGAACAGGCTGCCTGGGCAGCTGGTGGAGTTCCATCCCTAGAGCTATTTAACAGACGTGGATGTGGTACTGAGTGATGTGGCTTAGCAGTGACCAGCCCCTAGCCAACGTTCACCCTTTCTCCTTGTCCCTCTGCAAGTCTGAAGCCATCTGAGAGAGAAGTTGTTCAGCAAAGGAAAAAGGGACATTCATGAGATAAGGGAAAGGAGAGAAGCAGTGCTCTTATCTGCCTTTCCTGAGGGAAGCAGAGGAAACTCAAGAGCAGGACTGCAAACATGTAAATAAGAGTTGACTAAGGGAGCATCTCTGACCCAGCCTCTGTGCCATAATCTGCACCACTCTTTGCACTTACCTGCTTGCTGAAGACCTGTAGAAGGGAAAAAGTGAGCTCAACGTGGTTTTGTTCTAGAGAGGGCTTATTTATTTTCCCTCTGCAACACAGCTGAGATGAAGATGGCCATCACAAAACTCCCATCAACCTTTGCACATTTCAAAAGGAGAAAGTGTCATATCTAAAGCAAATTGAAATGAGTTTTCTGGAACTTCTTAAGGCAAGGCATTATTTTGATAACAAAACTTGCCTATGGAAGGGGAGAGGCTGTGCTGGCCCCGTGGCTCACCTCCAGAAGGTGAGAGCAGCTCTGCTGAGATAAGTGTCCTATTTCTGGGCATGGCTCAGCAGCAGGTCTGTTCTGCAGCCCCAAAAGAAAATTCCCAGGAAGCAAAGGTCAAAGCAGATAAAGCAGTTGGTTAGGAGCTGTCACTCTCTCCAGGCAATGTGCTTTCTGCCACCACACGCTTCATGTTCACATGCAGGCCAAGAACAAACCTGAGCAAGGATGGATTAAGCAAATGGGCTGGGATTCCTCTACTGCAAATTTAGCTGACATTAAGTTTCCTTGGCAGTGTCTAGGAAGAAATCAGCCCCTCTTCTGGAGGGGCACTCAGCACATGCTTATTCCCCTTGCCTTCCAAGGGAGCCTAAACTGATCTTAAAGCTGACCCTGAAGTCCCACAGCTTGGTGCATTTAGTAGTCTCATTGTGCAAAGTAGTAACCAGACCAGGTTGAATTTATTGTGGGACAAGAGACCTCTGAAGAAGTAACAGTATCTAATCCCACCTCAGCCACTCTTGACAATTCTTAGGGTAGCTGGCAGTGCTCCTTGTCTTGTTTGTTCCAACAATATTGTGTCCTCTCTCTCTCTCTCTTTTTCTGCACCCCTCCCTCTCTCCTCTTACAGAATCATAGAATGGTTTAGGTTGGAAGGGACCTCAAAGATCATCCAGTTCCAACCCCCTGCCATAGGCAGGGACACCTCCCACTAGAACAGGTCACTCAAGGCCTCATCCAGCCTGGCCTTGAACATGTCCAGGGAGGGAGCAGCCATGATCTCCCTGGGCAACCTGTGCCAGTGTCTCACCACTCTCACTGTGAAGAGAATGGTGAGACATGACCTTCCTCCAACTGACAGCCAATTTTCATTCCTTAGCAAAAGAGGTGACCCACGGATTTCCAGTTGTATCAGCATCTCCAAGGTGTTTAACAGCAGGAGCAACCTGAATATGGCATGGAAGTCAATAACTGATGAGAGAGCATGATTTAACAGAGTATTAAGAGGCCAGATTCTCAGCTGATACAAATTGAGGAGCAAATGAAATCGCACTGATTTGCACCAGTTAAAGAGAGGCACAGTGCAGCTATCTAGGTAAAAACAGCTCCTGCAGTTATAATTTCACACTCTCACTTATCTGGAGGTGGGGGATTTGAAACAAGACTAAGCATCTTCCTGAAATAGAGGCATCAGTGGGAGCTGGAACAGGCTTGTTAATGTAATTACTATCCTGCCTGAGGTGTCAGATTCATCAATAAAAGCAGAGCTTTTCCTATTGTGTAGGAACATGTTAAACAGAGCAGACCCCACATTCTGCACTAATTGCTTGGACTGGACTTTTTGCAGGAATGCTGGGACTGTGGGAAGTGTGCAGATGGAGGGGTGAAATCTGTAGGGCATGCCTGAGTAAGGACTGCATGGTTTGGCCCTTCGCCTTGCCTTAGGGGACACCAGGGAAATGACTTCTTGTGCTGTGGTGCCTCATCCTTCTTCTGACGCGAGCAGATGGTCAGGGTTGCTCAATCCCAGATTAATCAAAACTCCATTTGGAAGAGGCAGTGCATTTGAGGAACAGTCCAGAGACGAGTTTGGGCTGACAGAGGAGACAGCAGGATTCCATGTGCTTTGAAAACCCGCATGAGATTTGTGGAAAAATCAAACAAAAAGGGTTCTAGGAATGAGTGCGCTGCAAAATGAAAGGCAGGGACAACTTCCAGGCTTGTGGTAGGAGCCAGACTGGTACAATACATTTGGGTTTTTTTCAGCACATCTCCCAACAGCTTTTGCAGAGAGCAGTAATGTGGTAGATCAGTGTTGTAATATCAGCTGCCCTAGGTGGTGGGGGAGTCACCATTCCTGGTTCAAGAAGTAACTAGATGTGGCACTTTGAAACGTGGTGTAGTGGTCATGGAGGTGTAGGGTGGAAGGCTGGACCTGATTATCCTCGAGGTCTTTTTCAACCTTAATGATTCTATGATCAAGGACCTGGAGCTAGAGAGGGCGTCTTTTATTGCACCACAACAACAGAGAGTTGCCCTCCGGGGAGTAACCAAGGCCACAAGGTCCTGGGCATTAAGGAGGTGACTTTTCCATTCACCTTTCTGTCCCCTGGGGAAAACTGAATCCAAATAACGCCTGGATGGTGACCATGCATGTGGTCATGATGGCAGTGGCATTGCTACTTAAACAAGGGCTGCCTCTTCTGGCATGCCCCAGCAAAGTGGGAGAGGATGCTGGTGGAGATGCCTAATGACTTGTCACCCAGAGCATGAGCAAGGCTGTTGCTATTGCAGATAACAGCAGTGTAGGAGTAGAAAGTATTTGTGAATCCCTGATTTAATGTGTTATTTGGGATACTGTAGGATATGCTGCATTGTTTGAATTGTCCTGGGTCTGCCCATGGGAAGAGGAGTAACTTCCCCACAGAAAACCTTCTTGAGTTACCAAATAGAATCTGATTTGGTCCTCGTGTTCTATAAAAATCTGCTACATACTTGTCTTATATCACTGCCTGCTGGGAGGAATCCCCTTTTCCCCTTCCTATTTTATTCTGCAATGGCTCTTAAGGGTTGTGGAAAAGGAAAGAGGTGAACAAATGTTAAGGCAGAGTTTTATGCATCTGGGCTTTTGAGACATCCTAGATACTGCATGTTGGTGGGTAAGGTGCAGGGGAACTTGCATTGAACATCTCATTAAATGCCCCTGTAGTGATCAGGAACATTTTCAACTAGCTTGGCCTTGAATGACTCCATTGATGGGGCCTCCACCATATCTTTAGCCAACCCATTCCAGTGTTCTACCTCCCTCACTGTGAAGAACTTTCTTCTTACATCTAATCAAAACCTAACCTGCTACAAGCTCTTCTAAACAGTCCGTCCTCACCCTTTCTGTAGGTTCCCTTCAGATATTGAATCACAGCTCTAAGGACTCCCCAGAGCATTCTCTTCTGCAGGCTGATGAGCCTTATCTGTCCCAGCCTACCTTTGTAGGAGAGGATCCAGCCCTCTGATCACTTTTGTGAACCTCCCCTGGATCTGCTTCAACAAGTCCCTGTCCTTCCTGTGTTGAGGGTCCCAGAAGTGGACATAGTACTCCAGGTGAGGTCTCACCAGAGCAGAGTAAAGTAGCAGAATCACCTCTCTTGACTTGCTGTCCCCTCCTCCTTTGATGCAGCCTAGGATGCCACTGGCCTTCTGGGCTGCAAGTGCCCCTTGTTGGCTACTTTGGGAGCAGTGACCCTTTGCATTTGTTTCAAGTTGGGTTGTTCTTCTTCCATGATAAAAGCTTGGAAGCTCATCCCATATTGTAACAGTCCCTTTTGGTTGCTTTTGTCCTAGATGCAGACATGTCATCAAATTACTCATTCTCCCCCATTTCCACTGTGCTCAGCAGCCATGTCAGTCACAGCAGCTCTTCAAAGAGGGAGGCTGAACTCCACATCAGATATGACTTCATTCTTTGGATTTATAAGGCAAGGTATAAATTCTAACAGGTCCAGTAGTCATATCTATTGACTTGGTGCTTAATCATATGAACACAATGAATATTCAGTGCCTGTATGATATAAAAAGAACAATCAGAATGAGTTATTATAGGTGCTGGAATCTCATTTAAAATCTAATTAGGGCTAGAACAAAACTAGAGGAGTCCTGTCTGAGATTGAAGAAATGGATGTGTCTATCTAATGAGTGAAATGTCTTCTTTTCTTTCCACTCACCTCTTGGCATGCATTAAGAAACCAGTGGTTTTTTTAGCCCCTGCTTAGAAAACCCTTGCTTTGTCTTGCTCAGGCTTGGGGAGGAGTAGCTGGAGAACTGCTTGGTGGAGTAGGACCTGAGTTTGTTGATTGATGGCCAGCTGAATATGAGCCAACAATGTGCTCAGGTGGTATTCTGGCTTGCATTAGGAATAGAGTGGCCATCAGGTCTAGAGATGTGATTGCCTCTCCCTGCTTGCAATGGTGAAGCCACGCCTTGAATACTGTGTTCAGTTGTTTAGCCTGGAGAAGAGGAGACTGAGGGGAGACCTTCTTCCTCTCTACAACTTTATGAAAGGAGACTGGAGTGAGGTGTCAGTTGTTCTCTTCTCCTTAGTATAGATAGACACAAAAGGAAATGGCTTCAAGTTGCACCAGGGGAGATTTAGCTTATGTATGAGGAAAAATATCTTTACTGAAGGAGGGGTCAGGCATTGGAACAGGCCACCCAGAGAGTCAGTGGAGTCACCATCACTGGAGGGGTCACCTGCTGGAAAGCAGCTCTGCAGAGAAGGGACCTGGGAGTGCTGGCAACAAGTTCCCTGTGAGCCAGCAATGTGTCCTTGAGGCCAAGAGGGTCAATTGTATTCTGGGGTACATTAAGAAGAATGCATCCTCTTCTGCCCTGGTGAGGCTGCACCTGGAGGATCCCGTCTAATTCTGGGATACTCAGGTCAAGAGGGACAGGGAACTACAGGAGAGAGTCCAACAGAAGGCCAGAAAGATACTGAGGGGACTGGAGCATCTCTCTTAAGAGGAGAGGCTAAGAGCTGGGGCTGTTTAGCCTGGAGAAGTGCACTCCAAGATGGGATCTTCTGCATGCTGATCAATAGCTAAAGGGTGGAGGTCAAGAGGATGGGGCTGGACCCCTTTCAGGGGTCTCCAGTGATAGGACAAGGGGCAACAGGCACAAGCTAGAACACAGAAGGTATTAAGGAAAAGCTTCTTTCCTGTGAGGGTGCCAGAGCACTGGAGCAGACTTCTCAGGGTGTTTGTGGTAGACTTTCAAAATCCACCCGGACATTGTGTTACTGTGCAACCTGCTGTAGGAGACCCTGCTTCAGCAGGGGGGGTTGGACTGAATGATCCTCCCTTCCAAACACCACCATCCTGTGATTCTCTGCATTATACTTACAAGTACATTGCTTCACAGGTAAATAGAGAATTGAAAGGAATCAGGAAAAGTAATTTCAAGATTCTGTCCAGATATGATATTCATATAGGGTTAACATTGACATTAACTTTGTTCATTGTGATTATTAAGTTTTAGAAGTAAACCCCAAGTTGTGCACATGTTCCCACCTGTGGTAATTTCCTTGTTCCACCATTTTAGCCCTGAAAATTCAAGTTGTTAAGACTTAGTTCCACCACCATGCCATAGTCTTCCAGGAGAAGACTGATGATGATCCTTGTGGTCCCTTCCAACCCTGACTGATTCTATGATTCTAAGTCCCAGTACCTCCCTTCATGCTCATGAGATGCTTAACAAGCAGAGGATGACTTGATGAACTCTAGTCACTTGAGGATGCTTCTGAACCTGGGATATAGGGAGCTATTCAAGAGATTTCAGGAAAGAAAGAAATACAACTGACATGAGATTAATTCCTAATGGTCTGAGGAGGATGAGGAAAGAGCATCATCAGCATACTGACAGTTTTCTTGCTTTTTGTGTCCTTGCTGTAATCTATTAAATCCTCTAGAAGCTGGCAATTACCAGGTATGTCCCTAAACTTTGCAGGCTACTGTGCCTGATATGCATTGCCTTCCAGAACTATGTTGTTCCCAGGATTTGGTTTGGATTCTGTCCCAGCTCATCTGAAATGGATGGATTTAATGAGAATCTCTTAAAGCTGCTGTATTCAATGGTAGTAACCTTTAGAAGATTTTAAGGAGTGTGCCACAGTCTCACCCTGGCCAAGCAAGAGGCTAAATGCAGGGGGGAATTTTTGCTTCTAACTAGATTCCAACTAAGAGGCTCTGAGGCTTTATAAGATTTTCCAGTGAGAGCCTCATTTGGCCTCTGTAAATGGAAGCTAGGCAAGAAAATACAATTTATCTGTCTGCTCTGAAATGTACTTATTGATTTCAGCAGTTGCACTGTAATTGTTCTCACAAATCAGCTAATTGAGATCCTTAATGAAAGGTGACTTAAGCGGCAGTAAATTTTGCAGCTGCCCCCCCCAGAGGACAGCAGCTGACCCAGTCTGGTGTTCTTTGTTAACCAAATACAAATCTTTAAATGCATCTGACCAAGTGACTGGAATTAATGAGGTTTATCACAGCACTTGATGCTCTCATTCATCTTCTGCAAGCGGCTGAGCTGGCGTTGGTGTCATCGTTGTCCTCTGCTAGAGAAGTGCTTTTCATCAAACCCAAGCAAGGGCTCCTCATTAGAAAGGGCAGACCTCAAACACTGAATGTGAAGATACAGTTCTGCCAGCACCCTGTAGTCAGAGAATCATCTTCTCTTGGAGAAGATCTCTAAGATCATTGATTCCAAGCACTGATGTAACACCACAATGGCCATTAAACCACGTCCCAAAGTGCCATGTCTCCATCAGTTCTAAACACCTCCAGGGATGGTCACTCCACCACCTCCCTGTGCAGCCTGTTCCAATGCCTGATCGCTCTTTCAGTAAATATTTTTTTCATAATATTCAGCACAAACCCAATGAAAAATATCTCCAATGTGGATGATTCTCATGGTCTACAGTTTCTCATGAACATGCTCCAGTGTGGGTCCCTTCCATGGGATGTAGTCCTTCAGGAACAGACTGCTTTAGTGAGGCCCCCCTTGGAGCCATTGCCTTCTTTGGGGGCAGTCACCTGCTCTGATGTGGAGTCTTGCATGGGCTACAGGTGGATGATAGTTGCTCAGTTATTATCTTCCATGGGTTTCAAGGGCACATCCTGCCTCACCATGGTCTTCACCATGTGCTGCAGGGGAATATCTTCTCCAGCACATCTCCTTCCCTCATTCTTACTGACCTTAGTGTCCACAGAGTTTGTTTCTTTCACGTCCTACTCCTTCCAAAGAGGTTGCCCAGCAAATTATTCCCCTTTAAATACGTTCCCACAGAAGCACTGCTTGACTCAACCTAGACCAGAGGTGTGTCCAGCTTGGAAGAAGGGGAGCTTCTAGAAGCTTCTTACAGGAGCCACCCATGTAGCCCTTTCCCCACTGCCAAAATTCCACCAGACAGAAACCCACACACCCTCATGCGAGATGCAGGCTCTGAAGGGAAAGGTACAGAGAGGAACAGTGTGGGAGCTCTGTGTTCAAAGCCTCGGATGAGACATCTCTGTTTTGCAGCCATTTCAGAAGGGATTTAGTGCCTGTTTGTTCTCTGGTTTGCACGTGTGGTTTTCTGCCTTCATTTTGCAGCTCTGGCTGGTAGGAGAGGACTGTGAGGTTCTTCTGAAGGTTCAAAAAATTTGCATACTTTCTCATCTCAACTTTCAAAATCCAACTAAAGGCTTTCAGCTGATTATCTCATCTCTTCTCTCTAATGACTTTCCAGTTTCTTGATGTTGAGCAAAAATCGGTGGATAAGTCTATTAAATATAATTATCTAATGTATATTGAGCTGGAGAAATGATTCAGTTAATTTTGTCTTTAGTCTCCCATTTCCTGTTAGAGATTTGAAGTGTAAGCCTGCAGTTCACTCTCAATTACTGCATCCTGTTGATCTCTCTCCCCCCTCCCCCCCTTTTTTTTCTTTAAAGATAAGCACATGCTTAAATGGGAGCTTTTGAAAGAGGGAAAGGAAAAGTCTTCATGAAAGCGTGATTGTGGTTTGAGTGCACAAGTATCACTAAGGTGATCCCTGATTTTTGATTGGAAATCCTCCACTGATTGAGCATTGGCACCTGGGGGAGGGCATTTGCTTTATCTGGGAAAAAAATGTTTCTCTTGATTAGATTTCGATACTGCCTCTGTATTTCATCCTCCCTGAGATGGGTCCTTGTTCAAAAGGAGCTACACAAATAGGAATGATCATATCCTATACTTAGCTGCTGTAGATCTTTCTTTAACACTTGTCAACTGCTCAGCTGATTAGAAGTGGTAAAGAAAAAGATTAATATGTGAGGACATGCGAAGGAAGAGACCACACCATGGGTTTATGTGTCCAGTTTGGGGCTCCACAATTAAAGGGAGACAGGAGTCTACTGAATAGAAAGCTACAAGGAGGGCTCTGAGCAACCCAGTCTAGTTCAGGATGTCTCTGCTTACTGCTGAGAGGCTTGGACTAGATGATCTTTAGGTCCCTGCCAACCCAAACCATTCTATGATTCTAGATTAAGGGACTTGGACATCTCTCCCATGAGGAAAAACTGGGGCTGTGTAGGCATGAGAAGGCTGAGAGAGGATCTTATCAATGTCTATAAATATCTGAGGGGTGGGTATCAAGATGAAGGGGCCAAACTCTTTTTGGTGGTGCCCATTAACAGGAGAAGGAGCAGTGGGTGCAAGCTGAAACACAGGAGATTCCACCTCAGCATGAGGGGACACTTCATTAGTACGAGGGTGATGCAGCATTGGACCAGGTTTCCCAGAAAGGATGTGGAGTCTCCTTAACTGAAGACATTCAGAACCTTCCTGGATGAGTTCCTGTGCAACCTGCTTTAGGTGATCCTGCTTTGGCAGTGGAGGTTGGACTGGATTATCTCTAGATGGGTTGCTTCCAAACCCTAACATTCTATGATTCTGTGATTCTTACAGTCCTGCCTACTAAATGCCTTTAGTTGTGGACTAGCACTGTCTGTGTTGTAGAACTTTCGCTGCCATGTTTTGTCTTCATCGTAAAGGAGGATAAATCCTTCCTGAGGCTATCTTAAAGTTGCCCAAATAATTTTAAACCATTTTATTTTGTGCAGAAGGGGTCACTGCCTCTGTAGCCATGCTTGCTTTTGTGCTGTGGTATTGCTGGGACAACAACCCAGAGACTCCGCACCAGATTTTGTCACAGGGCTGTTACGACAGTTGAATTCTAGCAAATTGCAGTCCAGTGGTTTTTTTTTTTTTTTGTCCTTCTTTCCCCTACACAGTAGCTACTTATAATTTAATTATTTAATTTCTTATGGCCATAGTCTAATACAGGCTGAAAGAGACCTCTGTTCTAAGCTTTTATTGTAGTCTGGACAGAGCACGTTGTTATTATTATTATTATTTAATGCTGAGCAGAGCACATTGCTACATGTTCATGTTCCCAATTAAGCAATGGAAATACTCAGCAACTCTGCTGAGAAAGTGCTGGATTCCCTTCCTTTGTCTATCCTCAATGTCCCTTGTTCCCTTTTTGTGAGTGATAACTTCATGGTGCAGTAGTCTGACAGTAGGGACACACTGAGTTACTCTAGTTTGATGTTTCCATTGCAATATTTGGCTGAATGGTAGTTGGCAGCAAAATCCATCCCTATGCCTCCAGAGACTCATTAAAATTGGGTAGCTCTGAAGTACAAGCAAAATGATTTCTGTTTGGACTGCGTTGCCAATTTAACAGATGTGTGAAAGGTAAAATGATTAAGGAGCTTCTTGTAAGGAAATTCCTCTAACTAGGCACTTTCCAAAAACTTCCAATAAGTGTTCACTTATTAGACCAACTTTGTAGATGTAACTTCTCTTCATCATGTACTGCATACATGAGAGACTTCTTTAGCATCCCATAGTTCCTTACAAGATTTATCATTATCATATTCCTTACAAGACTTACACAAGTAGTAATTTGTGTATGTGCTTAAAACAGAGGATTGTGAGCACCATTTCAGGACCTATACTAGTTCAGTGATGCAGCTGCTTCCTTTGGATGTAGCTGGATGAACTTTGTCTCCTCAAACCCTCCCTGGAGCTTGCACAGATCTCAGCCACTCACCCCCCTCAAGCTGGAAGGTTCCTTTCCAAGTTTCTGGAGACCAGCAAGCACACAGTGCACAGACCTGTAGAATCATTAAGGTTGGAAAACACCTCCAAGATCATGGAATCAGCCATCAACCTAACATCACCATGGACATTAAACCATGTCCTGAAGTGCCATGTCCACAGGTTTCTTGAACACCTCCAGGGATGGTAAATCCACCACCTCCCTGGGCAGCCTGTTCCAATGCCTGACCATTCTTGCAGCAAAGAATTTTTTTCCTAATATCCAACCTAAACCTTCCTAGTTCAACTTTTGAGGCCTTTTCCTCTCATCCTATTGCTAGTTACCTGGGAGAAGAGACAGATCCCCCACCTCCTGCTACCTCCTTTCAGGCAGTTGTAGAGAGTGAGAAGGTCTCTGCTCAGCTTCCTTCTCTCCAGACTGAACAATCCCATTAACTCCATTAGCCACTGAGCACACACAGTTGTTCTGGCAGTGAATTTAGGAGCTGTACATAGACAAGCCACTTTTTGGCCAGGATTTGGCCACAGCTAGATATTCCAGCTCTCTCTAATTATGAGAGGTTTGCTGTCAGTTGATAGAGAGGAAGAAAGAGCTGTTCTGAATCCCCAGGCAAAACTGCTTCAATCTGGACTCATAATTTTAGCTCTAATCATAAAGGAGTATCTACTACAGTTTTATTTTAAGCTCTTTTTGTGGAGGTGGCAGACTGAAGCTGCATGAGCCCTGACACTGGAAAGGAAATAATACCCGGCATGCAGGCTGCTCACTCAAGTGCAGGTGTCATGCAGGAGGTCAAGACAATCCCACTAACACATTCAGCAGAGAGATCTCCCCTCTGGCACATTCACAGCTGCCAGCCGGGGTGCCCAAAGTGGGTTGCCAAAAGGCCAGATGCTGCTAATCACCATCTGGGTGGCAGGACCCCCCGAGCCGCTCCGGCTGCGGTGCTGGGGACCCTGCCAAGGCAGCGCAGAATGTTTCTGCAGCGCCGGTAGGTTTCCCTAATTCACTCTTACACACACAACTCAAATGGGGAAATATTGAATTTGACAGGGCAAACAAATGGTGCTTTAGTGGAGAGATGATACTTTAAGCATATGATAGCCATCTGCCTGTTCCTTGCCGTGATTGTTGGGAGTTATAATTGGACACGTGGTTTTGACACCTACAGAGACTGGCTGGCATTGCCACCAGGCAATTTTAAGTGGGACAGAGAGCTTAAGGAGTGTGAATTTTCACTTGGCTGCAGTCCCCACAGGCTCGTTAGGGATCAGGGAATGATCAGGGAGATAAATGGTTAACAAAGGTTCTGCTTTGGTTAAAGCTAGGTGCACAAACTGCACACATGGTGTGTCTAAAACTAGTGACGATTTCTTCCTGGATTAAACCAAAATGTACCATTTTGTATATAAATATTCTGTGTTTACACCTGTTGGTGTTCATAGTTGAGGTCTGACTGCTTGTAAGCAACATTTTTGTGTTGGTGCAGGTCATTTGATCATAGAATCATTTTGTTTGGAAAAGACCTTTAAGATCATCAAGTTCAACCATTCTTTAACTCTGCAAAGTCTGGTGCATGTCCCTCATTACCACATCTCTGCCCCTTTTAAATACCTCCAGGAAGAGGGATTCAAACACCTCTCTGGGGAGCCTGTTCCACTCTTTGCGAACCCTTGCAGAGCTCTCAAACAGGCTCATGCCCCATCCTGAGAGCTCAGGCAGGAGCAGTGCTGCCCACCTAAGCCTGGGCAGGAACAACCATCTCCACCTGCATGATTGCATGCTCGGTACTATGTGCTGCAGCTCTCTGCTGCTCAAATCACAGCTCCTGTAATTGCAGTTCTTTTCTTAGTAAAGGACAATAACCTTTTCACAGATTCCCCCCCCTCCATTTCAAAATACCAATTTTTAGCCCAGACTTGTTGCTAAATTCTATTTTAATCCTGTGTTTTTTTGTTTTTTTTTTTTTTTTTTTTTTTTTTGTTAAACTGGAGGTTGCTGAATTCAGGAACCACAATTACGTGAAGATAATGCTGATAATCTTCTTCTGCAGTTTACCCACAAAACGTCTGCATGTGCTGTTTATCCTCTTGCTATGGAATGCTACTGGCAGCAACCAGTCCTGTGAAAAGCTGCCTCTTTACCAGGGAGCTCTGCAAAATGCAGGCATGAGCAGGAGCGTGTAATGGATCTGTCATGGGAGTGTGTGGGTGGAGGGCGAGGAAGGACAAGGGGTGCACAGAAGCTGGAATCTGTTTGCTCACATTAATGGCTATAAGGAACAGAACTGCCCAAAAATCCCACTCTGGAGTCCTGAGAGTGGCTGCCAAGCCCCTGGGGACCATCTGCGGCATGGAGGAGGTCCTGGCGTATCCCTCTGTGTGTATGAAGGGTGGCTGAGAGCAGCTGCAGCTATCAGCAGAGATGGCATGGTGAGAGGAGAAGTGGCAGCAGCTGAGTCCACTCTTCTTATACTGGCTGCACAGTGGCAAGAAATGATTGTGCAGCAACCCAGACCTTTCCAGGAGGGTTGTCTGCTGCAATGCATCTGGACACAGTTATTTGCAACCTTTTTCCACAGTGCACAAGTTCGTGCATTTTAAGCTCTGGACAAAGGCTGTCTAGAGAGCCCTGGCTCTAGCAGATGCTAGTAGCCAGGGTCATTGCTGTATATTCCAATTTTCCATACAGAATTTCCCCACATTCCCCCAGAGTCACCTAAGAGAGTGCAAGGAGCTGGCTGGCTGGAAGTGGTGTGTAGAATCATAGACTGGTTTGAGTTGGAAGGGACCTTAAAAATCACCTAGTTCCAAGCCCCCACCATGGGCAGGGACACCTTCCACTAGCCCAGGTTGCTCAAGACCCTATCTAACCTAGCCTTGAACACCTCCAGGGAGGGGCTATCCACAACTTTCTTTGGCAACCTGTTCCAGTGTCTCTCCACCCTCACTCTAAATGATTCTTCCTAAGCTCCAATCTAAATCTACATCATGAGGGAAAGTGTTGCAGCGACAAGGCAGGGCACCAACGTGGCTCTATTGTGTGCAAGTCGATCTCTTTGATTCTGGATGTGCCTATTTCAGCTGGAAAGGCAAGTGGTGATGTGGCTCAGGCATTTGTAAAGTGGGGTGGGAGGAAAACAAGCTTTTAATATGATGTGCCTGGCTGATCTTCATTTCATAACAATGCATGGTGGGGCAGTCATTTCCCATCAGGTATTCCTGATGCATTTGAAATGTGACTGCTCTCTCTCACAGTCTGTAACTCGGTGGTTCATGCCCAGGCACAGGAGGGTCAGTAGAGCCTTGGTTAATTGCTGGGTGAAAGCTATGCCAGCATAAAGATCCCCTTTGGCACCACAGAGTGCTGCTTGGACCAAGACCTAATTTCCTTCTTTATTGGTAAATTAATTCTTGAAAGCAAAAGAAGATGTGGCTCTGACAGGACCAGACCTGAACTCCTCTAGCTCTCTACCAGCAGTGATGTGAGGCAGGAGCACATCTTTGTCCTTGCCCTGTGAGTGGACATTAGAGGGCCCATTCTTTGTCTCCAGAAATAAGGGTAATGTAGGGTCAATGAATTGCTGCTGCTGCTGCCAGGCTCAGTTTGTAAGGCTTGTTTTTATTTAGGTTTTTCTAATGGAGATTAGAATCATAGAATAGTTTGGGTTGAAAGACACCTTGAAGATCATGTAGTTCTAACCCCCCTGCCATGGGCAGATGAGCGTTTGGGAATGATTTAGATGTGTTTAGTTTTAAATTCTCAAGACTTTCTCAGGTTTATGGTATCAACTAATGCTAAATCCCAAGCCTGCTGTTGATTTCCTCCTTTGCAGTGCTCTGCTACTCTGTCCCAGGCACTATTTAGCTAACTACTGTCCTAATTACCTGCAAAAATGCCAAAGCAAAACAAAAGTGAGACCCCAAACTTGGGTTACAGATTGTTTTTCCTTTGCTGAGGGAACAGTGTTTTCTCTCCATGCATTTCAAGGCACAGTGCTGTTCATGAACGATTTAAAAGGGAAATATTTGATACTGCAGGGGGGGCTGGTAATGACTTAATCAAAAGCAAAATACCCCTTTGCTTCAGCTCAATGTTCATATAGTTCAGTTCTTATTAGCATTGATTTTCCCCAAGCCTTTAGCATCCTCATTATGAAAGGCAGCATAATGAATTTTAGCAATAAATAAGAATGTTGGAGCAACAAAAGAGGCCATTCTTCTGCTCACTGCTGTGTTGGTGTGAAGCTTCTGCTACATTTCTGGAGGAGCTCTCCCTTGCCAGCTGTAGGTTTCCTCAGCAGCCATGTGGCAAACATTGTGCCCCCCATCTCCATCCATATGCAGGACAGGAGAGGTCAGGAATCACCTGGTATGTGGAATAATCACCTGGTATGTGAAGCAGACACAAATCCCACTCCGTTCAGCCCACCAGTTGCCAAGCAAAGCATCCCTTCTGTGGCTTAAGAGAAGTCTTGAGGAGAAAGATTTGAAAGTGTTGGTTGATGAAAAACTCAGCATGAGCCAACAATGTGCT
Organism: Psilopogon haemacephalus; assembly: GCA_013396835.1. Taxonomy (NCBI): domain Eukaryota; kingdom Metazoa; phylum Chordata; class Aves; order Piciformes; family Megalaimidae; genus Psilopogon; species Psilopogon haemacephalus. The sequence goes on from VWZI01005210.1 coordinate 529,195, forward strand.
CTTACAGCCCAGAAGGCAGCCATGTGCTGCATGGCTGCATCAAAAGCAGTGTGAGCAGCAAGATGAGAGAGGGAGTTCTCTTCTTCTCTTGTGAGATCCCAGCTGAAGAATGTGTCCAGCTCTGGGGCTCCCAACATGAGAAGGGCATGGAACTGTTGGAGTGGATCCAGAGAAGGCCATGAAGATGATCAGAGGGCTAAAGAATTTCCTCTATGGGGACAGACTGGGGGCTGTTCAGCCTGGAGAAGAGAAGGCTCTGGGGAGACCTTAGAGCAACCTTTCAGTAGCTGAAGTGGTCTACAGGAGAGTTGGGAGTGACTTTTGACAAGGACTTGTAGTGACAGGATGAGAGGGAATGGATTCAGACTAGAAAAGGGGAGACTTAGACTAGATATTAGGAAGAAATTCTTTAGAGTGAGGGTGGTAAGACAGTGGCACAGGTTTTCCGGGGAGATTGTGGATGCCCCCACCCGGAGGTGTTCAAGGCCAGGCTGGATGAAGCCCTGAGCAACCTGGTCTAACGGAAGGTGTCACTGCTTGTGACAGGAACATGTTGGAACTAGATGATTTGAAGGTCCCTTCCAATCCAAACCTTCTGTGATTGCTTCTAACACCTAACAAAGAGGTTGTGGGTTCCTGCTGTGTGCCTGTCCGTGTGACTGTGGTTCACCCTGGAAGAAGTGATCCTATGCCATGCTGGTGGCTGAGGAGCATGCTGAGTTTCTAGTCTGGTGATGTTTTTATTTAAGCCAGTTGGGAGTCTCTGACATTCTCAATTACGGCTTATTTGCAGACACTCTTTGCAATTGAAATGCACTTTGCAACCGGCGCACCTAAGGTCTGCTCTGGGACAAGCTAAAATCTCACCACGGAAGGTATGAAAGTGTGTGGCATTTGCAGTGCTAATAGAGGAGCTGGAAAAAAAAAATGCCTACACTTTCTTCCGACCTTTTCAGCAATGACTTGGTCACCAGTCCTTCCCACGGTTCTTCATTGATCTGCTAATTACAAACCAATACCAGCTTAGGCTGTCTGAAAAACAACTGCACATTTTCATTTAATTAGTTGGACTATCTGCTTCATTGCCACGGAAGTTACGGAGAAGAAAACATTTACTTAGAGGGGAGATTCCTAAGTAGGATGTCTCAGATGTCCTGAACATGTAGGAAATAAATGGGAGAGTTAAGTCTGGGTTGGTGAGAGGTGCCTGGGTGTACTTAGCTCAGGACATGGAGATGCAGCATGTCCATGTCCTGACTTGTAAGCACAGAATCTCACTTGTTCTTATCCAGACTTTCACAGAATCACACTGGAAGGGACCTCTGGAGATCATCTAGTCCAGCCCCCTGCTAAAGCAGCTAGAGCAGGTTGCACAGGGTTGCACAGGTTGTCCAGGTGAGTTTTGAAAGTCTCCAGAGGAGACTGCACAACTTCTCTGGGCAGCCTGCTCCAGGACTCTGGCACCCTCACAGGAAGGAAGTTCCTCCTTAAGTTCAAGTGAAACCTTCTGTTTTCTAGTTTGTGCCTCTTGGTTGCCTTTCATTAGCCAAATGGCACCTGTCAGCCCGAGCAGCAATTCAGGCCAGAGGGCAACCATGCCACATGCCCTGAGCGAGAGCTGCATGAACCTATTTCTGCCATTTCTCAGAAGTAGAATCCCTGCATGGGTACACCCCCAGCAAGACCCTTTGTGGGAACTACAGACTCCCTGAGTATTCAGAAATGATGGAACTGTCTTTACTTATTATATTTCTTACTTACTGTTCTTACTTATTATTACTAACAATTATTATTGTATATTATGATTATTTTATTTAAGGTGAGAAGAAACAGCAGCTGTTCTACTTTGGCTTCTACCTTCTGAGCTTCTAAAAATGGCTGACTCACTATAACTAGCACCTTTTTAATGTACAACTTTATTGATAAGAAATCTTTTTATTGAAAAAAAAAAAAAAAAAGAAAGGCAGGAACTTTTCTGGGTCTTATCTCAGTACCAGGACCTACTGGGTAAATTGCCAAATCATCCTGGGATTTACATTAAAAAGCCCAGGGTTAGCTATCCCAAAGACATCGCTCTGCAACTCCCTTATTTATGTGTTGCTGAATTAATCAGCAAGCCCAATGAAGCCTTCAGAGTGAGGGTTTCCATGATATACAATCATAGAATTATTAAGAGTAGGAAAAGACCTCTAAGATCAAGTCCAGCTGTCAAGACCACTGTGCCAAATAACCCATGTCCTAAAGTGACACATCTAGCTGATTTTTGAACACCTCCAGTGATGGTGACTCCACCACTTCCCTGGGCAGCCTGTTCCAACGTCTGGCTAGATTTTGGAGGAATGCTTTGCAGCGTCCTCCTGCAGCATGGATGGGTCCTGTAACACCTCCCAGGACAGGCTGACTGCTGGAGGAGAAGCAGCCTCGCCTCTTCCAATTTCATTCACTCAACGCTATCAGCTCCTTTGGTACGTTTCAAAGCAGCAGGATGCCCTTTCCTCTGGCTGCTGAGGCTGTGCTTCTTTTCCTGGTCTTTCCCCTCCTGTTCCACCTTGCACAGCAGGGCTGCTGAAGCCCAGCTTGAAGGGAAGCAGCATCTGCAACACATGCAGAGAAAACCTTTATCCACACCAGCACGCCCCTCCATCCACCACATCACTTTGCCTCCAACTTGTTTTCCCTCGGAGCCAGCAGGGTGGGATGGGGAAGAGGCAGGGAACGGCAGAGAGAGAGGCAGGGAGCCATCCCCGCGTTTCCAAAGCTCTGGCACGATTCCTGCCATCCTACTAGTGTGGATGTGATGGGAATGAGAATGGTGGAGCTCTGTCCTCACGCAGTGCTTTGTAAATGAATCGCTTTGATCTCAGGCGGATTTCCCTCTGCTATTTTTAGATGCAGCGAGGATAACCGAGGGATGTCGATTCTAATGCAGACAGAAAGGAGTTTCAGATGCAGTTTTCCTCCTGGGGCAGGAGAGAAGAGCAGAAGGAGGAAAACAAGGCAATCTCCACCAGCATTTCTGAGTCTTCTGGAACAGAGATAGGTCACCAAGCCCTTGAGGCTAGAGAGGGATGTTCCCCAAATACAAAATTCATGAGACATCTGATAATTCCCCTTATGCTTCTCCTTGTTGCCTTTTGTACAACTCACCACACTGCCACAGCACAGAGTCGGGTCCTGTGATTAAATTCAGCTTTGTATTGTCAGGGATATGTTTATAAGGGACTGCTAATAGTTACCCTTTGATTTCAAAATCATTGCAATGTCTCTTTCTTTCCCTGCTTTAAGGATATATGTGGAGGTCTCAGAGTGCTTGGTTTTGCTCATGTCAGTTCCTGCTTTGCATTTAGCCTTCAACAATAATTCTTAAAACCCAAAAACTTAAGCAAAGGAAGAAACAGATAAGCAAATGAAGCTTCTGTAGTGGAGTGAGTGTTTGAGTGCAGGTTTGCACACATATGCTGCATAGAAGAGCAAGAACCTGTTTACAGGGAGAAAGCTCTTCCAAAGGGGTTTTTTTCTCCCCTTCTTCTCCCATCTCCCGTTGCTGGGGAAACCACCATCCCCAGCGCTCCGAGTGGCTGACTCACCCAGCCTGGTGCTCTGCCACACGCATCCTGCCTTGAGCTACAGCACGGGAACAAAGGAAATACAGACTTCAGCAGTTCAACGTGAAATACACGAACCCTCCTTTCCCCATGTCTCCGGGATGTGACTGGTGACAGCTGGCTGGAAGAGGCTGTAGAAAAGGCATGGAAGAAGCTTTTTGTTGGTGCCTCAGGGAAGAAAGAAGCAGTGCAACCTGGAGCGATGTGGGTCCCTAGCTCTGCCAAGGCCAGCAGACCTGCAGGAGGCTGAATCCAAAGGGAATGCCATAGCTACAAAGGCTGCTGAAGCTGATGGAGAAAACCCCTACTGATTTTCATTGGGCTTACTTCTCTATAAATATTTGCAGCAACATGAACAAGTCCTCTTCCTCTGCCCCCTCCAGCCTCTGTGTTGGCATCTTTTGGAGTGGAGCTCAGTTCCACCCAGCTGTGAGCTCTGGGGCTTGTAATGGGCATTTGTTTGTTTTCAGTTGTGGTGCCCAGGGTGCCTGTAGTTAGAGGATGGTTTTCCACATACAGTGGTGCAATGAACCTGGTAATCTGTTAGCTGAAGCCAAGATGCTAATATACTTAGGCTTAAAAATCCCAGACCATCAGGTCAGCTAAATAAGCTTAAATGTCGGAAGCTTAAAAATAAGAAAATTAGGATCTGCTTGGGTTTTGTGATGCATTTACCAGTGCTTTATTCAGCTTTTCTCCTGTCTGGAGAGCTAGAATTTTAGCTGCTGCTTTGGTGCTTCTTGTTTTTGTGTTTTGTTTTTATCCAGTGCCATAGATTTGAGGAGAGTGGGGATCCGAGGGCTGCGATGAGACTGCAGGAGAGCAGTGAACACAGCAGGCCTGTCAGCAACCAGAAATCAAGCTTAGCAGGTTGTCGTTAGGCTGGTGTGCTTGGTTCCTGGCCTTGGCAAGCTTTTGGGAAACTGAGCAATAACTGGAAATTTCCCCTGCCCAGGGTTCTGGGCAGCCTGTGATGTACAGATGTTTCTAACATCTGCATCTGAAAGCAGAGCTCTGATGTTAACAGTTGCTGAGGTCTGAGACTGTCAATGCCAGCTCTAGACTACCAATTTTTAAAACACAACCTTCCCCTCCCCCCAGTTCCTTTTTTTCCCCCAACACTGGGCTACAATGCAGTTCTTCAGGTTAAGTTCATCCAGCTGAAGCAAAAAGGTTCAGATTTGGAAAAAGAGCTCCAAATGTTGTGTCTCTTTGGTTACTAGAGCACAAATATGCATGACCAGGTGAAACATCCTCCTCAGCCCCTTCTCTATGGACAGCTCCTGACAAAACATTCCAAAACCTCTTTGGTACCCAGGATGCCCTTTCCTCAGTAGCACCAGGGCAGCCTTGTGTCTGCTCCAACAGACAGGTCTGCACTGGCTGTGGTTATTCTGAATGCCCTTCCACAATGAAACATTCCCTTTTTGTTCTCTGTTTCTGCTTCAAGCTTTCTTTTTCCTCAGGAGTCCCTCTGGGCTCAATGCTACCAGTAACTCTGCTTTGCTTTCTTCTCCAGCCCAGAGAAAGCTCAGACCTGCAAATCTGCACTTTCCCAAGAGAAGAAGGAGAAAACTCAGCTGTGGAAATTACTTTGTCCTTTGTTCACCTCAGATAAGTGCTGCTCAGGTGCTCAGGGTCAGGTCTTCTTCAGAGACAGGTGAATATTCTCTTGTTCTTTTGCACACAGAAGAAGGAATATAGTGAAAGACAGTTCTGATGACAGGTGCTCCTGCAGAGCCACTGCTCTCCAGCTCTGATGATCTTCCAAGGGATGTTGCACTCTGCAGGTATGTTGTGGGAGGAGTGACCTTCTGGTGAGGACAGAAACCTACTGCTGGGAGAAGAGCAAAAAATTTTGCTCTGCAGGGCTATGGTTTTTATTTGCAAGATTAGATTAGAATTTTGCACCTGCAGATTTAAGTTTGTCTCTCTCCACTGTCTCTTGCCATGTCCTGTTCAGGTAGCTGTGGAAGATCATGGGGCAGGTACATCATCTCTGCAGCTCCTGGCAGCTCCAGCCACCTCCTCACACACACAGAATCACAGAAACATGGAATGATGGGGGTTGGAAGTGACCTCTGGAGATCATCTAGTCCAATCTCTGTACATGAGCAGGTTCAGCTAGATCAGGTTGCATAGGAACACATCCAGGAGGGTTTTGAAAGTGTCCAGAAAAAGAGCCTCTACAGTCTCTCTGAGCAGCCTGCTCCAGGACTCCAGCAACCTCATTACCAAAACATTTTATGTTTTTCCTTATGTTCAGATGGAACCTTCTGTGTTCCTGTTCATACCACTGCCCCGTGTCCTGTTCCTGGCCACCACTGATAAGAATCTGGCCCCATCCTCTTGACCCTCATCCTCTAGATATTTATAAGAATCGATATCTCCCCTTCTCAGTCTTCTTCAGGTTAAACAGATACAGGTCTCAGTCATTCTTTGAAGGAAGTTCCATCTCTGACCCAGCTCTTCATATCTCACCCCCATTTCTTGCTGTGTACAACACACTACTGCTCACTGTACTCTGGAAGGCAGATGTGGGTCTTTTTCCACTTTCTTGGTAAGGTCCATCAGCTGCCCAGAGCTCCATGTGAGCTGCTCTCCTGGGGCCAGAGCCCTTGCTCATATGAGAATCTTTTGCTGCAGCTGGGCATTGGCTGCAGCTCACTGTGGTGTGACCAGGTGTAACTGTAGAGCTGCCAGAAGTCAGGGCAGGAGAAGTGTTTTTAGCTAGAGTAATGAGGCAGCATTTCAAGCCTAGACATAAGCCAGTGCTGGATTTCCACAACAGACATTTGGATTCATAGTCTGGACTGCATCCTGAATCCTAAAACCCATTTCCTGGTGAATTCTTAGTTCTGCAAGTAGGTCATGCCTGCTCCTTCCCCTTGGGTACAGCAGAGACTTGGCAGGTCTAAATAATAACTCTCTTTGCTCTTTGATGTTAGATGTCACAAAGTTGTTCCCTGCCATCCACTTTTCATTTCCTCAGTTCCTGCAAAAATCCTGCTGAACACGCAAGTTAATGAAGGATAAGACATTTCTAGGTCCCAGCAGCTCTTGTGGCATGTGGTACCTCCCCCCCTCCCCATTGTGACCTATTGCTATGGCCTGGCATGGGAGAGATGCTGGAAGGACCACAATGTCCTCTGAAGTCACAGGGAACACAAAACTTGTCTTTAAGCTGCAGTTCTCATCTGCAGTCCCCAAACCTGATGACCTATAAAGGAAGCCACAACCTATAAGGTGTGCCCAGGTACTTAGCAGGAGTATCTCTGCTGGGTGTGGAAGTGACTCCTCCAGCTCGCTTGGAGCTGCTGGGCTGTGTTAAAGCCATCAGAGCTTCCAGTTCCACCGTGCAAGTGCTCATGCCTGTGTTTTCATAGAATCATAGAATTGCTTTGGTTGAAAGAGACCTCTAAGAGCATCAAGCCCAGCTGTCAAGCTAAGACCACCATGGCCATTAAACTGTGTCCCAAAGTGCTATGTCTACACATTTCTTTAACACATCCAGGGATGGAGACTCCACCACCTTCCCAGACAGTCTGTTCCAATGCCTGACCACTCTTCAGGAAGGAATTTTTTTTTTCCTAATATGCAACCTAAACCTCTTCTGGCATAAATTCAGGCCATTTCCTCTCATTCTATCAACTGGTAATAGAGAGAAGAGACCAACTCCACCTCACTCCAGCCTCCTTTCAGAGAGTTGCAGACAGCAATGAAATCTTCCCTCAGCCTCCTCTTCTCCAGATAAAATAATCCCAGTTCCCTCAGCCACTGCTCATAAGACCTGTTCTCCAGACCTGTACATGTTCAACAGAGTCTCTGTCATGGAGGTTTCAGCTTCTACAGGGAGCCTTTGAAAGACCTTGTCCTAATTATGAAGCGATTCCAGTGGCATTTTAAATTATGGCTGAGTTTTACATAATTCTTTTGATATGTGTTGTTATGACATGGAAGGTTTTCTCTCTGCCAGACGCAGTGAATTATGTAAGGTCTTTGTTTTGTGGTGTGTCAGGATAATTTGAACCATTGCACAGTTTCAGGGATGCACTTTCAAAGGGCCTGGTCCTGCACGCAGCTGCGACAGCACTGGTAAGCTTCATGAACTTTATTAAATCTCTACTATATTACATAAGCTAACAGCCAAGTTTGTGTGACAGTGTTCAAACTGGAAAGTCAAGGGTGTGAGGAGCAGGAAACATCTGAAACGAACAATGTCAACAATGTGCTCTTGCAGCTCAGAAGGTCAGTTGCACCCTGGCCTGCACCAAAGCAATTGTGGCCAGCAGCATGAGAGAGGTGATTCTGCCACTCTGCTCTGCTGAGACCTCGCCTGCAGTATTGTGTCCTTCTCCTGGGGCCTGAACACAAGAACATGGACCTACTGGAGTGGGTCCAGAGAAGGGCCACAGGATGATCAGTGGATTGGAGCACCTCTTCTACAAAGACAGGCTGAGAGAGTCAGGATTGTTCACTCTGGAGAAGACTCCATGGAGACCTTGTAGCAGCCTTCCAGTACCTGACAATCCTACAAGAAAGCTGGAAAGGAACTGTTTAGAAGCTTTTGGAACACTAGGACAAGGGACAATGGCTTGAAACTAGAGCAGGGCAGATTTAGATTGAACATTAGGAAGAAGTTCTTCACTATTAGTGTGGTGGAACACTGGAACAGGTTGCCAGGAAGGTGCCCAGGGAATGTGCCCATCCCTGGAGACATTCAAGATGAGGCCTGATGGGGCTCTGAGCAACCTGCTCTAGCTGGGGCTATCCCTGCTTACTGCAGGGAGGGGTTTGGACTAGAGACAACCTCTGAAGGTCCTTTCCAATCCAGTGCATTCTATGAGTCTGTGATTCTGTAGCCCCTTTCCCAGGCTTCCAGCACTGCTTCATTATATGATCAAATGCTGGTTCTTCTGCAGGGGCTCTGCTGCAGCCGCTGAGCAGCTGCCTGATGCAAGTCAGTGGGCAGCGATTCAAAAAGCTGTTTTCTTCCCATCATTTAGTGTGCGTGGTCCCAGCCCTTGTTTACTGCATGCTGGCTGTGAGGATGAAATACTGTTTGTGCTGGGTTCATTTATTTATTTATTTTCCCTGTGACACTCATTACTCCAGTCATGTTTGTTTATTTCACATGCAAACTATTAATTAATTTGTCTCCGTGAAGCCCAGGAAGGCAAGGGGGGAAACATTGTCACTTTATAGATAAGGAACAGAGGCACAGAAGGATTCTGTCAAGAATACCAATTAATTTGGGATGTTTCACTCAGGATGTCTCCTTGCATGCATGAATTTTGGGCTTGTTTTAGTGCCGCTGTGTCTTTAGACATGGGCAGGGCAGGGCTGCGCTTGGCAGCTGCTGCCCAAGCAGAGCAGCTGCCCAAAACATTTCCCAGGGCACAAGAGATGAGGCAGCAGCCACATGGAGCTGAAGGGAGGAGGTGTTAGTGAAGGGGTGGAACAGGCTGCCCAGGGAGGTGGTGGAGTCACCATCCCTGGAGGTGGTCAAGAAATGTGTGGACATGGCATTTTGGGGCATGGGTTAGTTGGTGTTGGGATGACAGTTGGACTTAAAGATTTGGAGGTCTCTTCCAACCTTAATGACTCTGTGAGAGGCATCCTCTGTGTGAGGATGCATGCAGTGTCTTCTTGGCCATGATTTGCTTGATAAAGAGAATTTTAAAGCAAGAGGATGAAGTAAAACAGTGCTGTGACTTTGTGGGTGCTTTCCTGCCAGCTCTTTGCTTTGTGTCTGTTCAGGCACCAGCTGACAGAGTGTAGCCCATTACTGATTGTCACATCCATCACTAAAGGATGCCAGCATGCTGGGCAGAGGTTGCAGAACCATAGCATTGCAGAATAGTTTGGGTTGGAAGGGACCTTTAAAGGTCATCTACTCCAACCTCCCTCTGGTAAGCAGGGACATCTTCAACCTAGATTCTATGGTCCTGTTCTGGCAAAGGGGTGGTGGGGGGTTGGACTCGATGATCTCCAGAGGTGCTTTGCAACCCCTCACTTCCTGTGATATCCTCTGAACTAAATCATGTTGCTCAGAACCATGTTCAACCTAACCTTGAATGCTTCAAGCAGTGAGGCTTCTGCCACCTCTCTAAGCAACCTGTTCCAACAAGCAGTATTTCACCACTCTCACTGTAAAAAGAAGAAAAAAAAAAAAAGTCCTCCTTATATCCAGTCCAAATGTCCCCTCTTCTAGTTTAAAAGCATAACCCCCTGTACACAACAAGCCTTGCTAAAAGAAGTGTCCCTTTAAGTACTGAAAGGCCACAGTGAGGTCTTCCTGAGGTATTTTGCATGGAGGTCAAAAGAGGAGGAAATCACCCCTGTGGTTCTCTCACCTGGACTGCACCAGCAATGCAAATCACAGAGTCACAGAACTTTAGATGTTGGAAGTGACCTCAAAAGATCACTGAGTCCAAGCTCTCTGCCCTAGGGTAGTTTGCACAGGAATGCATCCAGGTGGGGTTTGAAAGTCTCCAGAGAAGGAGACTCCACAACCTCTCTGGACAACCTGCTCCAGGGCTTTGTCACCATCACTGTAAAGAAGTTTCTCCTCATCTTGAGGTGAAGCATGAATGGTGACTTGCACTATGCAGGCAAACATGGACCCCAGCTGCAGGTCCACGCTGAGCTCACCAACCTCCTTGACTTGCTTTAGACCCTGATTTGCCGTCTCCTAGACCATAAATGAGAGCCCTGAGAACGACTGCAGCAACTTTCACTTGTCCAAGTTCCAAAAGTATTTATACAATGTAATCGATGAGTGGCATTGATTTTATTTGCACTAAGTAACTCCTTGGGACCTGGATAATAGCTGTGGGTGTGCGTGGTGCTGTGCAAACACGCCGTAAATAAATGGAGCTTGCAAATCAATTGCCAGATCCCAGTGATTAATCTCCTCATAGTAAAATACTGTGAGCTCTGTCCAGTATGGATTTTTCACAAAGCCTGACCTAAGAGGTTTCGGCGTTGTTTATTTTGGGAAGGTTGCCCTTTAAGCCCTGATCTTCCACTTTTTAAAAGGTCGTGGAGGGGTTTAAATATCATGGATGCTTAGGAAGCAGGGCTCCCTGAGTGCCTTGACAGCTGCCTTCATCAGAACAAATCAAGGTCCTGTTCAAATAAGTGCTCTGCCACAGAGGCTGAAGCCTGGGTTCTTGTGGGGAATTTCACACCTCTGTCCTCTTTGGCTGCTGGTGCTGAATACAGAAAGTGTTGTAAAGGTTACTCCCAATGCCTGGGCACATGAAGACGTGTGAGGAGCAGCACAGACATTTTCCTTCATCCAGTCACTGCCTGGTTCATTTTCTGACATTTGTGAGAGCAGTATAATGTGATGGCATCAGGAACAGTGTGGGCAGCAGGGCCAGGGAAGTCCTTCTGCCCCTGTACTTAGTGCTGGTTAGACCACATCTTGAGTACTGTGTCCAGTTCTGGGCCACTCAGTTTAAGAAAGATGCTGAGGTGATGGAAGGTGTCCAGAGAAGTGCACCAAGGCTGGTGAGGGGGCTGGAACACAGCCCTGTGAGGAGAGGCTGAGGGAGCTGGAGGTGTGAAGCCTGGAGGAGGCCCAGGGCAAATCTTACTGCTCTCGGCAACTATCTGAATGGAGGTTGTAGTCAGTTGGGATTGGTCTCATCTGTCAGATTAGACCATGGCAATCCCTTCCCCAGCCTTGGTCTTCCCAAGCTGTGTACAGTCAAATTGACTTCCAGTCTCATCCATCCCTAGAATTAGACTAATAGAATTGTTTTGGTTGGAAGAGACCTCTAAGATCATCAAGTCCATTCTTCAGCCTAAGATTGCCAAGGCCTTTAAACCATATCCTCAAGTGCCATGTCCACATTTCTTGAACACATCTAGGGATGGTGACTTCACCACCTTCCTGGGAAGCCTGTTCCAATCTCTGACAATTCTTTCGGTAGAGCATAGTTTTTCCTAATATCCAAACTGAACCTCCCCTGGCACAATTTCAGTCCTTTTTTATATGGCTCTTCTTCAGTGTCCCAAAAAGGGACCAACTTCCTTTTCTCTTTATCCTCCTCATCCTCTCTTAGCACACACAGTGCAACAAGGCAGGGCCACCTGGTCCGGACTTCATCATCTGAATCTTGAATATTCCACGTGGTGGTCCACATTTGATTTTAAATAGGGAAAAGGGCTTTTAATGTAATTTATATGCAATTAGGTTTCATGTCTACCACACCTTTTGTTGTCTCTTTTCTCATTATATCTTTGCTGAAAAAACTTTCTTCACTTCAAGAGTGGTCAAGCATTGGAATAGGTTGTCCAGGGAGGCAGTGGAGTCACCATCCCTGGAGGTGTTAAAAAAAACCCTGTGGACATGGCACTTTGGGACATGGCTTAGTGTCCATGGTGGTGCTGGGCTGATGATTGGACTCAATGATCTTAGAGGTCTTTTGGGACCAAAACAAATTCTATGATTCTGTGCTCTCTTTTTAAAGCACTTCTAGACATGCATCACTTTATTTCAAAGCACAGCACTAACTTTTAAGAGGACCAGGTGGTGCCTGAGCCATTTGGATTGGGATGTTTTTGGTTCTAAGAGTAGTTACAGGACAGGGAATGTCCATGTTTGGTGCTTGTAGCTGATGCTGCTGATAAATTCACAGTGATAGTCTGAAGCTCACTTGGACAGGGCTGAGGTATTTGGCAGAGCACTGTTATCCATTACATGTGAGAACTAACACAAAACATCTGATTACAAATTTGGCTTACAAATCAATTCTTCCTTTCTGGTTGTAGAGCAATAATGTGGCTTTAGCCCAAGGTTTGGACAATAGATAAAACAGTTAAATCCACTACTGATCAACTGCTTGCCCTGGGCCTGTTTGTTCTGTGATGTGTTGCACTTGGGCTTGATGAGCTCATCCGTTTTAGTCGACCTTTCTCTAACTACAGTGATTTTTCCTCTCAGAGGCATTTTCAGGAGGGTGAGGGGGTGACTTACCCTGAGCTCTGGGCAATCAGAGCAGAGATTGGCTTTGGTGGGTTAGAACCAGATGGCTGGAGGCTTTATTGACATTTAACACAGACTTTTGGTATTAAGGCAAATGCCTGGATCTGTAGGCAGCCCAACTTTCCATAACTTCTCCACTTTTGAGTCATCATTAATACCAACCCACTCAGCACTTTTTCCCCCCTTGGGCCTACTCTCTCTTCCCAGCACTTTTTTGCACATACACTTTAAATTTCCTCTAACTCTGCTGGTGTTTAAACTTTTCCCCCACTCCTGCCTGGAAAGCTGCATCCAACTCTGTAATCTTCCCCAGCTGCATTTCCATGTCACTTTTCAAAGACATAAGATCTTTGTGCAGATTTTTTGGGGAAGTTTTAGCAGCTGCTTCCCCTCCCTGTTGCTGTGTTGGGTGAGCAACTGGAGTCTGCTTTCCTCTTTCATGCCACTGCTGAGTGATTCTTCACCCTTATGCTTCACCCTTTCCTACTGCAAACTTTGATTAAGCAGTAAAAGGCTTCCAGCAAAGCTTTGGTCCCTTCCTGCTTGCTGTACAAGGTTGGTCAGGCAGTACCAAGGGGAATTCCAAGTGCTTGCATGAACAGGGCTAGCAGGGTTTTCATCTCTTAAGCATTTCCACTTTACTGCTTAGGCCAGGTAGATTACTATGGGCTCTAAGCCCATCGGGGTGGATGGTAGGAAGAAGTTCTTCACCATGAGGCTGGTGAGGCACTGGACAAGGTTTCCCAGGGAGGCAGGAGTGGATTTAACTGCCCAGAGAGGCAATAGAAGCTGAAGGTTTTTAAGGCCATGCTGGATGGAGCTCTGGACAACCTGATCTAATGTGAGGTTCCAACTCATGGCAGGAGGCTTGCAACTGAATGATCTTTGAAGTCCCTTCCTGCCCTGGCAATTCTGTAATTCATTGGAAATGGAAATGATACACAGTGCCACAGAGATCTGTGCCAGGGGCCAGCTCTGCAGTGGGTGAATCACAGAATCATTAAGGTTGGAAAAGACCTCTGAGATCATCAGGTCCAAATGTCAACTCAACACCACCATGCCCACTAAACCATCTCCCAAAGTGCCACATCTACACAGTTTTTGACCACCTCCAGCTGCCAAAGCTCTCCTTAAGCCAGATGTGTAACTGGGTATGTATAGTTCCCTGCTCTGCACTCCACATGTTGTGAGGAACTGCACTGAGGTGAAGAAAGGCCTTCAGCAAGTGACTTCTAGTGGGGAAACACCAATAAGGTGCTGGCTTTGCTTGACAGCAGAGGTGTCATGGACCTGCCACAGGAGGCTGAAGTATGCTTGGGCTCCCTATCATCCATCTTGGGTGTTGATTAAATGGGCAGAAAAGGATGCAAAAGGGCCAAGCATTAGTGGCCAACAAGGTGAGAACAGTGATGTGTTCATAGGCTGAGCCCGAGGGCTCATCCAAGGAGAAGAGGCCACTAGCTGGTAAAAGCAGCATCCATATTCCTGACTGGTTTATGATTTCCTTTTGCCTTCTCTTTGTTTCTCTCAGTCTACTCTGATTAAGTGATTATAAAATCCACAGATTGGCTCTCATTATATTATCTACCTCTAAACCTTTGGACTATTGAATGCAAAGCAATATTTTCACCAACAGCTGTGCAGCAGGTGGGTTCCCAAATATTGCCACTATTTCCAAGGGCAGTAACTGTCCTTTTAAAAGGAAGAAAGTTAACCCCCCCACACACCTTCCAACAACAACAAAAGTTCTGCCTTTTTTGCCTAACAAGAAAAGAAGTTTAATTTTAAAAGATCTTAACTCGTTTAATTATCAGAAGGCATGGTTGGATGAGCAGGCAATTAAAAGGAGGAGAAGCTCAGAAGAAAAAGTTCATTAGTGCATTAGAGAGACAATGGGGGAAAGTAAAACTATTTCAAGTACCGTTTGAAGAAAACCATTTGGGAAGGAAATAGGATTAATTAAGTTTTGAACTGGTTAATTTTGTTATCTAAGAATATTTCATAGATTAGCACTGTGACATACTTACAAATGAGGTAATGTCTGAGGTCCTGCAGCAGGAGGGTGAATTACTGGTGTAGATAAAGGCACTTCAAATCAACACGGGACTCCAGACTTACTGGAGCCTGTGGTGCATTCTGCACCCCAGACTAAGATCAGGCCTTGAGATAGCCACACCAGAGGAGTTTGAACCGTGTCGGGGTGTGAGCTGAGTCCTGCTAAACTCAGTAAGTGGCAGCAGTTTTGTTGCCTCCCATGGAGAGTGCATTCCACTTTCTAACCCTTAGAATCCATCCCCTCCTTCCCCTCCCCTTATTGGCCTTGTCCTTTTCATCAAAATGAAACTTCTTTGCCCTGAAACATCCTTGGTAAAGCTAAACAGCTGTCTGGAGGAAGATGGGATAAAGCCACTGTCACCAGAAATACCCCTGAACAGAAGTAATTGTCCTACTGACATTGTATTCCCATTACCCCTTTCCTGGAGCATGTGTGTGCAGCATCAGGAATGTTCTGAGTGTCAGCTGGAGGATTTCTCAGTCCCTCACTAATTGCTGTAAACTATGGTCTTTCTTTTTTTCCCCTTGATGATTTCCTACCTTGACAATTCTGTGATTAGTGGAGGATGGATCTGTGACACTGTCCTTGGACAAGCTTAGGAGTGTGAGTGACAATGTGTGACGCTGAGAAACCCACGGGAGATGAATTTAGGTGAGGAAACTGCACACATATGTGAGGAAAAAATTAGGTCTATGGGTGCTTGAAAGTAATTTTCCGTATGGGATATTTAAGGATCTGAAGTTCCAAATTGTTAATAATGATCATTGAAGGGAACCCTATGAGCTCTCTTCCAGTTCTTGATGAGATGGAATAATTTATTACTTCAATTTCTGTGATTAATGCAGCACTTGTTTCAAATTTGGGTTTTACTTTAATATTTAAACTTCCCCATGAGAAGAGCTGCAGAAGGCCAAGGTGACTGAGTGCCCCCTCCNCCACTGACAGTGCCAAAGCAGGTTAAGCTCTGCTGCCAGAGCTGATCTGCAATAAAACCCCATCACACACCAGCTTGCTTCAGGTCCCTGCTCTCCAAAAGAGATACACCTCAGTGCCAGGCTGCCAGGAAAGGGCAGCTCTGCTCACTTGTGCCAGGGAAGAGAGTTTCTTAACAAAAAAACTACCCTATGAATTGAAAATTTCAAGTTGTCAGGAACATCTCCCCAAAAATGAGCTGAAAAAAGCCCAAAGCTGGCGTTATGCACATAAGTTATGTGGTAGGGCTTTTCCCTAGGAAATAAAAACAACTAAAAGAGGCTTTCTACTATTCCTTTACAGCATTTCTGCAGAACTACTCAGGCAAGACCATGGTGGTTACTGTCTTCATCTTAGACCAAATAGGAAAGTGAGCTCCAATATTCAGAGCAACCATTCCCTCAGGTGGGAACCTATGTCCTCCATGGAGCTTGTTGAGGCTACAGTAAATTGAAGGATCCACCTGTGATGGTCTTGGCCTGACCACTCAATTAAAATGAAGGATCCACCTGTGATGATCTTGGCTTGACCACTCAATTAAAATGAAGGATTCATTTGTGGTGGTCTTGGCCTGACCACTTGAGTTGCCCCTCTCTGGTTTAGGAAGACATAGCAAAAGGACCATGTTAACACAGAAGGGTTCATGTCCCAAGGAAAATGAAGCAATGGTGTTGTGCACTGGTGGAGAGCCCTCAAAAGACAAAGTGACAAAAAAATCAGAGCCTGGACAAGAAAGAGTCTGTTTTAGAGAGAATTATTTATTAGAAGACAGGAGGTTGTCACGTACAGATTCTGTCCTGCAAAAGTGTCCTGGTCACAGATATGTCGGGGAGACATTTAAACCCATTAGAGCTGGCTCTGGTCTCCATGCAGAGATACTCAAGACACAGCAGAGCTCTGCCAGACCTGGCTCTCGTGCTGGTGCTCAGCTGGGGAGAGGCCTGGCATAAGACAGCATCCCTGAGCTCATTGCACCGTCTTTATCCCACTGGAAAACCTGGCCTGTGGGCTGGAAACCAGCAGTGGGGACACCAGATGGTGCTGCAGAAGGGGCACTGCTCTTCCCTGGGAGAACTTGGGCATAATCTCACCAAGCAGGGAATTGTCTTCCATCGTGCCAGCGATGAACATGGCTGAGCAAGAGGCTACGGAGATACAACCATGCTATGAGGTAGCATGAGGGAAATTACAGGAGGAAAAAAATTAAAACGGAAAAGAACAAAAGAAAGATCTCTGTGATACAGAGACAAGCTCGTCCCACCCCTCTCACTGCCTACCAAGCACTGCCTCAGCCCTCTGCAGAGACCTGTGAGAAAGCAGCTCTGACAGGTGGGTTACCAAAAAAAAAAAAACAAAAAAAAAAAAAAAAAAAAAAAAAAAATATGTTTTTCCTTGGAACAGTTGTGCCCCTAGCAGTATTCCTCCCAATTTCATGGCTGACCTGCTTGATTTGGGGTTGGCAGGTGGCATTTGTCAGCCTTCCACCAGGGCTCTGCAAGCCCCTCAGGGCGGCTCAGGGCTTTGCCAAGTGAAGCCCAGGTGCATCAGAACGCTGCTAGCGCTAATTCTGCACCTGCTGAGCCAAGTCCAGCCCCGTGGTACACTGCACAGAGTGTGGGCAGCACTGCTGGAGACGCAGGGACAGGTGAAATGGCTGCAGAAAAGCATCAGCCATCAGACTGGCAATAACAGAAGGGTCTCAGACCAAGCCTTCTGCAGATGCTTTGTGGCTCACAGCCATCTTAAGGCTTGGCTTCCTACCAGCCCCTGGGCTTTCTCCTTATTCCAGATGTGCATCTTACTGTACTCTACCACTCTACATGTGGCAGGGCAATGTGGGTCATCCAGTGGCTATCAGTTTTCTTGTGGTAGATAACCACCAATATGGACATTTCCCCAGCATCTAGCAGGTTTCATTCAAAGGGAGGTGTTCTCCAAGAGCCATCTGTTTAACTTTCTTATTTCTGGGTGCTGAAGGATAAATAAATGCTCTGGAGTCTGGCTCCTTAAAATGGATCTCTGCCGAAGCCACATTCTTGTCTACCCATGGGACTTTGCTGCCTGGGTCAGGATATCACCTTCACTTCACTGTCTGCAAAGGCACATCTTAAATCCCAGTCTATGACTCCAGCGACCCTGGGCATAATCTTCCTCTTGTCTGCTGTTGTCTGCTATCAGGCCTCTATCTATCGCCCTTTCAGTCTATGATATTCCAAAGGAAAAACTATTGTGGGAGCAGGTTTGTCAGATATTTTACATAATTATCAGAAACAGCTTTTTGTATGGCTCATCAGTAACTTTCTTATCTCAATCCAGGTGTGGCCTTTGTTAGCTTGGTGTAGTGAAGCTTTTGAACGTAGAGACTTGGCAGTCAGTGGTCACCGCTGATGCCAATGTCAATACCAAATGGGTCAGACTACAGACCTCACAAAGGACCATTTGTGAGATGAGCATTTTTATTTCACTGCAGCTGACTTTCAAGGCTGGAGGTACCAGGGATGGGGAACACCAGGCTGTAGCTATAAAGGAAAGCAGCAGACCTCCAGGTACCTTTGAGATGGCAAACACACTCAGCATTGCACTAGCGTTGTCACAAATATGCCTATTTTCTAACCAATCTTTTATGTTCCTAAGGCACTCAGACTCTTTTTTTTTTTTTTTTTTTTTTTTTTTGGAACATGCACTCAATAAATTTGATATTTGGGGTTGGGAGGTTTAAGAGAGATGCTCCACAAGGGCACACCACACTTGGCTGAAGGGAAACATGCTCCAGATCAACTGAATTATCAAAAACTCTGGAGAAATCACAGCTGTATCTTCAACTGTTAAGCGTTTCTGTGGCATTGGTTTTGCTCCCACCTTTCTTCACCCCCTGGAAAGGAGAGGGCTGAGGACCCCCAAATCCTCTAAAGGACAACAAAATGGTAGTATCTGGAGAAGGCAGCACTCTTCTCCCACATGGAAGCTGAGCAAGTCAAAGCTCTTTGCCTGCTATGTGCCACAAACCCACAAATTTAGGGGGCTGATCTGAAACATCATCTCCTTCTCTTCTCTCTCAGCTCAACTTTAAATACCTCCACATTACCTCAGCCTGCTCTGAGGTCTAATTCCAGCTTGCTGAAGAAGGCAGTAGCTTTTGCCTCCATTTCTTTCCAGGATAGGATCTTCATCCACCCACAATTACAACTTTTTCCTCCTAGTACTTTTTGAAACACCTTGATGAGTGAAGCTCACCTGTCAGAGCTGCCTGGATGTTGTAGATGAGGAAACTTCTCACTGATGTTTTCTGAGAGCAAAGGCAGGAGAGAGGGATGTTTTCTCCCAGAACACGTACACAAAGGCAGAAGGCAGAGCTCTCCTCAAGACCAGACAACGCTGGCCCCTAAAGTGCACAGCAATGCTGAGCATCCTCAAGGTGCCACCTAGGTACAAGCAGGGCTTGACTTACCAGGCCAATCTGGGCCCCCCTGTGCAGCGAGGGAAGGTGTGCTGTCAGGTAGCACTATGCAGCTGCACTAAGGGACGCCTAAGAGGGAGGACAGACACCGACAAGTTGGAGAAGCTCAAAGCAGAGGAGTGCGATCCACTGGGGCTCCTGCGGCGCTGGGCAGAGCGTTGCCAAGGCTTTGTGGCACTGAATGGTCAGCATGTTTTGAGTATCTCAGCTGGGTGTGTGAGACCAGTTCTAAGGATATCCAAAAGAAAGCAGAGGTTGTCATTTGTACAGCGTATGGCATTACAGGGGAACAACCCAGCACACAGAAAGGTTTGGAACATTCATTACAGTCTTGCTGCTAACTCGATCATTTAACTGCCCAACCCTTCCCCCTTTGAAATCAGTCAGGGATCGTACATCAGGTAACCAAATGAGATTTTGTTGTTTTTTTTTTAAAAAAAATTACATCTTAATATAAATAGTTTATTCAGTGCATGGTTGTGTATACAACAAATAATAAACAACTCTCTTTTTTTTTTTTAATTGTTTGTTTGTTTTAAGTACGAGGCAGCAGAAAACTGCCCTCACGGAGCTACGTCAATTTTGGAGCACAGAATCCAACAATGGTTAATGCACAAAATCTTACACATCATGCAACTCTAGGCCAATATTCCAACTTTCTCCCATGCAACAGACATGATGACCTAAATGGAAACCTAACTACTCTATATATTTAATTTTTTTTTGTTTAATTTTCTTTTTTTTTTTTTAATTTTTTTTTTTGTTTCCAATAGCATGTATAAGTATATTGTTGTTTAGGGGTAACCTGTCCTAACGCTTCCTCCTACACAATATTCGCGTGCCTGTTACAGTGAAAGGACTTTTACAAAGAAGACGCTTTGTTATTAAAAAGAAAAAAATTAAATTAAGTCACCTTAATTCCACAGTTTCTGTCTTTAGAAAAAAAAAAAAAAAAAAAAAAGAAAAAAAAAGAAAAAGAAAAAAAACCCTCACGACAATAGTTTTAAA
>VWZI01005210.1:549422-650832 GCA_013396835.1 Psilopogon haemacephalus
AAACGACTCAGTTCCTACAGACTGGGGTTAGCACAAGAACTTTACCAGAAACTACAAATCTATAAAAATTTATATTTCGTTGTGTTTAAAACCTACAAGAACACTGTTTTGCTTGAGCCTGAGATGCCAACTCTCAGTTCCAACCCTGATTTTTATGCTTTTTATTTTCCTTTTTTTTTTTTTAAACTTTTTCTTTTTAAAGACATAAGCTTGAAAGACCCATTGGAGTTTCAGAAATCAAAAAAGTTGCACTATTCCAAATTAAAGGATACATCCTTTTGTATATATATATATGTGTATATATATATATATATATCAAGCCTCAGATATAAAACAGTAAAGCCAAGGAAACAACAGAGTTTACACATCTGTTTTTGTTTGTTGTTTGTTTGCCCCTATAAAACATACAAGCATTAAAATTTCCTTTGAAGAGCAAAAGTGGTCTTTTTTTTGTTGTTTGTTTGTTTGTTTTGATTTTTTTTTTTCTGAGTTGGAAAGCAAATTCTTATCAGCAGTGGATGCTGTGAAATGTTTTCGTTTCGTATTCCACAAAGCATAGGAGAGAAAGGCAGAAAGAGAGAGAGAAAAAGAGAGAGAGAGAGAAAGAGCTGGACATTTCTTCTCCGCAATTTACTCCGCAGGTATGTTTTGCTGGCTATCCAAGTGCCTTGTGATATGCACAAGCATATTCTACATTACTGGGGTGTATCCTTTGACAACCAGGAGATCTAATGGCTGATAAACGAGTGACCTATGCAAGTTCGGTGGCTTGTCCTGGGCAATTGAACGTTTGGATGAAAAGACTGCTAGTAAGAATTCAACTGCATCCAGAGGTAAGGTTCTGTTTAGAGAGCACTTGGCTGGCCTGAACCTGGCTACGTTGACTCATTTTGGCTCATGGATTTACCCCCGTTTAGCACTCCTGAAACACTTCTGCTCTTTGTTGGGGTCCCGCTTCCGGATCTTGAGAACTCTGTGAGATCATGGAGAGAAGGCTCTTTGTACATGGCCACTGCAAAGCAAAAGAGAAGCAGCACAGTCAGCATGCGTTGGGAGTTAACTCAGCCTGCTGGGGCAAAGTCCAGCTGCTGGGATTTTTCCATTCAGCAACAGGCAATGCAAGGAGCGAGTGGAAGAAACATGGCAAGGAGACCCCTTCCATTTCCAACACGCCCTAAAGGGAATGACATTTTAGAGAAGGGAAAAACCACAGCTCCCTCCCTCTCCCACCTACTCACTGCACTTAAAAAACTCTGCAAGACAGACCTAGGCTATTAACCAACACCTTTTTATTAGTGCTGAAGCAGCACTCTTAACAGCTGTGCTCTTACCTGTATACATTCCCTGAGTAGGTGGGTGCAAAAATGGATTTTCAGTCTTCTGATTCCTTTGATTTCACACACATTAGTGAGGATCGACCTTGACATCAGTTGCCTAACACCTAGTCCTAAATTTAGGCTGCCAAGCTAGTCCAGCATATACTTGGGGCTATGCACCTTTGAAATACTTGATTTGAGGACGACACTGTCTGAAGAGGCTACCTAAGAGCACAACCTCTTCAGGAAGGTGCATAAAGAGTTACTTCTTCTGGAGAAAAGGAGCACCTCCATACTTCAACTCTTTCTGCACTGACCAAAGAGGGAGTCAGGTTTGACCACAGTCCTGATTTAAATCCTGCATTTAACCGGGCTGAGTGTATATCCTGGCTTTTCATACACAGCAGTATGCATGTGCCAGGTGGATTTTATATTTAATGTCATATGCTGGTGCCACATTAATTGTGGTTTTATAAGCATAGCCCATTAGAGCTCTAATCCCAGGCAAAAAGGGACAAACAAACATCCTGTGACACAAAGCACAGACTGAGGAGCTATAGAGCAAGTCACTAATGGCCTGTGAGCAGATGTTTGGCATCCAGACAGAGCCTTAGTTACCTGTTATGGAGACACTGTGGACTTTGGGCACAAAGAACCTAACATATGTATTTGATTAGATTAGAGAAAGACAGAGGTAAGGCAGAGAAACCTTTAAAAAGCAGCTCTGGTTAGACTCAAGGTGTGCTATAGAAGCTCATCCTCCTACCCTGGAAGTAGCTGAACCCTTCAAATATGGATGCACAGCAATTAAACGTCTCTGCCACAAGATAATGTGAGTTCAGACAGATGATTCAAAGACAAGAAATTACCTTTTAATGGTTTTGGAAGAAAATGTGCTGCAGGTTTGTTTTTCTTGACGTGGTTTCCTTTCATTATCTCTCCTTCTTTGTTAAGCCCCAAATACCAACCCCGGCCAGACTGTTGCTGTCTGTAGATCATTGAGGAGTACGTCACATAGTAGTTTTCAAATACTGATTCTTTGAACTTGCATTCGGGTGTAAAATGTTCCTGCAAGAACAGATCAGTAGGTGTGGTGCTGAATCTCACATCAGTTAATGAAAAAAGCATCCAATATTCATTGCTTTGCCCACGGTTAAAAGGCAAACCTCTCACCCACCACTATCCAATTATGAAGCACGGGCCCTAGAAGTATTAACAAAAGAGTTACACGATTTGGAACCCACAAAACAGCTCAAAGCAGCACAATATAATTGTTCTGAATGAGTATAAAGTCTAAGTGAAGAATTATTGATCAGTGCACCTAATGGGTATTAGGCAGAGGCAGCCCTGATGCCAACCCTGTGGGACCAGCTGTGGTCCAGCTCCATGCGTGAGAAATGAGGCCACCTAATGCCTCTGTGCATTCACTGCTGGCCTTAACTGTTTATGTGGAAAGTGCAATCAAAATTCAAAGCTCAGATGCCAGGAGTAAATGGTTGTCTCTTACTAAGCCAGCAATATTAACTTTGCTCATGGCAGCTGCCTCTCTGGTCTAATCCATGCTCTTTCTCTGCCCAGTCTATCATCCTCTGAAATCCCAGCTGTCAGAGGCTCACTGCAGACATTAGCCTCTGCTCTAGGACTGTACCACAGCTGAAAGCCCAGAGGATCAGGCTGTAGTCTTCATGTGCAATTGCACTGCTTCTTTTGGGGAGATGGTATTGAGCTAATAGTTAAAGAGCAAAGACCAGGACAGAGCCTTTTCCTTCGTGCCAGTGGTGTGGCTGGCTTGCCCTGTGCAATGGTCTTGACTGAATCAAGGGCAGGACCTGAGGTCGCTGGTTGGCAGATGGCTGAACATGAGCCAGCAATGTGCTCAGGTGTCCAAAAAAGCCAACAGAATCCTGCCCTGGATCAGGAATAGTGTGACCAGTAGGACCAGGGAAGTGATTGTGTCCCACCATGCTCAACACTGGTGAGGCTGCATGTTGAACACTGAGTTCAGTTTTGGATCCCACACTATAAGCAAGACCTTGAGGTGCTGGTGCATATCCAGAGAAGGGCAACAAAGCTGGGGAAGGGTCTGGAGAACAGGGCTGGTGAGGAGCAGCTAAAGGACGTTGGCTCATTTAGTCTGGAGAAGAGGAGGCTAAGGGGAGACCTCATTGCTCTCTACAGCTCCCTGAAAGGAGGCTGGAGCCAGGTGAGCGTTCTCCCTAGTAACAAGTGACAGAAGGGAGAGGAGATGGTCTCAAGTTGCACCGTAGGCGGTTTAAGTTGGATGTTAGGAAAAATGTCATTCCTGCAAGAGTGGTCAGGCATTGGAACAGGCTGCCCAGGGAGGTGGTGGAGTCACCATCCCTGGAAGTGTTAAAAAATCATGCAGAAATGGCATTTTGGGAGATGGTTTAGCGGTCATGGTGGTGTTGGATTGATGATTGGACTTGATGATCTTGGTGGTCTTTTCCAATCAAAACAATTCTATGATTCCAATACCTTTTTGTCAGTATTGTCCAGATTCAAAAAAGGATACAGACATGAAACATGGGTCTCAAAAATCAAAACAGGACCACTGAGCTGCTTCCTAGGGGCTTTCTGTGCTCCAATTTTTTAAAACACTACAATTTCTGACAACATCTCAGCTATGGACATGTAAAGGTCTATAAAATACAGAAGAGGGATGCCTTGGACTGGTGATGCAGATGTTGATATCTCAATCCTGTCATCACACCACACAGCACTGAACTTCCTTGTGAAGGCAGCCAGCTTTGGTGGAGCTGCCTTTGTGCTTTGAGCACCCTATAGCAGCATGAGAGAAAGGAGGGGAAATTGTGCTTGCATAATGATTGCAATCTTGATTTTAAAACCTGAAAGGAAATTAAATGTCCCAGGAGCTGAAGATGTTCTTATCTCATTTCTTAAATATTCTTGGGCAAGAAAAAGATGGCATTAAAAAAAAACCAAACCAAAACAAAAAACAACAACCAACCAAGCCACTGTGCATTTTCTGGAGTTCTTTTGCCATTTTGTCTTCTTGTAGCAGAAAAAAGACAACCCACCAAACTCCCATCTTCTGGCTGGTGTTTGCTTCAGCAGAGAATGTGAAGCAAGCAATTTTCTTCCTTCCCCCCCCCCACCCCCCCTTCTTCTTTAAGCTAATTGGCTGCTATTTAGTTAATTGGCAATTGGTTTCAATTGCTGTCAAATGGGGACAGCCACTGCATTTTTGCAAAATTTCTAAATCAAAGCCTTCCATCACTGTTCCCTGCATAGCACCAGCCACGTTAACAAAGACCATTGCAAGTGTATCAAGCAATTAGCAGGAAAATGGAAAGCCACAGTGCTCCCATCGGAAGATTTTGGGTTATGTACAGTAATTTGGAGCTCTTTTGGGTACAAAAGGCTTGCTTGTACGCAGAGGCACAGGGTCAGATTGCAAACAGAACCATAACATTTACTCTGGCTCTCTTAGGAAGCAAGTTAACCTCTGAATGAGCAGCAGGAGCCCACAGCCTGCAGATTTCCTTGAAACAGAGGGGCAGGAACAGTGGGGAGACAGAAAGACAATAAAAAGCTTCTTCACCTCTGATTTTACTCGCTGAGTTGGCAGCTGAGCCCACGCACAGCCAGACACTGGCCTGCTGGTGCACCCCAGGCTGACAGCCATCCCCATGGGCATCACAGGCAATAATCCCCTCCCTGGAGCTGTGATTCAGCAGTAAGTGCTAGGGTGGTGATTTCTCACAACAAACAGCAGGACATGGAAACAAAAAACATTTCTCCAGAACTTACTCAGTTACCACAACAAATTCCCTCCCCAGTTTTTCCAGCACTAAAGCTCGTTTACCTGCCTGGCTTGGCACAGATTTGTGCCCCTCTATCTTGACTGGCATCTGCTCAGTTCCTCAGCTACAGCTGCAGCTTCAGAAGGTGCTGCACAGTGGGAAAAGCATCCTCTTTGCCAAATAAAAGTAGATCCCACACGAGCTGTTTACAGAAGCTGAAGTGCTTTGCTTGCTCCTGAATGCTAAACAGCTGCTTAGCTTTTGCAAGAGTCTGTACCCATCCATCACTTGCCTTTAGCTTAACCCATGTGTGTCTTACCTAGGAGAAGAACTGCAGAGGGAATCTCTGAATGAGGAATGCTAACAAATGCACTCCCAATCTGGGGGCACTGCAATTAAAATGTACTTTTCTGAGCTTGCTAAATCCATGTGCCAACCCAGCTGGGTATGGACAGGAGTTCTATTAGCACCCAAAATACAGTGCAGAGCAGCAAGCACAAATTGGCCATTATTATCTTTGCTGGCAAATTCTTTAACAATTTACCAAGGAAGGGCAAGGTAAAGTTAGAAGAGGCTGGAGTCTCCCAATCAAAACTGATTTTTTCCAGCTCATATAGTTGATTCTACTGAAAATTCATAAATATAATTCATTGTTGGGGTTTGAGGTCAGTTTTTAGCTGTCTCTCAGACATCCTCTTTGCCCATCTTTGCAATGAAAACGATTCCAGTGGCTTTGAAGAAGTCCAGGGTTACAAATATATTGTTACACAAACCAGATGAAAGGTGTTTGTGTAAAACCTACCTCAACCTCAACTTGCCTCAGAAGTCAGGGAGTGAACTGCACTCACCTAAGCCCCTCACACATGCACCTTTACAATGAGTGAATGAATGAATGAATAAATAGACGTTAAAGAAAATGCTGGATTTGCTGTACTCATGACTCAGCCATGCTTAAGCAAGCAAGAAGATGAACTGTCAGAAGCTGCTGCTTGGTTTTGAGCTGATCAGCTGAAGTACTGAAATGTTCCTTCGTGAATAGATCTGCAGCTGCATTAAATATGTGAAAAAATAATTGGAAGGAAGGAAGGAAGGAAGGAAGGAAGGAAGGAAGGAAGGAAGGAAGGAAGGAAGGAAGGAAGGAAGGAAAGAAAAATTTGATGTGTGATACTATGGTAAAAATGCCTTGTAGCATACTCTTGGAGTGGCTGCATTTCCAGGCAGCTGACTAGGTTATATCTAAAATACTCCAGTCTCTTCCATACTGCGTTACAGGTATGCCAAGGATGAAAGCTGTATTGGTGTAAAAGTTGGGATTCTCTCTGCTCTGACTGTGCAAAAGTTGTGTGTCAAGCCAAAGCCCACTGAAATTATCAGCACTCACACCCACCTCACCTGCAGGACTGAATATTAATTACTCCCCAAGCGCCTGAGAGACAGGAATTCACACTCCGCATAGAAAATGGGAAATTGGCTTTTAAAGAAGGTATTTAGGACTTGGTCTTCAAGTTTCTGTCTCCACAGCTGCTTCTCATCAGGATGGCTGTAGGCACAGTGTACAGAAGGAGGGCAAAAGGCTTTGCTTTCTATTTATTTCATACTTCATCTGCATCATGGATACCATCAGCAAGAGCTATCACCAAATAGTCCACAGAGTAGTAATTGGAAGTCATTAGGTCAGTCCTAAGTTTGTTAATGTCATAGGCTGAACGACCTGCAGCTAACCTGCTGAAGCTGGTCACAATAATCAGAAATCAGATTGGATGTGAGGAGGAAGTTCTTCACCATGAGAGTGGTGAGGCCCTGGAACGGGTTGCCCAGAGGAGTGGTTGGGGCCACATCTCTGGAGGTGTTTAAGGCCAGATGATCCTTGTGGTCCCTTCCAACCCTGACTGATTCTATGATTCTGTGATAAATTTTGTTTAGTGCTAAGGGTATGAATAAGTAAACAAGAAAAGAAGTTTGAAAAGTAGATGGCAAAAGTATGGAGTGCTTGGGAAACCTGGAAAAAGTTCTTATATATTGAGCATGCAATTATGTTCCATGTGATCAGTATCTTTGCTTGGGGGATTTCTTCTTTATTTTCTCCATCTAATGAAAATTGGATATTCCCCCCCTCCATATCCTGATTTATTTCAGGGCAAGATTAAAAAATTCAGGATTCCATTCTGTAATTGTGAGTTTTTGAAGGAGCCCCTACAAGGCTCCAGAGCAGTGATTTTCTGCGTCACTGAGCCTGCCTTAACGGAGATTGATTTTCTTCATCTTGGTATGTGAAGTTGCAGGGTGTATCCTCTGGATCATCTCCCTGTGATGTGCAGTGATATCAGCAGCACAAGACTTCAGTACTTCAGCATCAACATTATCACAAATAACAGCTCTGAGATCACCAGCGTGAGAGGGCTTTATAAAGAACCTGCTGTGTTGTGAAGCCACCTAAAGCTGTTTACCACTGGAATGTTGAAGCAATTTATTGTGGATTGGGCAAATTACAGTTCCAATCCCACAACATTGTCCATTTTGCTGAGATCTCCCTATTTTGAGGAATCTTAGTGTTTTCAGTGGGAGCAACTCACAACAGGGGGATATGTAAAGGCCTTGTAGGACTGTCATTAAGAAGACTTTGACCATGTAGAATCATAGAATCGTTTGGGTTGGAAAAGACCTTGAAGATCATCAGGTCCAACTGTTATCCCAGCCAAGCCCACCACTAAACATAATCACAGAATGACTGGCTCATGTTCAGCTGCTGTCAACCAGTACCCCCAGGTCCCTCCCTGCCTGGCTGCTCTCCAGCCACTCTGTCCCCAGCTTGTGGCTGCATGGGGTTGTTGTGGCCAAAGTGCAGATCCTGGCACTTGGACTTGTTAAAAACTTCTGGTGTTGGACTGTGCCCATCTGTGCAGCCCGTCCAGATCGCTCTGCAGAGCTCTCCTGCCCTCCAACAGATGGACACTTGCTCCCAACTTGGTGTTGTCTGCAAACTTACTGATGCTGGACTCAATCCCCTCATCCAGATCATCAGTGAAGACATTAAACAGGACTGGGCCCAGCACTGATCCCTGGGGCACACCACTAGTGACAGCTGCCAAATGGATGTGGCATCATTCACCACCACTCTCTGGGCCCAGCCATCCAAACAGTTCTTAACCCAGCACAGAATGTCCCTGTTCCTGTCCAAGCCATGGGCTGCCAGCTCACAGCAAGATATGCTCCTCAAAAAACCACGGAATTAACCAGGTTGGAAAAGACCTTCAATATCATCAAGTCCAACCTATCACCCAACACCTTCTAATGAACTAAACCATGGTTTAGTTGTTCAGAGATGGGAGACAAAGCTGGTGAGGGGCCTGGAGCACAGCCCTGTGAGGAGAGACTGAGGGAGCTGGGTTTGTTCAGCCTGGAGAGGAGAAGGCTCAGGGGTGACCTCATTGCTGTCTACAACTACCTAAAAGGAGGTTGTAGCCAGGTGGGGTTGGGCTCTTCTCCCAGGCAACCAACAACAGAATAAAGGGACACAGTCTCAAGGTATGCCAGGGGAGGTATAGGATGGATGTTAGGAAGAAGTTTTTCACAGAAAGAGTGATTGGCATTGGAATGGGCTGCCCAGGGATGTGATGGAGTTGCTGTCCCTGGAGGTGTTGAGGAAAAGACTGGATGGGGCACTTAGTGCCATAGGATAGGGCTGGGTGATAGGTTGGACTGGATGATCTTGGAGGTCTCTTCCAACTTGGCTTATTCTAGTCTAGTCTAGGTTAATTAACTAACTCATGGCTTTTGAAGACAGGCTCAGTTCTCACAGAGACACCACAGAACCACAGTCATTAAGGCTAGAAAAGGTTTCTAAGATCAAGTCCAAATGTCAACCCAGCACCACCATGCCCACTAAACCAAAGTGCCATGTCTACATGTTTTTTGACTCCATCACCTCCCTGAGTAACCAATTCCAGTGCCTGATCATTCTTTCGGGAAAGACATTTTTCCTCATATCCAACCTAAGCCTCCCTTGCTGCAACTTGAGGCCATTTCCTCTTGATCTGTCACTTATTACTTGGGAGAAGAGACCAACATCTGCCTCACTCACTTATCCGCCCTTTCGGGAGCTAAAGAGAGCGAAAAGGTCTACCCTTTTTCTGCCCTTTAGGGAGCTAAAGAGAGCAAAAAGGTCTACCCTCAGCCTCCTCTTCTCCATGGTAGCACAAAATGCTCAAGAGGTGCCTCAAAGCTGAACCAACTGCTGCTAGAACAAAAAACTACTGCTGAAGAGGAATTTCTGGAAGGCTGTAATTCCTCTTGCCTTCACTAGAATCTGAAGGCATGGGCACCAGCCATGTGAGCAGGCAAGGAAGAAAAAGAAATTAAAAATTCTATAGAACACATAATCTATAGAAAATATACTGTATTATTTCATTGGGAACTCTACTTGCTGACAAGAATTACAGAAAGGCACAGAAGGGGTTGCTGGAAGATGATACCAAACAACTCCATGGCATGGAATTGCCTGGGATGGTGCAGTAAGCTGGAATTTCTCAAGTGAAACATGAGCTGTCAGAGGTGTGTAAATTTACTGAGGACAAAGCTTCCAGAAAGAGTCAAATGGAGCCCAAGGACACAGGTGGATATCTGGCATCCCCAGGGTAAGATTTCAGGTTGTCACTAGGTATTCTCTCTCAATCCGTGAGCAAAGCACTGAAAAGATCCTGTAATTATTCCCCTGTTGTTGTTCCTCTGCACAGCAAATAAAAGGCACAAAGTCAGGGGAAGACATAGCGTGAACTGAAGTAGCACACCTATTAATTAGAAATAGAGAGATGCAGAGGTTTAAGTTCTGCTCATTATTCTTTTTCTAGCCTTATCAGTGACTCAGTTGTGAAAAGCTTGCCCAAGTCATCTTTGCCCAGATTCTGAAGTGGCACATCAAGAAGCACCTATTTAAAGCTTGGTGCGTCACCTCTTAGCACACTCTGCCCATGGAATGGGCATGGAATGTACTGCCTGATGACTCCAGGGAAAGAAGACTCAGTCAGTGTAAACAATGCTGGGATCTAACTGAGGTAGGAACTAGGAATGATGATATTATTGTTCCCCTATCCTTGGGTGATGCTTCACTTCTGCAACTCTGTTGATTATCCAAATACTTCTTAATTGGGCCGAAAGAACCAATGCATGATACCTATAGAATGAAGATGCTCTTCTGATGGCTGCAAAGGAAATTAATCCTGTTAGAGAAAGTCTAGAATGTGGTTTAAAGATTCTGCAAGATGCCCAGAACACCTCACAGATGTCAAACACAGGTCCCCTTCCTAATTCATCCCACAAGATGTAATTAACTTGGCATGAATAAGAAAAACAGAAAATCCACTTTGCCCCCAAATGCTTCTCTTCCTTATTAGTGTTTATGTATCATGTGCTCCTCTGTGGATCCTGGAAGCATGGCACAGGAAACC
Organism: Psilopogon haemacephalus; assembly: GCA_013396835.1. Classification (NCBI taxonomy): domain Eukaryota; kingdom Metazoa; phylum Chordata; class Aves; order Piciformes; family Megalaimidae; genus Psilopogon; species Psilopogon haemacephalus. The sequence continues at coordinate 559,968 of VWZI01005210.1, forward strand.
TCTGCAATCAGCCAAAGATGTGTGGGCTTCTGAATACAGGCTCAGTTCTCAGAGAGACATCACAGAATCATTTTGGTTGGAAATGACCTTTCAGATCATCAAGTCAAACACCACCAAGGCCACTAAACCATGGCCCAAAGTGCCATGTCCACACATTTTTGGAACACCTCTAGGGATGGTGCCTTCACCACCCCTCTGGGCAGCCTGTTCCAATGCCTGACCATTGTTGCAGCAAAGAAAATTTTCCTAAATCTCCTCTGGTGCAATTTGAAGCCATTTCCTTTTGTCCTATCACTTGTTGCTTGGGAAAAGAGACCAACATCCACCTCACTGCACCTCCTTTCAGGCAGCCGTAGAGAGCAAGATAGTCTCAGCCTCCTGTCCTCCAGACTAAACATCCCCAGTTCCCTTAGCTGCTCCTCACAAAGTTTTCTCCAGAACCTTGGGCGGCTTTTCTGCTCCTCTCTGGGCATGGTGGTGTTGGGTAGAGTTGGCCTTGATGATCTTAGAGGTCTTAGAAATTCTGTGATTCTATAAAGCCATATCATTCATGGACTGTACTCCCAGGTTTGGTCAAGGGCTGGTTCACACCACTGGCTAAGGTAATTCCCAGCTGAAAAATGGAGCACAGAAGTATCCTGCATGTTTTCCCTGATTTCTTTCACACTCTCATTAAATATTCTCTCTAGGTATATGCCATTGATCATCTTTGGGTGGTGAACTTGCTGCTATAGCTTCTCATGAAACCGAGTTAGGCAGAGGGACCAAACCTTCCCAGCTTCCTGGCAAAGCACCAAGAACTATCCTCTGACTAGGTCAGCTGAAAAGCAAAAGCTGACACAACACATGACCTGCATGGGCATTAGAGAAAACAGGAATGTTGGAAAAGATGTGCTCTTTGAAAAGAAACTGGGAGAGATATTCTGTGCAAGCTCAACCTGGATGATAAACAGAGTCATTTTCCTTCACTGGAGGCAGCTGAGGTGGGTATGTCCCTAGTGCAGAGGTAGCTGTGTGCAGTGTATGGACACCCAGAGCCCACCCAGGCCAGTGGTTCTTTCAATAGCCACAGGATCATGTCAAACGAAGAATCCTGCTCCCATTCTAAGCTGCAAGAGAACTGCATTTACCTCTCTGTAGGCTCACAATTTTCCCCAGAGCAGCCAATCCTTCCCCTAATTTTCCTAAGCTCATTATCCCTCCTTCCTGTGTCAGTGGCTTCCACAGGTGAAGTCAGTGCTGTGGAAAACAGACTGACAGTGTGGCCATTGCTGGGTTTTATCACAAGCCAATTTATTCATTTTTTTTTAAAAATGTTTTTTATTATTACAGCTTCTCTCAGCTTTTAATTTTGGAAAGCAGCACATAAAAGCACCCAGCCTCCCTCTTCTGAGCCATTCATTACCCCACATCTCTCTCTATCATGTCTCTGCTTATTCATCTCTTGTCTTAACTAAGCGGGCTTAATCTTTTTAAATCTCTCCTCATATTAAAGGTTCTCTGTGCCTCTAATCATTTTCATTACCCTTCACTGAGTCCTTTCAATGTGTGGCATTTTTCTTTCTCTTTCTTTCTTTCTTTCCAACTTTCTTTCTTTCTTTCTTTCTTTCTTTCTTTCTTTNCACCACTGAGCTGCGTAAAAGAAGGCAAGGTATTTTCAGTCCCCTTGCCTTGTGACAAAGTGAAACGGTCTCTGCTGTTCAGCCTGACTATTGTGTGCTCCTACAAAAGTTCTCTGTCTTTTAAGTGGCGTCTCGGATAAATATGGTCCAATTTTATGGTATTTCTGACCCTCTGAGCAGTCAGTGTACCCAAGCTTAAATATTAAAGGAAGGGAGAAGGAAGCAAAAAGCAGATAGGGTGGCTTTCTTCCTCAGAACTGGAGCAGAGAGCTCCAAAGATGCTAAGCAACCTGTTTTATAACATCCCCATTATCACACAGATAACCTGCCAGCCACTGCCATCAGATTTCTAGCAGCTATAATTGACATCAAGTCTCTGTATTGTCAAATCTCTCTGACACAGCTGTTGTGCAGAACGTCCTCGGCTTAAGTGTGTCATACATTACTTGAAAAAACCAACTTAATCTAAGTTGCAAAACTCCTTTCAAAGTGTGGAGCCCATGATCTGCTTTCAGCTCGACAGCTCTGCATCCCACTTAGTTTTATGACCAAGCCCTGAGCCCGTTGCCATTCACAGAGTCACAGAATTAACCAGGTGGGAAAAGACCTCTAGGATCATTGAGTCCCACCTATCACCTAACCCTTCTAATTAACTCAACCGTGGCACTAAGTGCCTCATCCAGTCTCCTTTTAAACACTTCCAGGGACTCTACCACCTCCCCAGGCAGCCCGTTCCAATGCCAATCACTCTTGCTGTGAAAAACTTCTTCCTAACCTTCAGCCTGAACCTGCCCTGGTGCAGCTTGAAGCTGTGTCCTCCTGTTCTGTCCTTGGTTGCCTGGGAGAAGAGACCAACCCCAACTGGCTACAACCTCTCTTCAGGTAGTTGTAGGGAGCAATGAAGTCTGCCCTGAGCCTCTTCTCTGGGCTAAACAGCTCCAGCTCCATCAGCCTCTCCTCATAGTGCTCAGCATGGCCAGTGGCTTGAGATGCTGAAGGACTAAATAGGATCCTGAACCTCATGAGATACCACAATTGCCTTGTATTGAGTGAACTACTTGAGGTTTGCTCCTCTGAGTTGCTAATTGCCTGCCACTTCTCCCTTTGGTTTTGCATGCCACCACCTCAGTGGGACATGGAGACAGCAACTACGCAAAGCTTGGAACTTTCCACCCAGCAGCAACAAGCTGTAGCAAGAACCTGCCAAAGCAAAGTCGCTCCATCAGGCAGATGAGTGTGGCACGAAGAGATATCACTTTGTCATAGCCTGGCCACTGTGAGGGGGAGATGTCTGCGAGCTGGCATGAGCAGCTGAGAAAGGAAACACACTCCTGTCCCAGCAATCCTTTCACGATTATTCTCATGTGCATCTATGAGATCAACCCCACTGGGCCAAGCCCATACTGCTGCTGCTGGGGCTGCCAGCCACAGGGTGACAGCTGTGGGTTAATTGGCACCTGGGACAAGGTGACCTGACCAGCATTTGCTATGCATCACCTGGGAGCAAGGGGCAAGAAGAGCAGCACAACCTTTCTGCTGCACTGCAGAGTGCCTTGGCTGCACTGTCCCCAAAAAAAGGCTATTAGGGAGAGGTTCTTAGCAGTGAGGGTGGTGAGGCACTGCAACTGGTTGCCCACTGAGGTTGTGGACAGCCTCTCCCCTAGAGGTGTTTGGGGTTGGATGAGGCCTTGAGCAACCTGGGCTAATGGAAGGTGTCGCTGCCCATGGCAGCAGGGCTGGAACTAGATGATCGTGAAGGTCCCTCCCAACCCAAATCATTTTATGATTCTATGAAATGCTGCTTGACTCTCTGTGGGTCATGGGAGGTCACCCAGGATGGGGTTCAGCAGGTACCAACAGCCACATTGGGGGTACCCCAGCTTCAGCAGAGTGGATGGACAGGCAGTGATGGTGGAGCATTGCACCACCAAATGCTCCCCTGACACTTTGGTGGTCACAGATCAGGCACCAAGGAGCTTCCCAGAAAGGCTCTGCAGCAGGGCTAATTAGAAGAGGGTGGGATTTGCTGCTGTATCCTAGATACAGGACATCAGCCCTGGGGTAAGGAGATGGAAGAGATCTCCTTCAGACTATCATCCATGACTTCATGCAGATTTATCCTAAAGTGCTGAAAAACAATAATCTAATCAGGGTTTGCAGCAAGCTCTAAATCTATCTGTTTAATTACAAGCAGGGACATGACCCTTTTAGCAGTGAATGATCCTAAAATTCTTTGGAGGAAAGGAAAGCACAGAAAGGTTTCTCTTTTGCAGGAAAAGAGTAGATGAATGAGCAACATCCAGAACAAGTGCTACAGTCCTTCCCGTGGGAATAGGTGACAACAGGGAGTGCTATGTCTGTGGTAACCTGCAACCTGGCTGAAAACCTCTCTGTGCAACCACCGAGAGTTACGCTGTGGGAGTGATCTCCTTGTCCTCTGCTGCTCTGCTGAGGTGCCATCACAGAATCTCAGAATGCTGGGGGTTGGAAGGGACCTCTGGAAATTACTTAGACCAACTCCTCTGCTAGAACAGGGTCACCTAGAGCAGGTTGCCCACGATCACAATGTCCAGGCAGGGGCTGAATGACTCCAGGGACAACGACTCCATAACCTCTCTGTGCAGCCTAGTCCAATGCTACACCATTCTCAAAATAAAGAAGTTTCACCTCCTGTTTAGATGGAACTTCCTATGTTCAAGTTTGTGCCTATTGCCTCTTGTCCTGTCATTGGGCACTGGCCCCATCCTCCTGACACCCACCCTTTAAGTGTTTCTAAGCACTTATAAGGTCCCCTTTCTACCTTCTCTTCTCCAGACTAAAATGGCCCAAGTCCCTCAGCTTTTCTTCCTAAGTTTTCTGATGGGAAACTGGTGGAGGCAGTGCTCCTTCACCAAAAGGCTGGGCAGGTGACTCTCCCAAGCACAGCTGCAGCTTAGCTCAGCCCTTCCCAAGCTACCAACAGCCACCTCACTGACACTACAGAAGAAAGATGAGACCTGCCCCAGAGGAAGGGCTTGCAGACAGATGCTGCTGGAGGAGCTCTTTTTCTGCTGCTGCTGCTCAGTGACTGTGAGAAGCTGCAAGTGGAAGATAAGTAACAACACGAGCTGCAGAAGACAAAAATGCCACATTACATCAAGCAGGACCTTGCTTCACTGTCAGCTTAGAGGCTGTTCTGCACTGAAGGACAGCCCTGCCATTTGCCCTGTATATTTTATTAATGTGGATGCATATTTATGGTGCTATGGATTAGCTGATGCTTTGGTGTTCAATACCCTCCTTTGACACTGGAGTTCTCGACAAAGGCATTTGTCCTGTCTGCTGTTGTCCCTCATGTGCGATGATTTTAGGTGGCCCAGACATGGGCTGGAATTGCTGCCATAGAGGTGCCTCATCTGCCTCCCAAACGTGGTTTGGGAACCTACTGCAAGCCTCTGAAATGTACTAAATGCAGTATAGCCTGGAATTATATACTAAATCCTAATGCCAGACTAATAGGCTATTAATTAGGGTTTGATTCTGCGAAGCACCAGATCGCATGCTGCATTTTGAACAGGGGCAATGCCAGCCTTGAGAAAGCTAAGCAGGTAATCACACCAAAGAAAAGCAGTGGCTCTTTCAGGACCAAGCAGAAATATAGGCTGGGTGGGGAGTGGCTTGAGGAGAAGGACTTGAGGGGTGTCAGTTGATGAAAAACTCAGCATGAGCCAGCAATGTGCTCTTGCAGCCCAGAAGGCAGACATGTGCTGGCTGCATCAAAAGCAGCAGGACAAGGGAGGTGATTCTGCCCCTCTGCTCTGCTCTGCTCTGGTGACATCTCACCTGCAGTACTGTGTCCAGTTTTGAGGTCCCAACACGAGGACATGGAAATGATAGAGTGGGTCCAGAGGAAGCCACAAAGGTGATCAGAGGGCTCCAGCACATCCCCTGTGGGGACATACTGAGAGAGTGGGGGAGAGAAGGCTCTAACAGCTCCATGTCCTTTCTTGTGATTTAAGATGGAAGAGAGGAGATTTAGACTGGATATTAGGAAGAAATTCTTTAGAGTGAAGGTGGTCAGGAACAGGTTGCCCAGGGAATTTGTGGATTCTCCCTCTCTGGAGGTTTTTAAAGCTAGCTTGGATGGGACCTTGAGCAACCTGGGGCTAGTGGAAGGGCTGGAAATAGATGTTCTTGACAGTCCCTTCCAATCCAATCCATTCTGTGATCCCATGACCTGATCCAAAATGTGTGATGACCAAGGGAAATACTACCCACGACTATCACACTTTGGTTAGCTTTCTAACACTCAGGTAGGCTGCAGGGACAGTCTTGCTTTAAGAAATCGAGATTATTTGTATTTATCACTATACATCAGCTTACTTACTTACTATGAAGTGCAAATAAAAAGACCCAAACTATTAAGCTTCATAATGATGGGAATGTCACAAATTCAAGAAGGGTGGACCTCATCAAACCTGCATCTCCGTATGACCAAATGGTAATGAGACCTTTTCAAAGGAGCTTGATTTACTGCAATCCATATATTCATTAATGCCATGGATAGATGTTTATTCCAAAGGTTGGTTGGTTGCCAGTGCCAAGGTATTACTGGCAGCCAAATCCTGCTTCTTGATATAGAGCAGAGATGCTCTTTGGAATTCTTCTGCCCTCACAGCTCCCTAAATTGTGCTACTGAACATATGTTGCTGAGAGGCTCTCAGAGGGATATTAGATGGCAGGTTAATGGTGGGATTTCAAGTGGCAAAAAGTTTTAGCAACAAGATAATATATTGAGAGTCAAATGAATGGAAATTCAAGTTTTGGGAAGTTTTCCAGCACCTTGAATATGAAAAACAGTGCAACAGGGCAGAACCTGCAATGGGCAGAGGTAAGAGGAGCACATAGATGCCTGTGTGGATTCTGGAGAGGTCATACACCAGCATTTAAAACCCTGCATTGCTCTAACAAGCACACTGGCACTATGTGCCTTGGGAAATATTACAGCCAGCAGTCAAACCACAGTGCTGTCTCTGGCAGAGCCTGAATGTGTCCCTAGGAATTGCTCAGACAGGGCAGCAAACAGCCACTTCCACATCTCAGCAGCCCCTTGGACACCAGCTGAAGCAAAGTCATCATTGCCACCGTTAAGGTTGCACAAGACCTCTAAGATCATCAAGCCCAACCTTCTACCCAACACCTCCATGCTATGCCATGAACACCTAGAGTCTGGGCTGAATATTATACATCCTCTTAACAGTCCTGCAGCACCTGTCCTGAAGAAGTGAAGAACACACACTTTCCTTTTCAGTGCTTTCTGGTGGATTTTCTCTAAGCCAAACACACAGCCCAATAGGAAGCCCAACCCTTCCAAGACAGCCTGAGCTAAGAGAAAAGCTCATAAAGCTCTGTTTTCTTTCCCACACAGTGCCATGGACTTTGTAAGGGTCTGTCACTTGGCTGGTTTACGACTGCCTGCTGCCCCTGGGCTGTGTAAGAGATTACTCTGGAGCCAGACTTTTGGGAGACCCCGTGCTGCTTTTGCCTAAGCAGCAGAGGAGATGCAGGTCCCCAGTAAAACACTTGCAAAGCTAATTTAAACTTGGAAGACACCCAAATGTCTTTAGGAGGTGCAATTTAAAACTCTGGCCTAAGATAGCCTGGACTGCAATCACGGATTTCTGGGAATGGTGTGGAACAGTTGCTCCATGAGCCAAAGGCTGCAGATCTCTGTATTAGAATATTCCAACAGGAGAGCTGTTGCTACTCAGAGCTATCTCACAGAGGGAAAAAAACCATCAGCAAAACACTAAATTCAAATACATGTATAACTAATCCCTGATTTATACACCTGCACCAGCAAGGCTCTCAGACTTTGAGAATCTGAGTCAAGGAACACTTAGAATCTCAATCTCCATTTCCCTTTTAGTGCTACCCATTGACAGAGAGCTTCCCAAAAGGATTTACAAGAGTTCTAGTGCAGAGAAATCTTCATCCCTAAATCACAGGAAAGATTGACTTGTGTGAGCACTTTGAATTTAGAAACAACCCTTCTGTCTCTGCTACAGGAAAGTCCTTTTTAAGCACGGTTAAAGCAGAGCTTCTGGTGCCAGATTAACCACTGCCATAAGTTGTATTGCAAGGAGGAATCTGAAAGGGAAGTCCCAAGGCTTAGTCTGAAAATGACTGTTGTGATTTTATTGAGAATCTAAAGAGCCTTGGATCAGTTCTGCCTCTAAAATCTGGTTATCTGTTTCCGAGTTAGCAAATAACAGCTGGCTGTAGCCAGCCAAACAGACAGCACAGAGCTAAATCACTCTCTACTGGCAAGTACAAAGGTGAGCTTGTCCATCAGAAAAGGTGTCTGTCTTTCAATTTACCCACTGGTTGAGCTTCCATTTCACTGTCCAGGAGGATAAAAAAGCCTGAGGGAAGAAGGTGCAGCAGATCAAGGACTCAGGGGAAATGGTGATGAATCCTATCATCTGTCTGCTGAGGTCTGCACATGGGAATAAAGGCTGGTGAGCTCAGAAATGCAGTCTTCCTGCAAGCAAGCAAGGCTCCTTGGACATTTATGGGCTTTGAGGGTCTTGAGGCAAAGCCTGTGGAGACCAAATGGGGTAACTACTTAGCTCTGTGTACATGAAAGAGCAACTAAATTTCATTTAAATTCTACCACTGAAATAAAGTAAGACTACCAATGAAAGAGATTAAATTAATCTAAATATCCCTGAGGATGTGAGTGCAACTCTGAACCCCTATGTGCAAGTCCAGGCTTTGATTCATCTCATCTACCTTCAGGCACTTAAAAGAAACACCACAGTTAGAAGCCAGGTCAGTCTGGGATTTTCCTATCCACATTGAGCATAGCTGGGATAAGTCACTCCTGGAGTGGATAAGGGAACATGGATCTGCTGTGTTTGCCTCCTGCACCACAGATACAGCTCTGCTAAAGCCTCTGTTTTTTAAAGAGCATGGCAAGAAGAGCTGCAAGCTCTCAGGGCAGCACTGCCATGCCCTGTGTCACCACAGTGTCTGAGGATTGAAGACAGTGGTGGGCAGAGCAAGGCTTGGGCTCTGACTGTGCTCAGCTGAGCACAATACTGCAAGTGTGGAGAGGCAAGCGGCAAAGCCACAGGCAGGTGAGGGCAGGGGTGCAAGGGATGGGAATGAGCAAACATCAGACTCAGGCAGGAAGGGAGGAAGAGGAGAGGAGTGAGAGGTATTAATCACAGAATGGTGGGGGCTGGAAGTGACCTCGAGAGATCAAGTCCAACCCTCCCTGCAGTGGCACCCAGAGTAGACCACACAGGAATATGTCCAGGCAGGTTTTGAAAGTCTCCAGAGAACTGAGCCTCCACAACCTTTCTGGGAAGCCTGGTCAAGTGTCCACCAGCACTCTCAGGTCCTTCTCAGAGTTGCTTTCCAGCAGGTCAGCCCCTCACCTGTACTGGTGCAGGGGGATTATTCCCATAAAGCAAAAAGGGAGCAAGGCTTCTCCTGCTCAAACACAAACTGAGCTGCGGAGGTGCTGCTGCACCTCCTCCAGTGTCACTGAGGGATGTGAGGCCAGACTGTGAGCTCTGCTGGATGCCTTGGCAGGACCAGTCCAGTCCAGTATGCGGCAGCTCAGCAGAACTCCACAAGGCTGTCCCCAGGTGGCCCCAAGTCACTGTCCCCTGTCACAACACGAGATGGGTTAAGTGATCTTTAATATTGAGTGTTATATAGAAGAGGATTTCACTTCTGCTCTTGTCCAAGGCTGCCCCAGACAGCCTTGGCATCAGCAGCCTGTCTGCTGAAACTGAGAGAAATTACTTTGGGTACATCCAAGACACAGTTTTTGCTTTGTGATATTTACAGGGATTTCTTTTCCCCTCTGCTGGAACAGCCCCCAAACCTCACAGCCTTGTTTTGGCAAAGCTCCCACCGAAATGAATCACGACTTTGCCTGAGTTAGTGCTCCAGGACTGAGCTCTAAATTATTAAAAGCGAATTATATGTAAGAATTTATGTCAATTTTCAAAAGAGCTCAGCAAAAGGTAGACAAAAATCCTCCTTTGAAACTAGTAGAAGGTTTGTGGCTGAACTCCCAGCCTGCTTTGAAATCTCATCTCTAGCTTTTTAGCAAAATGCAGTGCCTTTTACACCTCATATTTTAATCATCCTACTTCTGCACGAGGCAAAGCTCTTGCCTTGTTGCTTTGGTTCAAACACAACCATCACCAGCTCCAGCTTTACAGTGTAAGTGAGCCCCTTGCATCACGAGCTGATGCTTTCCTCATAGGGAAGCTCTTTCCTTTTCTCCCTCTTGAAAAATAATTTATTGTCAGAACAGGCAAATGGACGTTCCCAGAGCGACCTGTCAATAAAGCTTCTTGTTCCTACACGGCACCTTCCAGGGACTCAGACTAAAGATCAAATATTGCTTTAGGCATTGAGTTTGCATTTGTCAGATGAAAAATTACAGAGGGAGAAGGAGACTCCACAACCTCTCTGGACAGCCTGCTCTAGTGCTCCAGCACCCTCACAGGAAAGAATTTTTTCCTTATGTTCAGGTGGAACTTCCAGTGTTCCAGTTTGGGCTTGTTGCCCCTTGTCCTGTCACTGGGTACCTGTCTGGCCCCATCCTTTTGCCCTCTGCCTTTTAGCTATTGATCAGCATGGATAATATCCCCTCTGAATCTGCTCTTCTCTAGGCTGAAGGGTCCTAGGTCTGGAGAGATGCTCCAGTCTCCTCACTATCTTTGAGGATGGACTCTCTCCAGTAAGTTCCTCTTCTTGAAGTGGGGAGCCCAGAACTGGATACAATACTCCAGGTGTGCCCTCACCAGGGCAGAGTAGAGGGGGGAGGAGAACCTTACTTGACCTGCTGGCCACATTCCTCTTAAGGGACTCCAGAACACCTTTGGCCTTCTTAGCCACAAGAGCACCCTGGTGGCTCATGGGCCACAGGTGCAGCAGCATCTCTATGTCAATGGCTTATGAACTCTTTCCTGGTCTGGCAGTCCACCCTCACAGCCAGGTGAACTGGTGGTGTTGTGTTAAACTGGAAGCAACGTCAATCAGGCTGGGGCTGGCAGAGCTTCAGCTGCCCAAGACTGGTAGAGACTGCAGGAATCCTTCAAGAGCAACACTTCAGGCTTTTGATCCCAGCCCCAGCCCCTCTCAGGTTCAGGTGCTCATAGGGACCAGTGACTCATGTTCACTGTATTTAGCAACACCACATAAGAATGATCATCTTGTCAGGGATTCCTAGACCTTCATTACAGCAGAATGTTTTGATAATTACTCCTAATTGGCTTTGCCTAGGATGCCTGAGTGCAGATTAATTGAGTACACAGAGTGAATTTTCTCTTTCTGTAGGACAGAGCAGTTCGGCTGCCTGCCTCTCACCCTTTTTGAGCTCAGATTGGTGAAATCCAGCTCTTTGCTTCCATACATCCCACCAACGGGTGTTTTTTATGGCAAGACAGCTTTGTCAGAGCTGCACACAGCCACAGAAGGACAAAACACAAACTGTAAAATGATGTGGAAGGGGAACAAAAAATAATTAATTTCTTCCCCTAGATTTTTGCAAAGCCATTACCTGTTTTTGAATGACATTTCCATTTCTGCACTGGGAACTGCTGAAGCATTTACATAAGAATGCAAAAATGCACACATTATCACTGCAGGAAGCACTTAAAATTTAAGATAATTATAGAGTATGGAAACGATTTGAAAGGCCTCAAACAAAATAACAACTAATTCTAGAGAGTCACCCTTTAAGATGATTATTACTCTGCGCTACCGCTGATCCCTCACTAAAAAATCCTTCTCTTTACAGTTATGTGCACATTATAAATTCCTACTTTGTTCTTCCACCACCAAGCTCCTCCAGCTGCTGCTGGCAAATTTGCATTCTCTAAGAGCTTAACAAGACAGCCAAAATATTCACACTGTGAACGGAGGGGGAACGCTCCACTGCCACACTCAGAGACAATCCTCCCTCCACCCTTGCCTTACTCTCAGTCCTCTCCCATGGGCTTCAACACTTTTGGTTTTAAAGCTGCTTGGATTGAACCTGTGGTAGGACAAGGGGCAGTGAGTCTTGAGCGACCTGGTCTAGTGGGAGGTGTCCCTGCCTGTGGCAGGGTGTTGGAACTGGATGATCTTTGAGGTTTCTTCCAACCTAAACCATTCTATGATTCTATGAGTGCAAACAGTAACACAGAAGTTCAGCCTCAATGTGGGAAAGAATTTATTTACTGTGAGGGGTGCCAGAGCACTGGGGCAGGCTTCCCAGAGATTGTGGAGTCTTCTCTGGAGACTTACAAGACCCATTTAGATGTGTTCCTGTATGGCTGCCCTGGGTGATCCTATTTTGGCAGTGGAGTTTGGATTCCATGATCTCCAGAGGTCCCTTCCAACCTCCACCATTCTGTAATGCTGTGATTCTATGATTCATCATTGCTGCTGGGTATGCAGGGAGAGGAGCAGGCAGTAACCAGAGGTACTTCTTGTCCTCTGTGCAAACTAATAAAAAGCAGTAAAGATTTATTTGATCAGTGGGGTTCTGGATTTAAAAAGGTCACATCTCAATTGAGAAAACCTGAGAATCATAGAACAGCAGGGGATGGAAGTAACCTCTAGAGATCATTGAGTCCAATACCCCTGCCAAAGCAGGACCACCTAGGGCAGGTCACACAGACACATCCAGATAGGAATAGGAAAGGAGGAGAACACTTTTGCAGGTGCAAGCCTTCTGCCTAACTACTTTCTCTCTCCCTTCTGCTTTCAGTCTCTGCTAGCACTCTTCTTTCTGTTTCCTGTCCCACTGCTGTCATTCCCTGCTTTTAGTTTTTCCCCATGTGTCCCAGGGTAAAAACCCCTCACAATTAAAAAATGTAATCCTGCTTCATTCTTTGCTCAAGGCAAACTCAGCTGGGGAAAAGCTTACCTGACAAACCCTAATATATTTTTGTTTGATACCTGCAAAGAGGGATTTACAGAAGCTCATGCCAAAGTCAAACACTAGCTGCTTTTTAATTTTTCCCAGCAAGGGACAAAGTACATACTGAACTCACAGAAAATGAGGATTTCTTGTCACAGATATTATAGAGACAATAAAAAAGTCCCATGACAAGGCTCTGACTGAATATAAATAAATCAACCTCACCCTCCCCACCCCCCCCCACAAAAAAAAAAAAGTGTTTTCCAAGTCTGATTCTTGGAAATGATTGCAGTGATAAAGCTGAAATTTTCCCACAAACTTCAGCCTGAAATGGAAAACTGATAGATTTAAAATCTTAAATTGTGACAAAGGACAGAGCAGCTGAAAACAGACTCTGGTAATGGGAAGTGTAGCCAACTTAGTAATAGGGGTTGCTACCTGAGCTGCTGCTGGTCTTTCACACAACTGCCTCAACCAAACCAAAGCATCAGAGCTCTGAACGAACCAGAGATGTTTGACTGGGAGTGGAGTTCCTATGGAAATGTAATTAGGCCTGGACTAGAAAACATTTCAGACAGCACTGGCATGAATTCCCATCCATTAAATAACACTTTGCATGAGCAGGATGCCACCAGCTTCTGCAAAAAGCCTTAAGGAGCTCTGTGAAGGTTTATGGTGCAGCTGTGAGCAGGTCACCCCGGGGCAAAAGATATTCACACAGCTGTTGAAGTCATCCAGGGCTAAAGCACTTTTGTTTATGGTCAGCTTGGCTTGTCTAACCATTGTACTCTGGAGACTATTTCAGCTAGCAGGTGATGTGATAACGAAGCCTCTTACACTTCCAACACAGAGTGTATGAAGTCCTGTTTCCCTAAACACAAAAGGGTTCAAATACAGAAGAAGCTTTGCTGGCTCCAAACACAAGAATCCCTCAGGAAGAATCAACTTCCCTCCAGGCTGTCCCATGGCTCTAATCCTGGTGCTTGTTCCCAGAGGGCTGAGATTGCCCTGCCACCTCTTCCTCTCATTTTTCCATACAGAAACCATCACAAACAGCAGCCACAGACATCCCCTTGTCTGCCTGTCCCCTGGGTGGGTCATTGTGGTGGGCAGGAGCATAGTCTGCTACTAAGGTGGCCTCTGCTCCTGACATATACCTCATCCCCTGAAGGAGCATGATCATCTCTCACAATGTTCTCTAGTGAGACAAAGCAGGAGTTGCCAGCCTACAACACTACTTTTAGGAGCAAGTTTGCCAAACCCAGTCCAAAATGAATTCTAAAAGTCTAGCTTAAACCAACCAGCTGCTGACCCAACATTCAGATTGTCTAGACAGAGAGGTAATTACACAGAAAACAAGATGTTATGTCTTTTCAGCAGACCCCATCTTTCCTGTGTTGTTGTCACTGAAACCTTATTATGGAAAAGGACAAAAGAAGTGTGCAAGTGATGGCCTAGATGGCATCTTCTAGTGTGGACATGATCTCATCTGGCCTTTCAAATCAGTCAGTGCAATTAAGACAAAGGGAAATGGCCTCAAGTTGCACCAGGGGAGGTTTGGGTGGATATTAAGAAGAATTTCTTTGCTGCAAGAGTGGTCAGGCATTGGTACAGGCTGCTCAGGGAGGTGGCGGAGTCACCATCCCTGGAGATATTAAAAAAATGTGCAGACACAGCACTTCAGGATATGGTTTAGTGAGCATGGTTGGGCTGGGTTGAAAGTTGGACTTGATGATCTTGGAGGTCTTTTCCAGACTTAATGATTCTATGATTAGGGGTCAGATGATCACAGGATGTTAGGGGTTGGAAAGGACCTCCAGAGATCAGCCAGTCCAACCTCCCTGCCGGAGCAGGACCACAGAATCTTGCACAAGTCACACAGGAACACATCCAGGCAGGGCTTGAAAGTCTTCAGAGACTCCACAACCTCTCTGGGCAGCCTGTGTCAGTGCGCTGTGACCCTTAGAGTGAAGAAGCTCTTCCCCATGTTGAGGTGGAACTTCCTGTGCTGTAGTTTACATCCATTACCCCTTGCCCTATCCCAGGGCACAACTGAGAAGAGTTTGTCTCCCTCGTGACCCCCAGCCCTCAGATATTTATAAACATTGATAGATCCCCTCTAAGTCTTCTCTTCACCACAGTTCAAGTCACTACAACTGCCTAATTCAAGTTTGACACTTCTCAGCATGACCTGGGACAGATCTCTTCATAACTGCCTCAGTTCCAAGGGATGTACTTTGAGGAGCTCACAGACTAAACTAAGCAAAGAAGCTCTGTACCCAGTTTCCTATTTTGTAAACCTGCAGTGATCACAACAGTGAGAGGTAATGAATGTTTGCACTCCACTGTGAAAATGAAGACTACATAATATGAGTGTAATCACATTTACATAGCTGAAATACAGTTGGAAAAAAGTAATCTTTCAAGAGTCACCTTCCCTGCCCCCAGCAGCTGCAGCCAGTAGTGTTACCAGGCAAGAATGCCAAGGGCTGAATTATTTCTGCAGACAAAAAGAGGGATTTATGTATTTTTAACACACTAAGTCACATGAATTACATAAAAAAAGCTCCTGACATAGCCATCAAATGATGTGTGGGGATCCCTTGACACAAGGATTTTTATGGGATACCTCTAAAGTACAACTGCTCATGGCTCAGTGATTTACTAACAACTTACTTTTATGGCACAAGCATACAGAGCATAAAGCACAACAGGTTTAAACCCCCAATTTTCATTCTCGCAGCTAAAAAAGAAGAAAAGCATTAATGTGGATTTTTTTTTTTTCAGTATCCCTTCATAACTGTTCGTCCATTAGTGAGCTGCCCTTTCTCTAAGCTCATAAATTAGCCTTTCATTATCAAAGACCTTGCTCTTGTTCCTTTGCTCTCTTAGTTTACTGGATGCGCAGGGCACATCCCTGAAGGATGCAATAAGGATCAACCTGCCCTAGGAAATTCCAGATCAAAGAACAAAGATGAAAAATATCCATTAGGGGCAGCAGGAAAGAAGAGGTCTCAGAGAGAGGCAGTGATGCAATGTTCAAAAAACTAAATAAACAAAATATTTAGAGCTGAACTGCATTTTCATTTCAGCAGCAGCTCCAGCACTTAGGGTACACCTATTTAAGTACTTCTGTTTTTCCATGAGGCTTGGCTCCCTGTGTTTTTATTCTCCTTGCTCTTGGAAACAGGACTTGTGCACCAGCAACACCTCCTAGTGCTTGGATGATATTCCCATATGAATAATTTTACAGAGGAGGAAATAGAAACCAACTTCTTACAAGTTTTGCCCAAGGCTAACGAGGAATTTAGCTCCCAGTGTAGATTAAAACCCCAGAACACTTCCTGCACCACTGCTGCTTTCAGTACAGACATTTCCTGCCTCCTCTGACTCCTCTGAGCTCTTGCACATTAAGGTCAAGATAAGTTTGGAGTCTCTTGGTTTTAAACTCTGGAAATCCTGGAATGATCCCAGTCCTTGTGGTCTCCTTACTATCTTTTGTAGTGTTGCCAAACCTGACTTTTGTCTTTTCCTGTAAATAAATCTTTTCCCTCTCAGAAGATGCAGGTGGGATCTAGCTAGGACTAGTGGAAGAGCATCCAGGCTGAGATTCACAGGAAGGGTATGGCCACGTGTCCCTTTTACAAAGCTAAGCAGGAACAGCTGCTAATGAAGGTCCAAGCCTGCAGAAAAGCAACACTTCCCAGCAAAGAGGAGACTCCTGCTGCATGTGCATTGCATTCCTCTTGACCTCAGTATCATCGACTTACACCTGAGGCAGCTGCATTGTCCTTTGACCTCTTAGAATCATAGAATCATTTAGGTTGAAAAAGACCTGTAAGATCATCAAGTCTAATTGTCAACCCAACACCACCATGCCCACTAAAACGTGTCCCAAAGTGCCATGTCTACAGGTTTTTTTGAACACCCCCAGACATGGTGACACCACCACTGCCCTGGGCAGCCTGTTTCAATGCCTGTTCTTAGAAGAGATACAAACCAAGGAATGCAGGGGCATCTTGAGACTGACTCTTCTGCATCTTTATTGCTTTCTCCAGCAACAATTTCCTGTAACAACGCCCTGGTGACCTCTACCTGCACTGACCAACCGCTGAGGCCAAGAAGGCAGTGAAATTTTGGAGGTAGTTTTTACCTGATAAAGCTTGTTTCACCCTGAGGCTGGCAGCACACTACTAACCTCTTGCCAACAGCAAATTGTTGGCACCAGCACCTGGTTGGCTACCCCGGCAGCAAGGTGTTACCATGGTTTTAGAAATTAATTAGACATTGTACACTATAAAGCTTCTCCATCCCCAGACAAAATGAGTCCATAGTGGTGTTGGAAGAGAAATCAGTGGGAGGATCTGTTGGTAATCACTGTGTCCCAGTAAAACATGCTCGATGCTCATCAACAGTTGTACACTGCACCAGTTACAGCACCCTGCTACAAGTAAGTCAAGGACTTGATTTGTGTAATTATAAGGAACTGATCCCTGGGGGTCATACAAATAATTCAGCAAAGCAGCTAAAAAGGAGCTTTCTGAGAACATTTACACTAGTGTAATCTGATGGGAAGCAGAGATCTGGAAAATAAATGCCGAAGGGGATAGGAACACAGCTAAAGCTAATTTATTTTTTAAATCAAGTGAATATTCACTTCCCCCCCCATATTTGCTCAGCTTTAATGAATAGCTTCTTTACTTCTTCACTGCTGTCTTCCATCTTGGGCAATGTATCTCAAATTGAGGAATTGCACCCAAGTTTCAGCACAACTGCCAGAAATTGAAATGCAGTTAAAATAAAGCCTTTAAAATACAGCTACATCGCACTGCACATGGCAGACAACTTTGTCCCTCACCTGAATGGGCAACCTTTTCAGGGAGCTTCTGAAACACGACCTCTGTTATTAAATTAATCACCTTGTGTCAAATGGCAGAGTGACAAGAGCGAAAATTTACCTGGGTAATAACTCAGCAATAAAGGTTTATAGAGAGGAGGAGGAAATTGGGTTGCTGCAGACACAGCAATAACATCATGAAGCAAAATCCAATATTGGAAGAGATAAAAAAGTTTTTTTTTCATTCCAATATTCCTCCCTGACAAGTATGGAAGAGTTTGCATAAGAACAAGGGAAAAAGATGAAAGATAGTATCAGTAAAAAAAAAAAACCAACAAACCCAACCCAACAAAAAAGCTGTTGAAAAGTGAGCTAACAAGTAATTAGCACCTTGAAAGAAGATCAGAGCATTTGGGAAACTTGCACAGATACAGTTCTCAGTAACATACCCTTTGGGTCACAGAATCACAGAATGGTAGGGCTTGGAAGAGACCTCTCGAGATCATCTAGTCCCTGTGCTAGAGCAGGTTCACCTAGATCAGGTTGCACAGGAACACATCCAGGAGGGTTTTGAAAGTGTACAGAGAAGACTCCACTACTTCTATGGGTAGCCTGTTCCACTGCTTCAGCACCCTCAAAATAAAGAAGCTTCTCCTTAAGTTCAAATGAAACCTCCTGTCTTCTACTTCATATTCATTACCCCTTGTCCTGTCACTGGGCACCACTGAAAAGAGCCCAGCCCCTCCATCCTTCAGATATTGGTCAGCATTGTTAAGAGTCCCTCTCAGTCTGCTCTTCTGCAGGACAAAAATCCCCAGCTCCCTTAGCTTCTCATCAGGGAGATGCTCCATTCCCCTCACCATCTTTGGGGCTCTTTGATGACTCTATCCAGTAGCTTCCTGCCCTTCATGACTTGTGGAGCCCAGAATTGGATACAATGCTCCAGGTGAGGTCTCACCATGGCAGAGCAGAGGGCAGAGGCCATTCTCCCTCAACCTGCTGGCTACACTTGTCATCTTAATGCATCCAAGGACACCATTAGCTTTCTTGGACACAAAGGCACATTGCTGGCTCATGGTGAAATTGTTGTCCACCAGCACTCATGGATCCTTCTCTGTGGAGATGCTAAATAGGTCCTCCCCATTTAGCTTTGCTAAACACCATGCAAAGGTGACTCAAGGAGGTCTCCTTGCCTGGGACAAACCTGCTGAGCTCTTCCATTTCCACCCACACAGATAAATAACAGGTAACTGGGGGCAAGTGGAGTTTTAAGGTGGCAATGGCAGAGAGAAGGCAAGCCAGAAACAAAAGTGTATGCAGCAGTGGCATGTTTTCTAACAGCAATGACAGATTTTAATAAGCAAGCTATTCTTAAGTTTTGATTTGAGGTGTATATAATTAGGTAACGTGGGTGTTGAGTGATAAAACCCCCAGAAATACACAAATTAGAAGTGCTGATGTCTCCAAACCATGGCCTGTTCATCTTAAACGGCACGACCCATTTTTAATATGATGACATCTGAAAAAATAAAAGGCAACACTTTTCTTTTTCAGCTCTTCTTCAGCCTGTTAAAGATATATTGGGAACAAATGACGTGGCATTTTCAGGTCTCCTCTTTCACAGAATCACAGAATTAACCAGGTAAGAAAAGACCTTCAAGATCATCAAGTCCTAACACCTAACAGCTTCTAATCAACTAACCCATGGCACCAAGTGCCTCGTCCAGTCTCCTTCTGAACATGTCCAGGGGTGGTGACTCCACCACCTCCTTGGGCAGCCCATTCCAATGCCAATCACTCTTGCTGTGAAGAACTTCTTCCTAACATCCAGCCTAAACCTGCCCTGGTGCAGCTTGAGACTGTGACTTCTTGTCACTGGTTGCCTGAAAGAAGAGACCATCCCCACCTGGCTATGACCTCCTTTAAGTAGTTGCAGAGAGCAATGAGGTCTCCTCTGAGCCTCCTCTTCTCCAGTTAGTTTCAAAGCTAAAGAACTTCTGTTTCCCCATTAGAGGGATGCTGAGGTGCTGGAGTGAGTGCAGATGTGGGCAACAAAACTGGGGAAGGTCCTGGAGAATAAATCTGACGAAGAGTGACTGAGGGAGCTGGGGATGGTTAGTCTGAAAAAGGAGGCTGAAGGGAGACCTCATCACTGTCTACAGTGATCCAAAAGGAGGTTGTGGAGAGGTTGGTGCTCTGTGCTCACAGGTCATTAGTAATAGAACAAAAGGGAATAGCCTCAAAATGTGACTGCATAGGTTTAGAGTGGACATTAGGAAAAATGTTTTCCCAGAATGCATGTTTAGGCATTGGAATGAGCTGCCCAGGGTGGTGGTGGAGTCATCAACCCTGGATGTGTTTAAAGGTTGTTTGGATGTGGTGCTTGGGGATATGGTTTAGCGTGAACCTTGCAGAGTAGGATTCTTGGTTGGATTTGGTGATCCTGAGGGGCTTTGCCAACCTGAATGTGTCTGTGATTCTGGGCTGATTTCTTTTACTGTGAACTAGCTTCTGCCTAGGAGTTAGAGATGAGATTTACCTTGTGTTTTCCAGGTCTCCCAGTGATCACTCTCACAAACATAGCTACAAACTCAACTAAACTCAAACTCAACCCTGCTTTAGATTGGCTAGCTAGAAAAACTCCACGGCTGCTGTTCAAAAGCAAGAAGTGACAATGAATTTCCAGAATGTCCTTTTGAAGGGAATTTGGCTGCTCATAAAATAAGGACTGTTTTTGATCTGCTTGGAATTTTCAGGCCTTTGCATGCATGTCAAGACCTTTTCACGGGCTGTGAATATGAATACCTGAGACAACTTTCTTAGGAAGCTGAGACTGCTTATTGTCATCCCTAATGGAAAGATGACCACGGAATCAACAGAGCAGTTGTGCAAAATACACACTTGTATCTATCTCAGGAATTTAACCAATTCCTTTTAAATTAAGCTAGATTATCTTTGTTACATTTATCAAGTGAAATACTTTGGGGTGCAGGACAATGCCATGCCCTAGCACCTTTGCAGTCTTTCAAATAGGCTTCCACTGGCCACTAACTGGTGAATTACCTTTTTTTAAATTTTTTTTTTGTTACAGCACCTTATCAGCTTTCAATCATGTGAACGTTATGTAATGGCACATCTTTATCTTCAGTGCTCGCTGTGAGCAAATCACACTATTATTATTTCCCAACAAACCCAGTCCAGCTACTGAGGTTGGCCAAAGATAGCTGCTATTGAAAACACTATCTAACAGATCTTGGGAAATATAATTTGTCCACATCTACATCTTTTCCTACACCCCACATAAAAGCACCAACCAACCTTTATCCAAGTTCTGCTCCATCCAGTATGCTGCACCTATTCAGTTCTGCCCGCTGAGCCATCCCCAGCTG
The DNA here is from genome assembly GCA_013396835.1 of Psilopogon haemacephalus. Classification (NCBI taxonomy): domain Eukaryota; kingdom Metazoa; phylum Chordata; class Aves; order Piciformes; family Megalaimidae; genus Psilopogon; species Psilopogon haemacephalus. The sequence goes on from VWZI01005210.1 coordinate 580,731, forward strand.
GGGTGCACCACACAAAGCCTGAGCTGAAGTGAGAACTCCAAACCTCTTCACAGGCTTCCCTGAAGCCCAAGTATCCCTCAAACAGCCAAACAGCTATTTTTGCAATGCCTCTGTCAAATGCTATATCATTACAGCCAGTATAAACACATTTCATCTCATGGGATACACACAGGACTACAAAATCTGTTACTGTGAATCAATATTTAACAAATAAAAATAAATTAAAAAAAAAAAAGAAGCAAAATCTTGGATCTTTTCACAAAACAAACAATCAGAAGTAACATCTTGGTATTCTTAAAGGCTGTTATGCAACATGAAAATTGAAACTGTAATGTTGAAATTATTTTTAGCCATAATACCATATTTTGGTACTCTTCCCCCATGAGTTTTAGAAACCACAACTTCCAGCTTTTCTCCTGCCTTCAGTTATCTTTCTCCCAGGGCTTTTATCCTGAATTTATTTTCTTGAATCATAGAATCACAGAACTGTTTCAGCTGGGAAGAAACTCTAAGATCATTAAGTCCAGCCGTGAACCTAAGACTACCTTGGCCATTAAACCATGTCCTGAAGTGTCATGTCCACATATTTCTTGAACATCCCCAGGGACAGTGACTCAACCACATCCCTGGACAATCTATTCCAATGCCTGACCACTCTTTGTTTATCCTTATGGATGAAGAGCCCTGTTTTAGAAATGTCTTTATACAGTACCGCATACAGATCCTGGTTCCCCAAGTATCCTCCTAAAGCTGCCATCCATTCAGATTTGTAATAGCAGTGATTAATGGCAGTAAGAATATAAAGCCAGCAGCAACAAGAGCTTAGTGGGAGATGCCATATTTTAAAATGAAAGCTGATTAGTTTCGGCTCTTCCTTCCTGGCCAACAGTGAACTGTAATACTTCTTGATTCTGTCTGCTTTACTGCTTGGCCTTTTGTAAAGGAGGAAACTTTAAAAGGCTTCTTTTTTATGACCAGGAAGGCAAAGTATCAGTGTTTTCTGTGATCTCTAAGCTATGATGAACACAAGAACAGGCACGTTTGCCAATAATCTGCACAACATTTTCCTTTTTGTCTCACTGCCTTCCTAGTTACATGCAATTACAACTATGGAGAACCTGAGACATGCCCTCTTCTCTCTGCTGGACTAATTTTCAGCCCCAGTATTACCAGGACTGATTTTAGTGACCCCTTTCCTCTCAGATCACATAATCTGGCACTTTCCTGCCAACCTGATCCCACGTGGGGATCACAGAACCACAAAATGGTAGTGGTTGGAAGTGACCTCTGGAGATCCTTTAGTTCAACCCTCTGCTAATGCAGAGTCACTTAGAGCAGATTGCACAGGAATGCACACAGGTGGGTTTTGAACGTCTCCAGAGAAGGAGACTCCACAAACTCTCTGGGCAGCCTGCTGCAGGGCTCCAGCACCCACACAGCAAAGAAGCTTTTCCTTATGTTGAGGTGGAACTTCCTGTGATCCAATGTGTACCCACTGCACCTTGCAGCTCACCTTATCACTGGGCACGAGTGAAAAGACAGGAGCCCCTTCTTCTTAACACTCACCCTTAAGGTATTTGTAAACATTGATCAGATTCTCACTCAGCCTTCTCTTCTCCAATCTAAATAGCCTCAGGTCTCTCAGCCTTTGCTCAAGAGAGATATTCTATTGCCTTAATCATCATAGCCTCCATTAGACTCTCTCCAGTAGCTCCCCATCTCTGGATGGGGAACCAGACACAGTACTCCAGAAGCTGAGTAGATGGCTGGGATAGCTCCCAGTGCTCCTCCCTGGCTTTGCATCCTCTTTCATCCCTCTCGCATCCTCTGTGCTGGTGTGGGATGAACCTCTGCTCTGTTCCCAGCACTTCCACCCCAGGAGGAGTGTGAGGTGGGGTTGGAAAGTTGATTACTAAAGGAAGAAGTTTCCTTTCACTGACATCAAGAGATGCTGCCTTGTGTACTAGGAATAGCACCAGCTATCCAAATATTCCACAAGGACTTGGAAAAGAAAACATTATTGCAAGTCAGAAGACCTGTATTGAGGGGAGGATATCCTTTGAACACAGTTGTGAGAATGCTGCTGTGTGAAGGCATTGGGCTCAGACCACTGCCACATCCAGACAAGCTTTGTGACCTTCACAGTTACACCTGCAAGATGTTGCATGCTGATGGGATGATGCTGTAAGTAAAAGCCAGAAGCAGCAGGAAATGGACTGCTAAGTGTCTCATTAAGTTCCATTAAAGGGTCTAACCACTATCCTTAGATTGACTGTCAGATGGAAAACATCTGTTTTATTTAATGATTTCTACTGATGTTATTGAGATCCCAGCAAGTTTGAAATGTTGCCCCTTATGCACTTAGAGCACATTTCCCAGGTAAGAGGTGGTTCTTGTCATAGGGAAGTGGAAGATTTTCAATAACTGCTGCAACTCAATTGTCAGAAGGCATCTTCAGGGCTTGATTAAGTTACTCATGGCAAAATGCAGTCTCGGTAAGAGAAAACAAAACCTTAACTTGCAACAATAGTTTCCCAGATGAGCTCCATCCTAGGTGTGTTTTCTCTCAGTCCCTCCCACAGTACACCACCAGAAGGCTGTAAGACGTGTCCAGAGGTTGTGTGTACAGAAACGGAGCCCTTTCTGATTGTCACCAAGGGACTAAAGGGCAGATTCTGAGAACAACCTCTAAAGAGAGTGACTTGGAAGAGTGAATGCTTTGTCTGATATGCAGAAGACTCTTTCCCCCAGAAAAACACTTTTGGGGAGCTGTAACTCAGCCCTTATCACTTCTTAACATTAAAAGAAAATGCTTTTACCAGCTAATGGTTCAGAAAAGTGCACAATTGGATACTGTAACCACAACAACATCCTCAGGAGCAGTGAGACAGGAAATAAAAAGCCTGATAAGCACATGTTGTGTTGATTTAGTGATAAAAGTACCACACTGTTCCCAGGGTAAAAGCAGACCATGCGGGGACCCACCACCTTTGAGGTTCCTTGCTGTGTCCCATTCATCACCAATTCTATGAATCTGTAATTTAAAAGATGCTTTGTGAAGACTTGTCTAACTGTAACCTCATCTCAGCTTTCTTCCCACTGTGCATCCTGCCCCAAGCTGCAGAACAGCTTTCTGCACCTTCCACATGTAAGCCATTCAACCTCCCAGGCCCACCATGAGGCCATACCAAATTCAATGCTCAATGCACTCTCTGGGTAATTAGGACGAAGGTAAGTTGGTTAGAACTGAGGTTTAGAAAGACAGTTTTGTTCTGGCCTTACATTAACTAGAATCATAGAATCAGTCAGGGTTGGAAGGGACCGCAAGGATCATCAAGCTTCAACACCCCTGCCATGGGCAGGGATACCCTACCCTAGATCAGGCTGCCCACAGCCTCATCCAGCCTGGCCTTAAGCATCTCCAGGGATGGGGCCTCAACCACCGCCCTGGGCAACCTATTGCAGGGTCTCAGTGTTACTGCTCTGTAGGATCAGCTGTGTGCTATCAATATTCAGAGATCTGAACATGCTGCAGTCTGACAGTCAGTTGTTGTGCAGTTTGTCTGAGAAGAGATTGGAGAAGTGCTACCAACCAGGTGGCTTCCTGAGTACAAGCACAATGAATAAGCCATTAGCATTTCAAAATCCTTCCTGTGAAAGTCAGGAAAAGGAAGGGAAGTTGTCCCTTACTCCTCCTGCCGCTGCTCCTGCTTTCCAAGAGCCAGAGAGCAACACGTCCATGAGACAGACTTCAGGACTTCAACACATGAGACAGATTTCTTTGCCTTTCATGAGGGTCTCATCCTAAGACAGGCCTAAAAAGTCCTCATTTAACAAGCTGCAACTGAAACAGACAAAATCTTCCTACAGTAGAACCTCATGGCACCCCTCCTGCAACAGCACATGTAAGCAAGCACATGGAGATTGTATCAGCAGGCAGCAATGGACGCCCCTAGGTTGTCAGGACATGATACAAGACCTTTCTCCAGCTTCACTTCATATTTCTATCTCAAATAGGTGGGCAAGGCTACTACTAAGTGCAAACCATATGCAGGAAGCGATGTGTAGCATTGAAATCGGCTCTCAACTCATGTAAGACCTGAGTCAACACCACCACTCCAGGAACCAACCAAGCCATGAAGATGCTGCTTGTTCTAGTTCAAGCAACAACAACCTTTTTACATTCTCCCCTTGCAACAGAAATTAATTTTTTTCCTTCTTGGGAATGTTTGCAAGAAATGTAAAACTTGGGTAAAAGTTTGGATGGAAATAGAAATCCAGCTCCAGAGTGGTCGTTTAAATGGAGCAAAAGGGTGGACAAGAGAACACAGGCAGCAGCAAACAAGAATCATATAATCATAGAGTGGTTCGAGTTGGAAGGCACCTCCAAAGGTCATCCAGTCCAATCTACCTGCAGTGAACAGGAACATCCTCCACTAGATCAGGTTGCTTAGAGCTTTGCCATACCTGACTCTGAAGAGCTTCAGGGATGAGGCCTCAATCACATCCCTGGGCAACCTGCTTCAGCATTCCACAGAGAAAAAAATACTTCTCCTCCTTTAACTGAGTAAATTACCACAATTAAACAACCACTTTCTTTAGATAGAGATGAGCTGCTCTAACCTCCAGCAAAGCTGAAGGCACTGCTATGGAAGGAGAGTGGATGTAGGACTGGGATTCTCCCAGCCAGCTGAGAAATATTAATGCAAGGAGTTTGTGTAACCTGCTACCTGGACCCATTTTTGAAAGGTGCAGAAGCAACTGCTGCTTCCAGAAAATCAAGTGCCTGATAAGATGTTGCAGGTTCCACCATTTCCTGAGAGGGAGATAAGGACAGAGCTTAGACAACTCCCATCCCAGGCAGCAGTGACTCAGAAAATACATCTCTGGGCACAAAAAGCACGGATTCAGGTAAACTCATCAGTTGATATGAAAAAGTAATTCTGGGAGGGAGATGAAAGTACCTTAAAGTATCATAAAAACAATCATACAGAGCAAAAAGCACTTAAAGATTTGTATTGAATCTAGCTACATCTTCGTCTTCCCTGATTTAAGGACTGCACTACAGCTCGATAGGTCAGACCATAGGTCAGACAAGCAGAACTTTGGGCTCTGAAAGTACTTCTGCAAGCTGCTGGATGATCATTTATTTGGTCATGCCAAGGACTGGAGGGATGTTACCCACAGAAACCTGACTTGCTGGCACCAGTGGTAGAGTGTATGTGATGGCTGGGACATGCTGGGGACAACCTTTGTGTTTGACCGCTGTCATGCAGACAAGCTCTGGGGCTTGTCCACTTTTGCCTCGTTGTCTCTTCCTCCTGGTGAGATCAGAGCATTTGGGTTGTGAAAATCAAGCAACAGACTTGAAGACATAGTGCCTGCTTCACTGGAAGATTTAGCCAAGGAGAAGCTGATCTTGGGAATGCTGAGGCACCAGGAGTCAACAGCAGCATTGCTGCACCTGGCTCTGTGGTTGCCCCTTCCCAGCAGATAAAAAATTAGTAGCAATTTTCCTCAAGGTTTTCAAATTTTTTTTTTAACCACAATCTATGAATATTAGAACAAAAATCACTGAAGAAAAAGCCCCATGGAGCAATCCTTTCTAGAACAGTTGCAAATGGATCCTTACCAGCAAGGGTGACTTGGCTCAAGAGGAAAACTTGACTGTGTAACTAATTTAGGTTGGAGGAAAGAATCTTAGTGCTCTACCCTCATATTTCACACCATTTTGACAATCTTAATGATGATGCTGATATCATGCTGATACTTTTGTATCATGCTGATATTTTTCTCCTTAGTGTCAAGCTCCATGTGAAAAATTCTGGAAAATTTCAACAATCTGTTGAAGGAGCAGCTTCACATCACCCTCAAGCTGACAAAAAAATCTGCAAATTGTGCATTTCCCCACCAAAAAAACCCTCAAATATCTGTCATTGCTTCTACAGCCAAAGCAAAGTTGGAAACTTCAGTGAACACCTACTTTTAGCCTGATAGAGGGGGGAAAAAAATCATCCAGCAGTATGAACTATGCTGAAAATTGTTTGCCATCAGTGCATTCAGTGATAGCTTCTAGGATCTCAGTAGACATTGACATCATGGATCACAGGATCACAAGATGTTAGGGGTTGGAAGTGACCTCCAGAGATCATCCAGTCCAACCCCACTGCCAGAGTAGGACCAGAGAATCCAGCTCGGGTCACACAGGAACGCATCCAGACAGGGCTGGAAAGTCTCCAGGGAAGAAGACCTCACAACCATTCTGGGTAGCCTGTTCCAGTGCTCTGGGACTCTTACAGTCAAGAAGTTCTTCCTCATGTTGAGGTGGAATTTCCTGTGCTGTAGTTTACATCCATTGCTCCTTGTCCTATCCCAGAGCACAACTGAGAAGAGTTTGTCCCCTCCCTCTTGACCCCTAGCTCTCAGATATTTATAAATATTGATTAGATCCTCTTTTTATCTTCTCTTCACCAGACTAATCAGCACGAGGTCCCTCAGCCTCTCCTCACAGGGCAGTGCTCCAGCCCCTTCATAATCTTCATAGCCCCATTTCAGAACTCTATTTCCAGAGTGCCCAGTCACCCTGCTTGCAGTTTTCTAACAACAACAATGGCAACAAAAAGGCTATTGGGAGGTTTAGGTTGTATATCAGAAAAAGGCTTCTTCACTGAAAGGGTTCTCAAAGACTGGAACAGCCTGCTCAGGGAAGTGGTTGAATCCTCATCTTTGGAGGTGTTGAAAAGAGGCAGAGATGTGGTGCTGAGCAACACAGTGTAGTGCCAGACTTGGTAGAATTAGAGGATAGCTGGACTTGATCTTAAAGGTCTTTTCCAACTGAAAGCATTCTGTGATTCGGTGTCCCCCAACACCTTTTATTCTTTGAGTAATTCTCTACATGAAAATAAAAAGGAAAAAGAAAGCTTTGCCCAGTGATAGTTAAGAATAGTCCCATCTCAGCTGTGATGGATGTCTGTCTGATCTGTCACGTACTTGCCCAATATCATATTTTATATTATTCTGCCTGCTTTCTTTCCCTCTTTGTGCTGCTTTATTAATTCTTCTTTTTCGCTTCCCTCTCCCAGACTGCCTTTTCCCCTTTGGTAATTCTCTGCTCAGTTTCCAGCCTTACTGTGATGAGTGGATTTTTCCACGGCTCCCTTTTCTGATCCCTTGAAGAAAATACCAAACCTGATAATTCTCAAGCCCCAGTCAGCCTTCCAGCCTTTGGAAGCTCAGGTGCCTTTGCCAGCAAGCAGCACACTTTTTGCTCATTTCCACTTTTTAATTTTTTTCTATAACTGAACTGGCTTTGGAATAAAAATGGTGGTGCTAAAACCAAACAGCTGCTTTTTCACAGGGGTGATCATATTCCCAAGCAGTTCATCCAGAGGCTTTGCAAAGGCAATTCAAACACATCCTTCTTACCTGGGAGCAAGGGATTGTTATTTCCCGGGGGACAAGCACACTCTGATGCTTATTTAAACAGAGCTCATGATGCTGTGGGCTCTGCTGTGAATGGCTAAGGATCATTAGGGGTCTACACCCTAGCTATGGTGATTTAAAATTACCCCAAATACATGGGATTTGAGTTGAATATGTATGCCTGACATTTCCACTCTGAATTAAAACCCACTTTCTTTCCAATAGATGCCTGTTTTGAGCAGAGCATTTGGAAAAGTCCTTCCAAGCCAGGGTGTCCCCTGAAGCAAGTGGGAGAAGAAACAGGCTTTCAAACCACTCATTTTTGTTCCAAAACATGAAATGCATTTGGTTATTTTTACAGTCACACATTTGCCAATGGCTTCAGCAAGCTCTGAACCAGACCTGCAACCATTCTGGGAACAGGAGGTAGGGGCTGATGGGAAGGAAATCTGTCCTCTCTGCTGGCAAAAAGAGGGATGCAATAAAGTCTAGGTGAGAGGGGAGGAAAAAAGAAAGAGAAATGTAATAAATAAACTATTGAGAAAAGTGGACATGAGAAGAGGGGAAGTGACAGAAAGAGAAGAAAAAAGAAGTAAGTTGTAGTAAAGAGATTTAAGTTGATGTAGAGAGATGTAAGGAGAAGGGGGACCCACTGAAATTAGGGAAAACTAAGTGCAGTCTCTGGTACCACCCTGGGCAAGGAAACAGCTTGTGCTTGGCAGGTAGCAACTCACCCTTTCCTCCCCTTTGCAAGGAAAGGACCACCCCAGAGGGGACTTTGGGTGCAGGGCGATGCAGGGCAGGGTGTACCCACAAATCCACCCCACGCTCATGGAAACTGGCAGTCAAAAACCAGCAGAAGCCCTTTCAATTTGAAAACCTGCCTGGAGATCCACCAAAGTCAGCCCTGTGGGCAGGAGGAGAGCTCAGCTCATCTTTAATTGCTGGTACAGTCTTAATAAGCCCTTAGACCACTGCACGCACTTGGTCTCTTCTTTAAGTGGGCTTTAGGCATTTTCCTGAATTAATGAGAAGCAATTTCTGAGCTACTTATCCAGAAAAGTGCCCTTCTTCAAAGCCCTTTCCAGGTGCCATGTGCAAACAGTAGCAGATCCAGGTTCCCTCTTTAGATCTCACTTGTCTGCATCTGAGGACTGCTCTCGGGAGCTGTTTCAAAGGCTGAAGTGTCAGCAGCAGAAAGAAGAGAGGTGTGTGGGTGTGAAGTTACTAAATGCAAAACTGTCACTCTCCTTTCGTTTACAACCCTGAATATGCATGCATGCAAAAATGTAGGGCTTACATGAAAGTATTTTACTCTTGGAGCAGAAGACATCAGGAAAAAAAAAAAATACAAAAAGGCTAAAAGATAAGATCAGGCTGTGCAGGTTAGAATTCTCTCCCAGATAATCTTTTCATCTTCATCAGTAATGATTGCTGTTAATAAACCCTGCCCTGCCATAAATTAGATTGTCTTTTATCATCTCGGGGGAGGGGACCCTCAGCAGACAGACGTGTTTGTGCTGCTGACTGGTCAACGACAGCAATGAACAGCAAATGGAATCTTTTAATCTCTTACCCAGGTAACAACTCTGTGGAGAATTAGTGATGTCCCAAAAGCTTAAAAAGCACCTGAAGGGGAAGAGTAGGGATTTTGGAGGGTCTGAGTAAAGGAGGCTGCCTAGGCTCTGCCTTGAGGTTCAGCAGCTTGCTGGCGTGGGGAACAGGACCCAGCAAGTCACAAACTAACAGCTGGGAGTTTGTGTTCACTGCTCTCCTGAGCTGAAGGGCAGAGGGGAATCCTGTGCTACAGGAATGGGGGGACACAAGCATGTGCTTTGATCTTGGAGCAGAGCTACAGCATCAAGCACTGAAGGTGGAGCATGTCTGATAGGCACCCCTAACATTTAAATGGAACCTACTGCTGTGATAGGTTCCTTAACCTCTAGATACTGCTGAGCACCCAAACTTGCAGGCATTTTCCAAGGAAGGCAGGTGTTGAGCATACCCAACAAGGACACTGGAGAGGGCAGACAAATCACAGGATCACAGAATCATTAAGGTTGGTAAAGTCCTCTAAGGTCATTGAGCCCAACTGTCAACCCAACACCACCCTGTCCACTAAACCATGTCCAAAACTGCCATATTTACACATTTTTTTAACATCTCCAGGGATGGTGACTCCCCAGGGCAGCCTGCTCCAATGCTTGACCACTCTTTCAGTTAAAGACATTTTTCCTAACACCCAACCTAAACCTCCCCTGGAACAATTTCAGGCCACTTCCTCTTGTTCTATCACCTGATACTAGGGAGAGGAGACCAACACTTACCTCACTCCAACCTCCTTTCAGGGAGTCGCAGAGAGTCAGAAGGTTTCACCTCAGCCTCCTCCTCTCCTCCAGACTAAACCACTTCAGTTCCCTCAGCTGTTCCTCACTAGCCCTGTTCTCCAGACCCTTCAACAGCTTTGCTGCCCTTCTCTGGACATGCTCCAATACCAAAACATCCTTCTTGTAGTAAGGATCCCAAACTGGGTGGAGTGGCTGCCACACCAGAAGGCTGTGCTGCCTTTCAGAGAGACTTGGACAGGCTGGAGGGTTGGGCAGGAAGAAATTTAATGAAGTTCAACAAGGACACGTGTAGAGTCTTGCACCTGGAAAAGAACAACCCCAGGGATCAGTATAGGTTGGGGACTGATCTGTTGGAAGGCAGTGAAGGGGAAAAGGATCTGGGGCTCCTTGTGGATAGGAGGTTGACCATGAACTACCAATGTGCTTTTGTGGCCAGGAGGGCCAATGTCACTCTGGGGTGTATTAGAAGGGCTGTGGTTAGTAGGTCGAGAGAGGTTCTCTTGCTCCTCTACTCTGCCCTGCCCCTCAGTTCAAGAGGGACACAGAACTGCTTGAGAGAGTTCAGTGCAGAGCCACACAGATGATTAAGGGCATGGAACATCTCTCTTACAAGGAGAGCCTGAGACAGTTGGGATTCTGTAGTTTGGAGAAAAGGAGACTAAAAGATGACCTCATAAATGTGATCCTATATGTAAAGGTAAGTGCCAGGAAGCAGGAGCCAGGCTCTGCTGGGTGATGTCCAATGTCAGGACAAGAGGCAATGGGTGGAAGTTAAGGCATAGAATGTTTCATTTAAACATGAGGAGGAATTTCTCCCCTATGAGGGTGACAAAACACTGGAACAGGCTGCCCAGGGGGGTTGTGTCTCCCTCTCTGGATATATTCAAGACCTGCCTGAATGTGTTCCTGTGTGATCTGGTATAGGTGATCCTGCTCTGGTAGGGGGGTTGGGCTAGGTGAGCTTTTGAGGTCCCTTCCAGCCCCTGACATTCTATGATTCTATGAACCCAGTGCTCAAGGTGTAGCCTCATCAGTGCTGAGTACAGGGGGACAATCACTTCCCTGGTCCTGCTGGCCACACTAATGCTGATCCAAACCAGGATGCTGTTTGCCTTCTCAGTCCCAGGTCTTTCTTTGCTGGGCAGCTTTCCAGCCTCTCAGCCCCAAGACTGGAGCAGTAGAAGGCTGTTGTGACCCAAGTGCAGGACCCAGCACTTGTCCTTGTTAAATCTCATAAAACTGACCTCAGCCCAGCCATCCAGCCTGACCAGATCCTTCTGCAGACATTGAATTTCACCTGGAGGAGACGTGCTCCCCAACACCTAAAGCCATTGCTACACAAGTGGCGTTTGTGCACCTTGAAGAATTACATTGCTGCATTAGGTTAGCAAAGAAACACTACAACAAGTAGACTAATGACATCCTCCAAATCCCTGAAAGACAAAATGCACGTGGGGTAAATGGTTCCATTTTTAATTCTGCAACATATTGCATTATGAAAGGATTTTACAGATGAGATTTTTCAGTATAATGCAATAAAGCTGCATGTGGGGGATGAAAATTAATAAGTCTTTCTTTTTACAAAGGACTATGATACTTTGATTGATCTGCTGGGTTTAAAGGAAAAGCTAAGCATTTCAAATCCATGCTTTCCCTGGATACAGAAGCACTGAAGGTTGATGCTATCCTATTAGCTCTCTGCTTGTAACACCAGGGCCACAGCTAGAAAGATAAAGCACATAAATTGACTGAGGAAAGTTTTGATTACTAAAATCCTCACCTCACTTGAAATGAATCTTTGCTTATGACTGGCATTTAGCCTTTGCAGTAAGGGTGAACATTATTGATGTATTTCTACTGTCTTTGATTACAGACATTGCCCTGACTCTGAGTTTTAGCCACCTTTGCCCATTGCAAACACCAATACAGATAAGTAAAACTCTGGCAGGGCACACAGCCAAAGGAGGGAACAATTTCCTAAATATCAGCTTGCTGGATGCAGATTACTATTAAATACCATTGTACAGTAGGTAACATAGCCAAGAACATTGCCTGCCTGCCCTCCTGGCCTCTGGACAAACTCAGTATCCCAGTGAGACTTTAACTTTGACCCTTATTCCCATGAGAAGCTGTGGATTCATTATGGACACTGCTCTTAGTTATATCCTCAGAAGCATCCAATACACCAGAGATAACCAACAGCCCGAACAACAGAACCACAGAACCTTAGGTGTTGGAAGGGACCTCCAGAGATCATCAAGTCCAACACCTTGTCAAAGCAGGATCACCCAGGGAGGTTTGCACAGAAATGCATCCAGGAGGGTTTTGAAAGTCTCCAGAGAAGGAAACTTCACAACCTCTCTGAACAGCCTGGTGCAGGGCTCTGTCACACTCACTGTAAAGAAGTGTCTCCTTACATCGAGGTGAAACCTTCTATGTTCAAGTTTTTGTCCATTGTTCCTTATCTTATTACTGTGCACCACCAAAAAGAGATTGGCCACATCCACTTGACACCCTCCCCTCAGATATTCTGATCCCCTGTCAGTCTTCTCCAGAATAAACAGCTCTCTCAGTCTCTCTCTGTAGGGGAGATGCTCAAGTCCCTGAATCATCCTCATGGCTCTCCATTAGACTTTCTCTAGCAGATCCCTGCCTCTTTTGACTTGGGGAGCCCAAAACTGGACACAATACTTCAGGTGTGGTCTCATCAGGGCAGAGCAGGATGGAGAGAAGAACCTCTCCAGACCTGCTGGACACGCTTTTCTTGATGCACCATAGAGGTGGACCTCAAAAACTGGCAGTATGACAAGCAGTCACTGGAATGGAGTCTCATTTCCCAGGGAGCTGAATTAAACAGTTGGATTCTCCTAGTGTCTAGTAAAGCAGAAGCATTTATGTTCCTGAGCTGAAGACATTCCTGATTCCCCAGTGGCATTCTCCTGGATTGAACAAGTGTTGAGCTATGCTGCAATACTTTTTCCTTATGGCCATGAGCTGTCTCTTCCTTATCCAGCTGCTCTACTGCATGGTTGGACTTGATCGTCTTGAAGGTCCTTTCTAAGTGAAAGACTCTACGAATTCATAAAAGCTACAGGGAGGTAATATCCCTGAAAACCGCACTCAATCTGCTCTATTTAGCCAGAGCTGGTTAATGGATTTTAATGTAATTAGGAGTAGAGTCAGATATCTCAGCAGATGGCTAAGCAAGCACCCACAGTATCTACCCTTAAGAAAACAAGGCAGCATTGTTTGGATGCTTGTGCTTCCCTCTGACAGATTTTGCACAGAAACAAATTCAAATAAAATCCTCCCAAATACCTCATTTGCTTTTCAACAGCCTCATGTTATGTTGCACTAGCTTTATTAACTTCCAGGGAAAAAATAAAAAAGGAAATCAAGAAAATAAAACATGGCAAAAGGATGTGAAATTTGTTTAACCGACTGCGATCGGTGCTAAATAAAACCACAACTTTGCAGTCGCTGTGGTTTCTAAATCATCTGCAATTTCCTTCTATACCATTTATTAAACACAGGCACTCTCCAAGGCCCTACAAAATGCACTTCATTGTTGTGCTGCAGTGGAAAAAAAAAAAATCTCAATACATCATCTGTTTGTAAGAGGATTCATTACAACTGAAATGTTGTACTCTCCAGATAGTGTCTCAAAGGTTTTTCTTATGAAGCACTTGATAGGCAAATTGTCTTTTTAAACAGAAAAGTACATGGGCAGGTGAATCTAAATTTACATCCCACCAGAGATCTTTGAGGTCCTATCACCATCCCCACTGATAAAAATGAAAGCAATGATTTCTGAAATGTAAACAGTCAGTGCTTGCTGCCAGTCAAATCTTCCTGGAATTATTAGATGGATTTGGAGGAGAATCAATTGAAGCAACAGAGAGGCTTTCATAACCAGAGCAAGGAAGCACAATTTTAACAGGGGACAAAAGTACCTGCAGCTTTCCAGCTAACACCCATCCCTTTTGCATGGCCAGTTTGGAGCACTGGACATGGGTCTCCAGCCCTCCTTCATCCCTGATCTCAACCAGCCCTCTTGACCATGTTGAATACACAGATCAGAGAATGGTTTGGGTTGGAAGGGACCATAAAAATCATTTAGATCCAACACCCCTGTGGGCAGTGGGCTGGACACAGAGCCTTAATTTGCTTTTATTCACTGTAACACACACAGGCAGGAGGAAAATCCCTACAGAACAGCCAGAATCTTGAGAAATGTTTCCTGCTCCAGCCCACAGTGATAATAGCTCTGCTGTGCATCCATTACTGGCTCCTGAAGAGTTTTTTTTCCTAGCTTAGACGGCTGTTCTTTGAACTGTCCACACATTTGCATGTCAAGCTGTTAGCTAAGTGGGCTACCAGGAGCCCACTAAGGACAAAAGGATCATAATATCATCTCAGAAAAGGTCAGCTTGAAGAGTAATAGAATTTTTGAGTGCTTACTTCCCTAGTTTGTGACATACTCACAAAGGCTCACAGAAAGAAAAGGAGATGAAGGGGTAGAGGAAAGGAGCTGGTGGAGAAGGACATGGCTCATCTCCTTCCAAAAGCTGACAAACACAGCCCTGCAAATGAAAACATCAGCATGAAAACCTGACCTTGCTGGAGTTAGCCATGACTTTGTCATTGATGGGCCACAGCTTGCCCAAGCACTTGCATTTCATCCTTCTCTTTTCCCCGGTCTCAGGGATTTGAGTTCAGAGATGCAAAAAGAAGGGGACATGGAATTGCTTCTTCTGCTCTTATCCTTTCCTCTTGATGCAGCCAAACCAAACAGGAACTGTTCAGCTATTTTTAGCCAGTTTCTCTCTCCTACAAGACCAATGTGGACTGAAGTGCACGAGAACAGAGCTGGCCCATGGACATCTGGCACTTGCTTTGGCTCAGCAAAGAGAAGATTGCCTTGCTGCAGCAATTAGCTCCCAGTTCAATCTCAGCTCTTTCCCTGCCTCCTTCACCAATGATGCCTGAGCTGTTGAGATGTCAGGTTTTGATGTGAGCCAATCTCCAATCTGTCTGCACCTTATGCATAATGTTTGGAGACAATGTTGAAGAGGCTGAAGTTTCCTTCAAGAGCCTCTGTGAGAAAAGGTAAGGCTACCAAGACTCAGTGTGAACCTTACACCACTACATGGGGCCATGCATTTTAGTTATATGTCACTTCACCCTTCTCTGCAGCAATGCCTGTCTGGGAGCAGGGATGAATCAGAGCAGCCTGGTTCACAACTATGTGGTACAGCTACAACCTCCTCAGCACCAGCATTCTTTGCTGCTCAAAATCAGGGGTCAGGGAAGAGGTTCTGTGAGGGTGGTCAAACACTTCACAAAGGGCAGTTCACTCTCGCTCAAGAGCAGGTGTGCATCAGCAAAATCAATAGTGGATAGCAACCATATTGAGAAATGAAGTGAGCAACCATCACTTTGTGGAGTGTTCTTTGTGTTGTGCTTGCTGCAATACAGAGTGTCAGACAATACCATGTGCTGATAAAACACTTCCTAAGTGACAGAGACATCGAGAGTGATAAATGCTGATGTGACTTATCAGGAGAGAAGGCAAGGTGTGCAAAACAAGTGCTTGGAGAGGAGGGTATCAGGACTATCTGAAATGTGACATTCCACATGTTCCCTTTAATGGAATCATAGAACTGTTCTGTTCAGAAAAGACCTCAAAGATCAATTCCAACCACCGCTCTAAACCCACCATGGTCACTGAACCATGTCCCAAAGTGCCATGTCTACACAATTTTTTAACACCTTCATGGACAGTGACTTTACCACATCCCTGGGCAGCCTTTTCCAGTGCCTGACCACTCTTTCAGGAAAGACATTTTTCCTACTTTGAGGCCATTTCCTCTTGCACTATCATCTGATACAAGGGTGAAGAGATTAACAAATACCTGGCTCCAACCTCCTTTCAGGGAGTTATAGAGAGCAATGAGGTCTCCTCTCAGCTTCCTCTTCTCCACATTAAACATTCCCAGATGCCTCAGCCTCTCCTCACAAGATCTGTTCTCCAGACCCTTCACCAGCCTCATTACCCTTCTCTGGACATGCTTCAGCACCTCAGAGACCTTGTAGTAAGGGTCCCAAAGAACCCAGTACTCAAGGCGTGGCCTCATCAGTGCTGATGCAGTGCTGAGGAGTTTTGCTGATGCAGGCCAGGATGCTGGTGGCCTCCTTGGCCACCTGGGCACACACTGGCTCATGTTCAGTTGGCTGTCAACCAGCACTGCCAGATTCTTTTCTGTCAGGGCAGCTTTCCAGCCTCTCCATCCCAAGCCTGGAGTGTTGCACTTGGTTCCAGTTTGCTATTTGCACATGCTGGTGTCCCTCTTCCTGCACTAGCAGCAAGCTCTGATGCCTGACCCAGGACACTGCTCTAATCAGGGAGCCTTCCAGGAGTTGCTAGTACTAGAAAAAGGCTATAGTGACTGCTGAGTGTTTGACCATCATTACTTCAACTGCAAGCCTTTATCATTTATTAACTTTACCATAAAATAAACCCTTGGTGGGACTTGGCAGGAAAAGTTATAGCTGTGGAATGGAGTTGATGGATTCTGATTACAGACATGAATGATCCCAGTGACTGCCAATCACAAACCCTGTCACTTAAAGAAGCAGAATTACAAGTCTTTACTCTTAATATCATAATTAACAAATAAAGTCTAAGCTTAAAACCAGCTTTCTCCTAAGAATTCCTACTGAACAGGCATAGTAGCTTCTCATATGTGAAGCACTGGAAGAAGCCTTCAAAGGAGGATGCATGCAGAGAGATCATCAAGCAGAATGCTCCACTTCTAGCCAGCCATAGCAAAGCATTATTCATACCCAGTCTTTCAGAGGTAATGCAATTAGCCTTTGAGGCATGATTGCCTCCTCCAAAGTCTTATACACCAATGTGAGCAACAAACTGTCTCCTCACGAGGAGAAAGCATCGAGGAAGGGTTGAATGAGTCAGTAAGAACAAATAAATCATGAACTGAAATGAAATTAATGCAATGAGGTTAAAACAAAGAGTGAGCTTTGTGGTGATTTTGGTTTGGAAAAGTAAAAGAAAAAAACCCCAAACAAACAAATACAAAACCTGAGCCTGAGCCAGAAGTTTTACATTTAGAGACTACAACTAGGAGAAAAACTTAAAGTTGTGACACATCTCTATTTCTGTTGTTTGCTTGTTGGAAGCTTTTCCACACACACATCTCCCCTCTTCCCAGTCTCAGTTGTTTCATTACAGGTTCCAGTATACATCTCCATAGAGCTCCACAGCCCTGCTTAGAGGTTTGAGGGTTCTCCATTCCTATTTATTCCCTATACATGGATTTACATGAGGCTGAAGGGAGACCTTTTTGCTCTCTACAGCTCTCTGAGTGGAGGTTGGAGTGAGGTGCGTGTGGGCCTCTCCTCTCAAGTAACTACAGGATGAGAGGAAATGGCCTCAAATTGTACCAGGAGAGGTTTAGGGTGGACATTACAAAAATTTTATTTCCAGAAAGAGTGGTCAGGGATTGGAATAGGCTGCTCAGGGAGGTGATGAAGCCACCATCACCGAGCTGTTCATAAAAGATGAAGACATGGCACTTCGGGACATGGTTTAGTGGGCACAGTGGTTTGGATTGACAGTTGGACTTGATGATCTAAAGGCCTTTTCCAGCCTTGAAGATTTTATGTTATCCATATCTTCTGTATAACAGATATGTTTCTTATCATTACGTTAAAAATCTAAATAGTTTTAGCATTGGGTTGGTAGAGATGTAAATACATAATTTCAAAAGACTGTTTCCAAGGAAGTAAAATTTGATCCAAGCTCTCAGGACCTTGAAGATTAGAGATAAATAAAATTTCCTGTAGCTTTTATGAACCCACTTTTCAGGAAGGTAGAAGGTAAATATTCATTTTTTAAGTAATCAAACTCTCTACTTACAGGGGTAATTTACCTATCTCCTGTATTTATTGCTGCCCTATGGACAGGAAATGGAAGCTTCCACCTGCAGCTTGAAGTGCTTTGATTTCTAAGAGCTACATGACCTGTAAAGCCTCACAGAGCTCTCTACTCAACAGAGCCTTAAAAATGCCAAACCAGCAGTCCAAGGACCAAACTCTTCTCTTCACAACGTGTGTGACCTTGCTGCAGCTGACACAGCAATGTGGGTATGTGGAAGGTACAACCTGAGTAGGTGCAAGGCAGAGGGAACTTTCAGTTCTAGGTTACTCAACATTTGTTTTGAGAAGGAGTGGAGAGGTTCAGATTCAGCCTTACTGTTTGGAAAATAATCTCCAGAGAGCTCAGCCTAATGACAACACTGCTTCACTCAGTGAAAAAAGGACAGATTGGATAATTGCTGCATCAAAACCTAAGGGCCATAACTATCACAATTACCCACATCAACTCCAGTTGTTTCATAAGAGAAGCAACTTCTCTTTAGCAGACTGTCAGAGCCAGAGGAAAACAAAGCAGTGTAACAACAGAAAGCCTGATATTAAACGAGAGGTGAGAAAAGAATCCCATTTCTCTTCTTTTACTGTCATTCCTGTGCTAAAAAAATGAAGGGCTGCAAGCACGGAGGGTTTGCTGTTGGGCAGGCAATGAAGCTTCATCAGATGATTCACAGCCAAGCCAGGGTGACTGTGCTCATCTTCTCATGTTAACAGCACAAAAAGAGGTTGGTTTCCTTAGTACAGATATTCCCAAGCCACTTACAGACCAAGACTGCCTCCTTCCCAGCTGAAAATGTCAAGATCTTCAGGGATTCACCATGGAGAGATTACTGTATGGCCTCTAAACACAGCACTGTCTGGGCTCTGTGGTAGAGATGGTGGATAAACATGTGCTGGTAGTGCTGCCACATCAGTGTTGGTCAGGAAGATACATCACAGAACCAATAAGACTGGAAAAGACCTCTAAGACCATTGACCTCAATGAGCAATCCAACACCACCATGCCCAAAAAAATCACATCCCTAAGTGTCATGTCTACACGTTTCTTCAAGACCTCCAGGGATGCTGAATTCAGAACCTCCCTGGGCAGCCTGCACCAATGCCTGACCACTACTTCAATAAAGAAGTTTTTTTCCTAATATCCAACCTAAATCTCCCTTGGCTCATCATGCAATAGCTCTTGGCCAATGAGCAGGGAATAACTTCTCCCTGCCACCACTGCAGGACATGATTTTATGAAGAAAAATATTATTTATAGTTCAATTGTAAGACCTGCAACTTATTTCTAATAAATGCTTGCCATTCTGCTGTTGTTTCTACAAGCATGATTAAAGGAAATATAAACTATTAGTGCCACACTTAAGAGAGTAAATATGGGGTTTGGCATCTCACTGATTAGAAATGCAAATTTGGGAAACAATTAACTAATGTGGTAGACATGGACAATTTGCATAAAGCTCTTTCAGGTCTTTTGTATCACAGCTGCAATATTTTTCTCCAGACAAAGCCTAGGGAAGCCTGTGCTGAGCTCCACTGCCCATGGAGCAAGCTCTCAGTGTCTGTGTCTAGAGCACACATTCCAGCTTTGGTTCACACAGAGACAGTTAAAGCATAAATTAAAGTCAAGATTTTAAAAAACCAGGTGAGTGAAGATCGCTCCAGTTTTACAACACCCCATGGAGGCAAGACAAACTCAGCTGTCCTTGCCAAGCCGTGACACTGAGCATGCACTGCCTCCCCCAGAAAGGTGTCAGATCAAAGTATGCTGTGCTAACAGGTGTACCTTACCACCATGCTCCACAGACAGAGCCTGCTGCTAATGTCCCCTGCACAGCTGGAGAAGTGGAGCTCTTCATACAGGTCTGCCAGAAAATGGTAAGTCTTACAAGCAGATGCCCAAAAGTACAAGGTGTCTGGAGAGAGGGACTGCTGGTGAACAACACAACACCTGCTTTTGCATTTCCTAGGATCACAGGAGGGTGGGGGTTGGAAGGAACCTCTGGAGATCATCTAGTCCAACCCTTCTCCTAGAGCAAGGTCATCCAGAGCAGGTTGAACAGGATTGTATTCAGGATCACAGAGAAAGTTTCACCTCAACATGAGGTGAAACTTCTTTACAGTGAGGGTGACATAGCCCTGGAGCAGGCTGCCCAGAGAGGTTGTGGAGTCTCCTTCTCTGGACACTTTCAAAACCCACCTGGATGCATTCCTGTGCAAACTACCCTAGGGGTTCCTGCCTCAGAAGGGAGGTTGGATTCAATAATCTCTGGAGGTTCCTTCCAACCTCTAAGGTTCTGTGATTCTGGGTTTTGCAAGCCTTGAAATGAGACTCCACAGCCTCTCTGGACAGCCTGCTCTAGTGCTCTGGTACCCTCAAAGTCAAGAAGTTTTCCTTAAGCTCCTTGCTGAACATTAGATCAAATTAATGAAAATTAAGCCCTGGACACTCAGTTCGAGAGAAGGCTCCAAGCCAAGGGCTCAAGGCTTGCATCATGATAACACGTAGACATGGCATTTCAGGACATAGTTTAATGGTTATGGTGGTCTTGAGGTTGATGGTTGAACTTAATGATCTTAGAGGTCTTTTCCAACCAAGACAATTCTATGGTTCCATGACACTCTGGGCATCCAGGACTGAGGTCTGCTGCTCTCCCTTTTCATCATGACCATTCCAGTCTTTGGGACCTGTCTTCAGGCAGATAGAGACTTATTTCAGTCCTTAAGCTTCACTGAGCTCCTAAATACCCCATTCATTTTTCAATCAGACAAATTTTGTATTGCAAATCAATGCCTGTGTTGTCCAGATCCTGAAAAATCTTACTTGGATAAATAAATCCTTCCTCTGGCAGGCAGTGAGCTGGAACCGCTCGCTCAAGTAAGGATTACTTACACGAGAAAGACTTTACAATATGAAGTCTATGAAAGTCTTAGTTTGTCAGGTGGAAGGAACAGACCTGCACTTCAAACTGTGTCTCTTCCACTTATTAGAATTTCTCTGGCTTTTTCTTCTGTTTCAGATCACTCACTTCATTACTCTGAGCTTATTGTGCCTTCTGTCAGTGTCAGTATGGCTCAGCTGGCAGCAGATGCTCCTCTAGACCTGAGCACACTGGTGTGAAATAGCAAGAATAGAATAAGGCTTGATGTCAATTTTTGCCTGAAGCCTAAACCGAAACCATCATATTTATGAAACTGCTTCTAATTCGTGTAGCAGCTTTACAAGTTATCCTCATTTAAAAAAATACAGTAGGTTGGAGGCTGTGAGTACTGGCAGGGTGAGGAACAGCCCACACTTCTCAGGTTTCTAGATCCAGTTTGTTAAAACATTAGGTTCTGGGGTTGTCTTTCGAGGAAATGTGCCCTCACAAGTCCTTTGATGTTTGCCTATTCTCAGTCAGCTCCGATGCAAGGTCCCACCAACACTCAGATTCAAGACAAACACTGCTAGCTTGTAATAGCAAAATGCTCTAGGGATAAGGATGGAGGGTCTAAGTGACTCGTCATTAATGTGGATTCAAAGCCATCAGGGTGAGCAAATGGCAGGACTGCTTTAGAAAGCAGCCAGCCTCTCGTGCTGCGTTTCTGAAACAAGCTCTCTGATTTTTAGATACCTCCTGAGACTTTAAATAAACAGAACCATGCTGCCTGTTTTGCTTAGCTCCCCAGTGGATTCAACTTGAGAAGAGAGCTGTGCTGCTCAACAGTCAGTGCTGGTCGAGAAGAACCACACAAATGAAAAACAAAGTGCTGGCACCTGGAGCATCCACACAATGTAAAATATGAAAGATCTCAGCTGATCAATTATTTAAACCATCCAACCTGTTGGCAAAAAACTTGGCATTATATTCAAAGAGTCCCTAATCCATTCTGCATTTTGGATTCATTTGTCACTCCTAGACTGCCTACCAAAAGCAGTTCAGATTGCAAACACAAGGTTTTTGATACATATTTTGGTTTCAACAGACTTGCTTTCCTTCCCATATCCTTTGTGAATTTTCCATCCAGAAATTCAGCAGGTCTACCTCCAAACCTCAGCTTATCTATGGAAAAGTTAATTTCTGAAACCTAGGCTTTCGAGAATGTAACCAACATATGACAACTTCTTTTGTTCCCTTTGTGCCTGCCCAGCTTCTGGACCACTAACCACACTTACCCTGCTTTCTAGGACTTTGGTTTCAGTAGCAAGAAGTCACTCCAAGAGGATGACATTCAGGCTTTTTGTGACTGAAGCAACAGTTTCCTTCGGAAACCCCTTCCAGCTCTGCTGCAATTCTCCTCTCTGACTCTTGGGAATAACAAACTCCTTTTCTTTGCCTACTGAGTCCTCACTGGTTTTACTGGGTAGGCTTTTCAAAAGATGCCTTTTTACTGGCTGCACTGGAAATGCAATATGAACTTCTACAGTCAGGCTGGATTCTCAGTTTTTGCACCTCATCATTTGCACTAAAAGTCCTGCCAGGAAAAGGATTGCTTTCGTGGGTTTGCAAGGATGCAAACGGCCAGAAAGCAGTAAACATTTCTCCTGAGGCTGCCAAGCAGGCACAGAACCGAATGAACTGATTCTTAGCACTGTTGCAGCTGCAGAGCTAGAGTAAGATAAAAAAGGCACCAAAATGTGTTTCCTAAAGGCACTCTGAATACCCCTGCATGACAGATCTGTTGATGATGCCAATCCTGGATTGATGGATAGTCATTTTGGGGGAAGAGAACTGCCTTTGCTTACTTCTAGAATACAATCTGGCAAGTGTTGTTTTCCCTAGCACTGCTGCAACAGCTGAAGCTCCAGGTCATAGAATGGCTTGAGTGGGAAGGGACCTTAAAGATCATTTGGTTCCTACCTCACTGTCATGGGCAGAGACACATCTCACTAGAGGGTCCTTCCCTGCACCAAAATCACACACAAAAGCAGGCACAGGAAGGTGGATATGCAGGACCAGGCACACTTCTGTCTCCTCATTCAGCTTTCCCTGCAGCCCATTCTCATTCCATTCCCATGGTCTCACCACAACCACTTTTCCCCTGCATATCTTTAGCCAAGGTTAATGAGCACTTCTGGGTATTTCTCATCGGAGCAGCAACAGCGTCCTTAAAACTAACCCATAAAGAAAACATCAATGGGAGGCAGCAATAGAACTAATCAGTGAGGACACATCTTTGTCGAGCTGTTGGATTGTTGTTGGCTCACTGCCTATGGGAGAGCATAAGAAAAATGGAATTGTATCCCAATATTTTCCCAGCACACTTCCCCAACCTCTGGTGTGCTATGATTGAAGGACGCAGAACTACGAAGCTCTTTTGTTTGGAAAAGACCTCTAAGATCACCAAGTCCAACTATCAACAATCACCGCCATGCCCACTAAACCATGTCCCAAAGTGCCATGTCTATGTGGTTTTTGTATGCCTCCAGAGATGCTGATCTGATCACTGCTTTGGGCAGCCTGTTTCAATGCCTTACTATTCCTTCAGGATCAAAAGTTTTCCTCATATCTGATCTAATCTCTCCTGGCACATTTTCAGGTCATTTCCTCTTGACCTGTTACTGGATACTAGGGAGAAGAGATCAACAACCACCTGGCTCCAACCTCATTTTAGGTAGTTACAGAGGGCAATGAGGTCTCCCTTCAGCCTCCTCTTCTCCACACTAACCAACCCTAGTTCCCTCATCTGCTCCTCACCAGCTCTGTTCTCCAGAACCTTCAACAGCTTTTGCTGCCCTTCTTTTGACATGCTCTAGCACCTCAATGTTCTTCATGTAGTGAGGGTCCCAAAACTGAACCCAGTGCTCAAGGCGTGGCCACACCAGTGCTGAGTACAGGGGAACAATCACTGCTCTATCCCAAGCCTGTAACCAAACATGACATCACTGTCTTTTGCAGCATTCTCTTTCAAGAATTCCCTTAAGTGATACTTGAGCCCACAAAAATGATGACATCCTCAGCATCCCATCGCAATGAGCTCCCCAGCTGAACCAAGTGCTGTGTGGTAAACACTTCCTGCAGCTTTAATAACTGTGATGAATCCTTCTGCCTCAGTGTCAGCCTGCGTTAGCTGCTGCTCGAGTTTGAAGTGTGTTTTCCAGTACCAACCCACTGCTGTTGGTTTGGGGAAGTCCTTGGAGACTGCCTTTGATTGCTCCAGCATCCCTGTTTAGGCGTTCATCTTCACATGGGCATTTAGAGCCAGCAGCAGGCTGCGAGCGCCGGCGGGGTGAGCCATCTCAGCAGGTTATGGAGCAAGTGTAACGAGGCAGAAGCTCTGCTGAGTCACTGTGACAAGAGCTGCTCATTAGCTCAACCTGCAGCACGAGAGGGAGGGGAAGCCCTTCTGGGAAGGCAGGCAGCTTCTGGAAGGAAAGGCAAGCCTGGGAAAGAAGCTGAGGTTTCATAACGGTATTTTCTTTTCATTAATCCACACTTCAAAAAAGAAAAGAAAACCCAAACCCAGGGAATCCAGGGTAAGTTTGGGAAGTTCTCTTTCTTTTGATCTTGAAGATATTTTGTAGGTATCAGGTCAATACCCCAAAAGGTAACTTGAAAATCCACATAAATACTATTTAAGAAGTCTGAGAGGAGATCTAATCAATGTTTACAAATGTCTGAGGGGTGAGTGTCAAGTGGATGTGGCTCATCTCTTTTTGGTGGTCAGCAGCAGTAAGACAGCAACAGCTACAAAATGGAACATAGAAGGTTTTGCCTCAACATGAGGAGAAATTTCTTCACTGCAAGGGTCACAAAGCACTGGAATAGGCTGCCCAGAGAAGTTGTGGAGTTTCTTTCTCTGTACACATTCAAACCCTGCCTGGATGCGTTCCTGTGCAAACTACCCTAGTGGATCCTGTCTTGGCAAGGGGGCTGGACTCGATGATCTCTGGAGGGCCCTTCCAACCTCTAAAGTTCTGTGGTTCTGTGATCTTTCCTCAGTCAACTGCAGGAGAGCCCAGCTGTACAGGGAGCAGCACATGTGTCACCCTGCAGGTACTCACGCCACTGGTCAGAACATGTAGCACCCACAGCAAATTTAGGAGAGAAAAGTGGCACATTTCTCATTGGCTCTGCTGAATCACAGCAGCATCACCTGGGCTCTGGCGATCTGAGTACACAATCCCAACCCAGCCTGCCAAGAACCTGGCAATGTTCTTATCCTCACACTCTGCAACTCCCACTGTCTGCTCTAGTCCTTATCTGCTTACAACTCTCTTGCCAAACATGCTTTGCAACGTGAGGGTGAAGAGTTGTGCGTAGCCTGGAAGTCCTGGAACTCCACACTCCATGTCTGCTAGCGCAGGGCTGGAATGCAATGCTAGAAGCAAGCAGTGTGAGACAGGTGCCAAACCATCAAGCTCACATCCAGCTCCAAATCCTGCCAAGGTTTTTCCTTTTTCTTTTTTTTTTGGCATCGTGATGGTTTTGTGTCACTGTGACCCCAGAGAGCAGCATAACAGACTGAACATTGAGCCTTATGAGCTACATTGCCATTTCAGCCACGCTTCTCAGCTTGCTGAGTCCCAAATATCTCAGAGCAACATCCAAAGCCTGAGGTTATGAAGACTTTCTGTCTTTCTACTCAAGGACTTTGACACTGTTTAGCAAATTACTAATAAGGAGAGTGAGTCAATGCATTTTTAGTCTTTTATGTACTTCACATGTGTACTATTTTATTTATCTGTTAGGACATTGAAACTGTCCTTGCACAAAGAATAATTTCACTGCTGTTTCTGAACAGCCACTGTTGGAAAACCACTGCACAGGTGTTTTACTGTAGGTCTGTTGGGATCTGTGAATAGCGGAGTCCTGAGGCATCATCACTTTCTCATGCTTGGGCAGCCTCATCTTAGAAGGTACTGAGGATCCTCAGTTCCCACCACTTGCAAGTGAGGGATGGATGCAAAGTGGCACCTCTGTGGGTTTCACATGCCTGGGGGATGACTTGTAGAGAAAAGCTGCATTATAGCTCCAAGACTTTCAGCTTGCTGAGTCTTCTAATAACTCTCCCACGGGAGGGTGATGCCCTCACCGCTTCTCTGCTGCAGACAGCAGGCAATCTGTCTCCTGAAATCTGGAATCACACTGATCCCAGCAGAGACAAGCACCTGAACCAAAGAGCACCCATCTCTCTGCTGCACCGCTCAGCAACAGCACATATCACTAAGGCCCACACATATCTCATTAAGGAACATCTGCTGCAGAGAAAGGAACCAACCTCCAGCAGTGTCCCACATCACAGAGTGGAGACATGAAGGCATAAGCTCAGTCACAGGCTGCTGCTCCCTTCAGCGAGTAGGACACAAGTCTGTGAGCAGCTGGTTCTGCAGCTATAGGGCTAGAAACACAGGATCATTAAGGTTGGAAAAGATCATCAAGTCCAACCATCAGCCCAACAGCACCATGGCCACTAAACCATGTCCTGAAGTGCCACATCTATGTTTTTCAAACATGACTGAGGATGGTGACTCCACCACCTCCCTGGGCAGCCTGTTCCAATGCCTGACCACTCTTCCAGTAAAGAAAATTCTTTGCAATATCCATGCTAAACCTCCCCTCATTGTACCTGAGGCTGTTTCCTCTTCCTATCACTTGTTACTTGGGAGAACAGACCAACCTCCACCTCACTACAACTTCTTTTCAAGGCGCTGTAGAGAGCAATGAGATCTCCACTCTACTTCCTCTTCTCCATGCTCCACCTCTCTCTGCTAGGCACAGTCCAGCTCACTACTAACCCCCAGATCCCACAGTCAGGTTGCCTGGTAATAGGCTGAGCCTGCGAGCCTAAACCAAGCCAGAGAGTGCCCATTTGGGCAGCCTTACTAGGAGCCTATGATGCTGCATGGAGACCTACCAGGCTTCTCCCCTGCCAGGGCAACACTAAACCAAAATACAAGTGTTTGCATCTGCGGAGTTTAGCTGCTGGCAGAATTTAGAGCAGTGTCCATGGCTGTAGGTGTCAAAAACCACTTATCAGGTCAAGCTGGTCCTGCAATGTCTGGGAAGCTCCTTAGAGCATGCTCCTGTCCCAGTGATGATCCTACACCTTGCCTGCCCCCTCTCCCACCTTTGCTGGAGAGCAATGGGAGCAGTCAGGGCTGTCAGCAGGACTCTGGGTCATGGTAGGGGCAGGACACTTCTCCTGGCTGTGAGGAGGTTGCACATTTATCCAGCATAGAGCAAGGTGTTGCGATGGAAAGAACATGCTACGGCTGTATCTAACAGCCTATCACTGAACAGAACAAACTATTTTAAGATATATTCTGCACTTGAGCATTCATGGTAAAAAAAAAAAAAAGATTTACGCTGACATGCAAATTTAACTAGATGAAGTTTTTTATTATTTCCCCTACCTCTTGGTTTGTGCTATTTCCCTGAGGTGGAAAAATGCTCTTTGCCAGTAATTCATTATAAATGCCCCAGCCATTCCCATTAGCTGCAGCAGGTCTCCACTGCACTGCTCAGTATTAAAATATGCACAAACCTCTCTTCTCTCCAACTCACCAAACCCAATTTTTGAATCACTGGGAGAATTTAATCACATTTCAGTTCTCCTGGCTATAATCAACGTGCACGTTTCACACAATATTTTCTTTCTGTGCAGGTACCAAACTCAGATATGACAATCTGTGTTATATACAGAGGGTAGTGTTAGCTGAATGCTCTCTTAGGGTAAATTAGATATAAAATTCTGCACAGGGTATTATATCAAAGGGCTCCTTAGCCTCGTGCTAACTGTACTGAGTGCATCCTGCAAGAAATGGCAAAATTAAGCTATGTACAGTAGCTCTATTAACTCAAAAACATTGGACATCTTAGGACAGCTAACAAAGCAAGCACAAACAACTCTGCCATGGAGCATACTCCCTAATATCCATCCTACAAAATTTCCAATAAATAAGTCAGAAAGCTGCAGGAGGAAGGAGACACAGACTGGGCACTATGACACGCAGTCAGGACAGAGAAGGGTTCTATCTAGCCTGGGAGAAACTCTGGGCTTACTCACATATGGCACTATTAAATCAAGTGATTTGATAAATCACAGGAACCCAAAACAAGGCAAGAAGGAAAACAAGCACTCTTTACAAACCGAGTTGCATGGCTCCTGAGACTGGCCAGAAGGATGCAACGAGCAGCCCATATTTAATTGTACTGCTTTTGATAATGTATCCAGGCTCAACGAGCACACAGGTTTGAAATGTTCCACAGGAGAAATATGCAAACCATTGACAAGCATTAAAGAACTCTGACACGCTGGTTCACAGCAAATATATGGCTAGGTGCTCTCAGGGTTGGTTAATTTGGTGGGGTTTTTTTTGTTTGTTTGATTTGTTGGGGTTTTTTTTTGATTGCTGTATTTTGGGTTATGTTTCAGCTCATATAGAATTCAAGCAGTACACCCAGTTCTCTTCACCTACATACATGCCTTCCCCTTAATGAATTTCACTCAGCTGCTGCTCTGTGCCATCGTGAGTCTCCTCTGTCACATCATAATCACTTTAATGAGAAAGAAAAAAAAGCTCTAGGACTACATGTCTGGCAAACACATCCTTAATTTTTTTTTTTCACTCCTTTGTTCAAGAAAACAAAAGAACACTACAAATTCAGAGGGTGTGCATGCTGGAAAACTCAAGTGTGGCAGTGGTGGTGATGTGAGAGATGCAGTTGCTCATGGAAGGAAAAATAAGACAAAGCGAAGCCACCTAAAACACAAGGGGGCATGATTCATTATGTGGTTACGTAAGACAGCAGTGCCATAACACTGTTTATGTCATCCTGCAGCAGCATGGCACTGGTGTAAATGGGGTTGAATTAAATCCTGTGTTCTCATTTGAAATGGACATGGGGCAGCAGGAAGAGAGACAGCTTCACGTAACTCCTTGACAAGACCCCTCCAAAGAAAATGTTAAAGGTAGTTTTGGTTTGGCACATGCGGTCCCATTGGCTCCATGGAGTTCACAAGGAAACTGGCTGCAGAAAAGAAAAAAAACCCACCCACATTTCAAATGTAGTGTTCTTCTGTAACAAGAATCATAAATCATTAAGGTCGGAAAAAACTTCTCAGATCATCAAGTTCAACCGTTGTCTAAGATTGAAACAGGACTTGGCGCATCCTGTCTGAAACAAACTGAGCTGTAACCACTTTAAGAAGGGAATTAGAAAGAGACAACCATCAGCCTGCTAAAGCGTGCCTCAAAGTGCCATGTCTACACCTTTCTTGAACACCTCCAAGGCTGAAGACACATTTTATAGCTGCTGTGGAGGGGAAGTCCACGTTGTTCAGAGAGGGTAAGCAGCAGCAGCTTCCCTTCGCTGCAGTCCAGCACATCTAATGTGTTTCTGCAACAAATGTAAATAATTAGATATTTATTTTGACATAATAATTTCTTTGTTGTTGTTTGTTGGTTGCTTCAGGGTTTTATTTGATTTGTTTGTTTGTTTTGCTTAGCTCAGTTGCTGCCTTGGACCCAAGGAGCTTCCATCATTGTTTTAAAGATCTTATTTTTTGCTCTGACAGATGTCCCCAACTAGCTACAAACTCCAGCGCTGTCAACTACAGATACCTGTTTTCTGTGGATTTATTCATAGAATGGCTTAGGTTGGAAAGTACTTCCAAGATCATCTGCTCCAACCTCCCTGCCATGGAGGGGGACTTGGCTGCAAAAAGCCTCATCCAGCCTGGACTTGAACACCCCCATAGAGGAGACATCTACAACCTCTATGGGTGGCCTATTCCAGAGTCTTGCCACCCTTGTACTGAAGAACTTCTTCTCAAGATCCAGTCTAATTCTACTGTCCCTCAGCTTCAAACCATTCTCCCTTGTGCTGTCACTAGACACCCTTATGAAAAGTCTCTCTCCAGACTTCCTGTAGGATCCCTTCAAGTATTGGGAAGGCAGCTCTAAAGTCTCCTTGGATTTTTCTCTTGTCCAGACTGAACAACCTCATCTTCTCAGCCTATCATCACAGCAGAGGCGCTACATTCCTTGGATCATCTTTGTGGCCTCCTCTGGACTCGTTCCAACAGCTCTGTGTCCTTCTTATGGTGGGGACACCAGATCTGGATGCAGTATTTAAGGTCAGGTCTCACAATCACCTCTCTTGATCTACTGGCCACACTCCCTTTGATGTAGCCTAGGATACTATTTGCCTTCTGGGCTGCACACTGATTCCCTAATAAAGCAAATTCACCTCATTCTTGAGCACTCTCTTCTTCAGAAGCAACCTGACTACCTCTGAGGGCAGATACCTGCAAGGGAGGAAGAATCATAGAATCTTTTTTTGATGGAAGAGACCTTTAAGATCAATATCCAACTACAGTACTGCCAGGTCATCACCAAACCATGTCCATCAGCAGCACATCTATGCATATTTTAGATAACTACAGTAGTGGTGACTCCACAACCTCCCTGGGCAGTGTGTTCTTGGACTTGATTTTTCCTTGTATCCAACCTAAACCTCTCCTATTGCAACCTGAGGCCTCCTTTAAGTCACTTCCCTCATCCTACCACTTGTTATCTGGGCACTTTCCAATGCAGGCAGGTTTTGAATATACCCTGCAAGGATGCTGAAAAGGGCAGCTGTGTCACAGGATCATTAAGGTTGAAAAAGACCTCTCAGATCATCAAGTCCAACTGTCAACCCAACACCATTGTGCCCCCTCAACTATGTCTCAAAGGACCATGTCCACACATTTCTTGAACACCTCCAGGGACACTGATTTCTTCCCCTCTCTGGGCAGCCTTTTCCAAATATCTGACCACTCTTGCAGGAAAGACAAGTTTTCTAATATTTAAACTAAACCTCCCCTGGTGCAACTTGAGGCCATTTCCTCCTGTCCTATTACTTGTTACTAGAGAGAAGAGACCAACACCTACCTCGCTGCAATGTCACTTCAGGGAGCTATAGGAAGGCAGAAGGTCTCTCCTCAGCCTCTTTGCCTCCAGACTAAACTACTCCAGTTCCTTCAGCCACCTCTCACCAGACCTCTTTTCAAGATCCTTCACTATCTTTGTTGGCTGCCACTGGCTATGTTCCAGCACTTCAGTGTCCCTGGAAGTGAAATGGCCAAAACCAAATGAAATATTTGAGGTGTTACTTAACCAGTGCCAAGCAGAGGGCAGCAATCACTTTATTGTTACTGCTGGCCACAAGGCAAGGCCAAAGCTAGATCTCAACTAATTACCAAACTGGATCTGCAGACATTCTCCATCTGCCAACAGCTGTAATTGATTCTGGCTAGGGCATATGTTTTCTACATATGCAGGATGCTCAGAAGCATCTAAGTCAATTTTATTGCTGCACAGTCCAAACCTAAATAAAATATAGCATAAGGAATAAATCAGAAAAACTCAATGCATGGGAACAGGACACCTGGTGCCTTAGCCCAAATATCCTCTCCTATGCAAGTGGGGGAAAGCACGTAGCTGAGCCTCCATTTATCCTCCTGGAAGCCAGATGTCTTATTTACCTATTTACCAGTGGGGTAATTGCAGTGGACTTAATGGGCTCTCTAACAGGCACAGTGTTTTGGAAATGTTTCAGGCTAGAAGACACTATCAAGTGCAAGGCACAGGGTGAGAAACAAGGAGAGCATGTTAGTCGTGTGTTTTCCCAACCATCTGCCAAAGGAATATATAACCCTCAGCAATGCAATCTGAAGGCAGCAGTTCTGCACAAGCATGACTGAAGTGTTAAGAGTTGCAATAAAACTGAAAGCAAGCGATCATGACATCGATCACAATATTCCCTCTCCCTATTACATGGCATTGTCAATGCTAATTTCAGTTCTCCGGGGAAATGAAATGGTGCAACTATCTGTTACACTTATCTACAATTCAAGTACATTTCTATCTTTCTCTATATTCTTCCTTCAGGAATTTGACAGGGTTTGGTGAGGCTTTTGCTCCAGATCAGTCCCCATGTTGCCATCTGTCTGGCCCTGACAAATTCCATTCAGGAACACATCCCTGTAAGGGCTTGGAAACCCTCAGGATGTGTAGATGGATGTCATCTACTTGCGTTGATCTGTTTCCTGAACTCCCTGTTGGCATTCCTTGAACAGGTGAATGTTCAGCTGGAATAAATCAGTTGAGCTCTCTTGAGACTCATTTACATCAGTGAAGAATCCAGCCCAAAATATAGAGCTCATTTCCCATGCATCAGACTGCCAGACTGTATCCCTTGCTGACAGGACCATTATCAGCAGAAGTGCTAGAAACACTTTAAAAATAGTGATGGAACTGCAGTTCTGGCAACCCTTTTTGCATGGCAGGTGAAGTAGGGCTAGATGCTCCTCACCCAGACCTTTTCCATTCCCTGGATGCAGTTAACAGAGACATAAACTAGGTTTTGCCCATCAAGACAGTTTCTTGTAATTACTGTAAACTACAAAGCAACCAAACCAGAGGACATCAGATGATAAGCCCAAGATTATTGAGAACTTGGAGGGAAACTTCCTTTGGAAAAGTATATCAACATTAAATGGACATTTATTTGCAAAGTGATTCTATGATTCTATCTCTGAGCTCTGCCCTAAGATGCAGAAATAGCAATCAGACTAAAACCTGGACTTATTCTGCTAAGTGTTCCACTCTGCTGCTCCTCCTCACATGGAGAGATACTTGCAATGGTTCTTCATCATCTGTGATCCTTTTGATGTCAGGGTTATATCTCTAGGATCAGCAGCAGTAGAACCTGTCCCCACCCCATTTCACAGAATTTCACAGGTTAGAAAAGACCTTCGAGATCATCGAGTCCAACCTATCACCTAACACCTTCTAATCAACTAGCCCATGGCACTAAGTGCCTCATCCAGTCTCCTTTTAAACACCTCCAGGGAAATTGACTCCACCACCTCCCTGGGCAGCTCATTCTAATGCCAATCAATCTGGGTGTGAAGAACTTCCTAACATTCAGCCTGAACCTGCCCTGGCACAGCTTGAGACTGTCCTCTTATTCAGTCACTGTTTGTCTGGGAGAAGATTTCAACTCCATCTGGCTACAAACTCCTTTCAGGTAGTTTTAGAGAGCAATAATATCTCCGCCAAGCCTCTTGTTCTCCAGGCTGAACATGTGCAGCTCCCTCAGTTTCTCCTCACAGGGCTGTGCTCCAGTCCCCTCACCAGCCTTGCTGCTTTTCTCTGGACACATTCAATACCTTTTTTTAAAACTGAGTGGCCCAGGAACTGGACACAGTACTCAAGGTGTGGCTTAAGTGCTGAGTACAGGGGCACAAGGACTTCCCTGGTCCTGCTGGCCACACCATTCCTGATCCAGGCCAGGATGTCATTGGCCATTTCCCGCACCTGTGCAAAAGTAGCTCTGATTCTCCCAGAACACACGCAATGAAAGAAGTGACCTAGCCAAACCAAGCATGTCTCTGTGCCAGCTGATGGACTCTCAGCTTATGTACCAACCTCTTCCTCCCACCACTCTTGCTGAGGTGGAACGGCGCCCACTGAAGCCGGCACAGCGCAGTGCTCCGGGCGAGAGGGCAGCCAGAAAGGAGAGCAGCTGAGGATGCTAATGGAAATGGAAACGCACCCTGCAGTCAAAGGTAGGTTTGCAGAGCAAATGTAAATGACACCGGGCAGTCAGAGGAGCATGACTACACAGGATTAAGGGGACTTTGCACAAGCTGGCTGGGTGGCTACAGCCCTGCAAACACAGCGGTGGATTAACTGCGCTGAGCAAATAGCCAGAGCAAAAAAAAAAAAAAAAAAAAAAAAAAGAGAAAAGCAGAGTTCTGTGCTCTTCACTGAAAATTTCACCTTGTCCTACAGGACAACCACTTCTCATTTGGTTTTCCTCTGGCAGATAGAAAAGGGAAAAAAAATATGCAAAGCTGCCCCCTGTCCCAGCTCTCAGGTTTGTAAAACAAATGTGAGATTTGAGTGAGTTTACGTAATTGTTATCAGCATTAAAGGCACCTTAAGGGAATCATTTACAGAAGAGAATAATTTGTAGTAGATAGCAAATTGCATTTTCCTCTATTTTCTTCCTTGGGAAAAATCTATTAAGACTTTATAATTAAAACTCCTGAACATAGTTCAACTAAATGTTTTTAATTGAAAAATGGTCTATTTAAAATAAAATAATTTTTTTAAAGTCCTTTCCTCCCCCCCCCTTCTTTTTATAAAAAAGCACTGTTTGTTCTCTTGAGAAATCCCACTGCAAATTAACTGACATTATTAACAAAACTGCTAACAAAACATGTCTTGACTCACTCAGCAACTTGAACCCATAAGGTTTTGGCTCTTAATTCTATTTCTATTTGAAAATCCTGGCCAAACAAAAAAAAAAAATTACTTTCTCTAATCCCTTTTAATAATAGAGATTAAAGGGGAAGAATTAAAATGTGTTCAGGCACGCTCGTGAGTCACAAAGTTGTCCCTCTGCACCTCGCACCGATTAGCCCCAGCAGTCCACGGTGATCAAGAGAGAGCATCCTTCCTGATTGGGGTTTTGGTTGTAGGGTGGAACTTTTTTGGTTTGTTTTACACTTCAAGATCATTAATTTGCATCAAAGACACCACAGTTTAGTTCTGCACGTCCATATGTAGTCATAATGGAAATAATAGTAATAGGCTTAAAAGAGGCTGTCACCACGATACAGAATTTGCTGCCAACTTTCCCATCTACAGGTTACAAGTAGATTCCTTAGAACAGTAAATTATTAATTTACTAACTTCTTACTATAATTGCAGTGAGAACAAAATGGAAAACGTTTACTTACTGATGTATATAGGTATCCTTCACTGTTCATTGCCAGATACAATTTTGTTTGAACCCCCTGAATCGCCACCACTCGTAAACCCACAGGTATGAGGTTAAACAAAGCTAGGAGAGAAAGGAGATGGAGTGCAAAATTAATCCTTCAGAGTATGCAGATCAAATAGAGAACTAAACCATAATTACCAGAACAAACTACAAAATGCTCATTCATGCATAGATGTATTTCTGATGGTGCTACTATCATCATCTTCCGCAGCAATTTCCACCAACAGCTCAGAAATGATCTGCAGAGGTTATGAACTGATCTCCCTCATTCTGAAGATGAAGAATTTGAGGCACTGAAAGCTAAAAGGACTTACATACTTCATGAGCAGAATCCAGGATCTGATGAGTAGACCTTAACATACAAATTTTGGTTTGGTTTGGATTTCGGTTTTGTTTTTCTGACAGTAAGCGAAGAGGAAAAAAAGGTAATAATAATTTTTAAAAATTCCTCAAGATAATAAAAACTCTTTTTTTCCCCCTAGCTTTCAAATTCAGATTAAATTCAGCCAATATTTTTTACCAAAAGGAAGGAGCAAGATGGAATTCAGACAATTTAAACCCCTTCATTAACATTTCAAGATGTTTCCACTCAAAATTCACTGGGGTATTTTTTTTTTCTTTTCGCTTTTTGACAGGAGAATGGGTTTGGCAAAAAGAAAACCAAAACAAAACAAAAACAAACACAGAGTTAAATAAATTCAAAATGAAATTAAATGACAGCATTTGGATCAAGCCTTATATCTGTGCTTCCAAAATAGAGCTGATTCCAATGCTCTGCTTGCATTTATGCCTGTATACATGCTAGAAATGGCAAGTTTTAGAGGATGAGGAACATCTCTTCCAAAGGAAAAAAAAAATAAAAAGAAAAAAAAAGAAGATTCTGCTTTGTAAAGTAGCAAATGAAAAAAAAAAAATAAAAAAAGAGATAACCACAACAATATCAGAAAAGGCATAGCTTAGATTCATGGATAAATTTAAACTGAGCACAAGCAACAATGAGTCGAGTACTGTACTCTGTGCTCAATACATAGGATAACAAAAAAAAGGGTTAAAATGTTAAAAAAATGTTGTTATAACCCAAAGCATCTCCCTTCAGGCTGCTATATAAATGCAAAGATAAGGTAAAGCAATGCCAAACTGGCTCTCATTCCCAGTAGTTGGCTGGGAAACTCTGGTCTGCTTCAGCCTGAAGTTTTGTATTTATGGTCCCTGGCTGAAGCCAATTTAAAAGTGAATTATGGATTTGAAATATTTGTATTATTTTCAATAGCATAAGCTAAGAATTATGTCCCACGATGAACTCCATTTTTCAGCCTGACAATCCTCGAGTGATCATAGTTGATTAAAAGAAAATTTGCAGCGTGCCAACATCTAATGCAGATCCTAAATTCTGTGTGTAGGGTTGTCGAGAGTGTGGAAAGAGCAAATGTATGCACGTCATATTTCAAGAGAGGGATGGCCAGAAGGTGCACTGGGGATGAAGGACTACATGTAGGTGAAAACAGACTCTCTTCCAGCAGGTAGCTGGACCTTCAGCTCTGTGTGCTGCTCTGGGTTAACCTGAGCAACTCAGAGTGGTTGCAAAGGGCTTGTGGGGGGCCAGCAGCTGAGGACCACGTTCAGGGCTGGCACAGCACCACCAACAGCTGTGATGTTGGAGCACCTCTGAGCACTCAAGTTGCTACAATGGTTGAATATAGCAGTGCAGGTGGAAATATCCAGAACTAATAAATAAGGGGAGGAGATTGTAAAATCATACCCATGTTTTTCTTTCCCTCTCACATACATGAATGTGCATGCAGACACGAACACATAGAGACACACACATACAGCTCCTCCAGCATAAAAATCAACAGAAATGGCTTTTTCTTCACTAAACCAAAATCCTCTAGTAGTGTGCAGATCTTGGCACATAAAACTTAGATTTTTCAGTAAGAGAAATGGACTTCTCATTTGTTCTATCAAATGCTTGAATTTATTTGGAGGAGAAATATTCCCTGTCTGACTCAGTAAATCTCCCCTTGGAGAACCCTTTTTTTCCCAGTTCAACCCCCTAAAGCAGCATTTGATCTTTGTGTAGGCAAGAGAGAACAATTTAAAGCTCAGTATGCAGGCAGAACCTGGAGGTCTCTTTTGAAAGGTGTTTTCTTAATGGCATGTTCATGAGTAGGGCAAGCTCGGGGTATTTTCGGCACAAGGGTATGAGTTTGGGCTCCACTGTAAATAGTGCTGTGAAGCTGTCAGCGGATCAGCTGAGGACAGGGCAAAGCATGGGACAGTTGAGAAGATACAGCTCACTGCCACAAGCCACAGAGATAGGTTCTAGTGAGCAATTCCTGGCTGTGCTGTGCTTGGCAAGGCAATCAGAGATAAGAGGCTGAGCACCTGCTGCCAGAGAAGGGCTGGGGCACCCACTGCGATGGGTGCTCATCTGCTTCCCTCAGCAGTCGAGCATCTTTTCCTGTCATAAATGTGCATTCTCTATTTTGAGGCATGAGGAGGGTTGAGCACACTCAGAAGCTGGTTGAGACATCGGTGGGATTAGCAGCTGCTGTGGCACAGACGATCGGAAGCTACAAAAAGGCTGTGGGGGAGTAACTCTGGCTCTGCCGCTGCTGCCTCTGCCGAATGGGAGAGGGACCGGCTGTTGGAGGGGTGCACACTCAATCTGTCCTCTGCCAGCATAGCCAGACACACAGCCAGGCTGCCCCAGCTGCCACCTCCAGGCTGTGGGGACGTTGGCATTGCAGCAAAAAGGGGGACCCTTCCGTGTAGCGGCAGCTGCTGCACAGCAGCGAACCCACATCTCTGCACAGCAGTGAGTTAAAGTCTGCCTTCTGCAGCAGTGAGTGGCCTGTCCGTGATCAGCCAATGCTGATGGGGCCAACAGCAGAGCCATACATCCCCCTTCTCTGCAAGGCCCCAATGCCATGGCAAACAGATCTGAATGCTGTTTGGTTTTCATGTGGGCAGACAGGGTGGCAAAAGAGCCACAGGAAAATAATTGCTTGCTCCTAGGGCCAGTTTACATTAGCATATAATAATAACACAAAGTTATTTGCATCTTATCCTTTCCCCGCTCCATTTGTGCTGTTTAAAGGCAGGGTACAAAGTCAACTGCAATGAACAACTTGGCAGTGTCTTTGAGAAAGATGATCTTTGCTATGGCCCTCGTGCAGTGCAAGCTGACAGAGCGTTAGAGCTGCAGAGTAGGAGGCAGCATCCCACAGCTGGATTTATGAACCTAGACATTACCATGAGGTCTGTCCCACCCTTGCCTTGGCCACTCGCACCTTGGTACCCTTGCTGCAGGATACTGTTTCCTGTATTTTCTTATTTTATCAGTCTTGAAATCTCTTTGTCTTGCCAAAATGGGGGAATAAATTCTGCTCTGATTTAAATTCTGTCCTATTTAAATCATTTAACAAGGCAAAATCTGTTTCTCAGCCAGGAAATCCTCTCCATGAGGCACTTCCTTGAATCACATGGATTCCTGGCTAAAACCAAGGCCTGTTGAGTGTGATGACTCCTCAAATCCATGCCAATTCCTGCCTAAATTCTGCTCCAAAACCTCAGCATTCTTTTAAACTCCCTATAACTGCAATGTTGTTTTTGTGACCCCTGGGTGCAGCAGGAGGTCTGCGGAGCTTGAAATAATTGCTCCCAATTCAGAAGCTGAAGAGGATCTTCAGGCAAGCTTCACATTCAGCTCTAGGTAGGAAATGATGGGGAAGGTGGAATTCCCACATCCATGCTGCTGTTAGGAGCACAGACCAGCAGCTTTGTTTTTCAGAGACTGCAAGCTCTCCTCATCCCTACAAAAAAACCCAACCCACCAAAACAAACAATTCTGACACTACAACAAGGCTGAGCAGTGATCTGTCTCTGTCAGCAGACCTGATGGGCTACAGCTATGGTTTGCTCTAAAAGATGCAGTTCCAGAATCTTAGGTGCTGTGCAGCCACAGCTGCATTTTGAGGGTGACAACAAAGGGCCTTAGAGCAAATGTGCAGTAAAGGTGACAAGAGGGAACAGCAATGGTACCCCTCAAGGGGTGCAAAGAATAAAAGGGATTGGAGAAGGAGTCTGCTGGCATATGGAGGGGACTACAAGTCTTGTGACTTCCCCACAGTGCACAAATAGAGGTTATAAGAGCTATCTCTTCAGATCCTGGGAGAAAGGATTTTAGAGAGCCTGATCCACCCAATATTGATGTGAGCAAGGCTTGGGGGGAAGCCCCTTATGCAGACTCTGATCCACAGCAGCAATCAGTCTGTCTCAGTAGCTCCATTAAAAATATTGCAATTAGATTAAATTCAGGACTGCAGGACATCCAGAACCATCCACTTGGCTCATATAGAAGATGAATACACAAAACTCCTGATTTTTAAAGATGAAACCCTCCTCCGTTCTGAACACTTACACTGCAGCCCAGCTGCAATCATTTCTGGGATACTTCCTTTACTTTTAAGTATTCAGCATTTTGGAAGGCTGGTATCCAGCCATAAGGAATTTTTATGAGTTCCTTCGTAATCTACCGAGTTACGGTAAATTTAAGGACATGATGAAAGTGAAGATACCGCAGAAACAAACACATTTGGATTTCCATAAATTTTACCTTGATTCAAATCTCAGCAGCCCTATTAGAGGGATCCCAAGCAAAGTAGGTGAATTAAAAAAAAGAAAAAGAAAAAGATGGAATTTCAGATGCTTGCTCTAGTACATTACAGCTTGATAACAATGCCATCCTTTGATGTAAAAAGTAAGGTTTGCTTAATTCTTCTTCTCTAAGATAATTAACACAATGACCCTGAAATGTTGAGTGACCTGCACCGGCTTTTAAAACCATAAATATTAGATCATTCATTCACTTGAAAGAAAAGCATTGCTCAAGGTCCACAAGGATCATTCTTAGAGCAAATTTTGTGGCTGCACTGAGAACTCTGTAAGATGGCAGCAGCCGCTCAGCACTGCACTGATCTGGTCTTTGAGCCACTTTCGTTGCGGGTGAGGACTGGACCTGGTGTCCCTCCACACACTATCAGAATAGAGGAAACAGGAGCACAACCTATTCCCTCCTGTCACTCAGAAGTTAACACAGGAAAGTAGGGCTGGATGAGCACAGGGAGGGTTATCCCTGATAAAGCAAAAAGGAAAATGGTAGAAGAGAGTGACTGAGAAAGATGTGATGCTGCCTATTGCATCTAGGGTTTACTCTGCCATGTTCAAGTGCCCTGCAAAATGAAAACATGTTTCACCTGCAAATGCTTTTCATAGGGAAAGGACAGCACTTAAATCAGTGGCTTTTAATAATTAAAAAGGAAGCTCTGCCTGTTGATTTTCCAGTTTGTTGTCTAAGTGGCCTGAAATACTTCCTCAAACTCCTTGCACCTTCTAACTCTCTTTTCAGAACAGAAATGCAGTTTAAGCTAAACAGTCTGAGTATGTGAAATGCTCACATATATTATTTATGCACATCAAATCTAACCATCTTTTCCTATTGGCTATTAATTCTTAAAGTTGCAAAAAGTAAAATAAAATAAAATACATTGACCTCAAAACATCCAAAGTTGTTTTTTTTTTTTTTCCCCACGGAAAGCTGAGGGAAATCTGAAAGCTGAAGATATAATTAGATTGAGAAGGGGTAAAAGAGAAATTAAGTAACAATAACAGGGAAATGTGAACTTTCAAATGGTGATGAACACTTATTGTGTGAAAGAATACAGCTCTATGTGAAGGAGCCCCTGTTTCAGAGTGGAGATAGTGTTATTCTATTTCAGGCACTCTGAGTAGGCGAGCAAATTTTCCCTGCTGGAAAAAAAAAAATAAATTAAAAAACCCAAAACCCTAATAAAATCCAAAGGACAGCAATGAACTCCTCTATATTACCATGGAGATAACATTTGCTTTGTTTGTCATATGTGTCATCATTACCTCCTCTAGTTCATTATTTCTGTAAGTGATTTTTATTTGCATTCCTCTCAGACCCAGGAAGCCTGAACGACTTCTGCGCTGTGAGCACAGTGTTAATGCCACTTCCACTCACTCAGACATCCCAGGACAACGCTTTTGAACAGACCTATGTGGGAAGAATGAGACACCACGATTCACAAACACACCATTTAGTCCCATGTCACTTACTATAACTACTGTCCTCCTCTTTTGTTCCATCAATTGTTCCATCTGCTTGCAACTGCAAGTGGTATCCTTGCCTGCTGTATAGTTTTGTTACTATACCTTTAAGCTGAGGCTCTGCAAAAAAACAATAGTGAGATTAATGTGGGAAATCCTGATGTGCCATTCCAAGCGAGCAGGATGCTAGAAACACAGCTCTGGGTTTCTCCTCCAAGGCTGAGATATGGAAAAGACTCAAAACAAACAAAAAAAAACCCAGGGCAACCAGCTTTGCAACACTTTTCATTTAGGCTGAGATCAGATTTATGTTTATGAAATCAATTGCCACAATGATTAAATGCCACTTCCAACTGCATGTAGGTAGCACAGTAAAATCTACTTCCAATGAATACAAATTGGGACAGCGTGCTGCTTGGCCTCAGGAGCTTGGCCCTATCTCATTTAAGATTAGAAATGAGCTGGCAAAGAGCATATTCTGCCTTTTTAAAAGGTGTGAGTTCTTAAATGGAGAGGAAAAAGAGGACTACTACGATAGTGCTAATAAGAGCCATAGTGACAGTTGAAAGCCTAAATATATAGCAGTGAACATTTAGCATAGGAACTGCTGCAGCTCTAATAAACAAACCTCCGTTCCTCACTGCTTTCGAAGAGTACAGAGCATCCCAAGTGATAAACTCAATGAACATATGGAAAATGGAGAGGGGAACCTTGAAATACAGCAATGTGTGGAAATGCAAAATAAATATTACCATAAGGGTTGAGGTAATTACCTCATCAGCTTCAAGAAGAAAGACCAAAACAACGCAGAGTTAGGATAGATTTTTTTCCCCCCTTTTTTCTCATAACCATCCTCAGATTTGTGGTTACAAAGTGAGATACCTCACAGGATTTCAGACCATTCTAAACCAAAAAGCATACAGCAACAGGATCTGCTGTCCAGTCTGTGGGTTCAGACATCTAGGTAATGCACTGGGAGTAATTGCAAAAAAGAGACTACTTCCACTGAATCCCAATGACATCTGCATTGTAGTCACTTCACACAGTTATGCTTATCAGGAGGTGATGCATCTCTGCAGCTCGCCCCACAGCAACATACTTAATTCAGAGATAAACATACAGTCAAGATAGGATATGTCATTTCCAACAGCCAAGGTTTGGATAAGACTCCTTGTGTTTGTAATCAAAGAGTTAGAGAGCTCTGCTGCTGTACTTCATTTTAGTAGAAGCTGAAGGCAAGAGCTCGCAGTAGTTTGCATCAGTGTATTAGGTCTTACGCCCAATTCTGGTCTACCAACTTTTCTGACAAGACATTAACACAAGCCTCACTTTGGCATTTTAGCCATAACACATCCCAAAGCCATTTGCAAACTGCAAGTGAGGCACCTCTTCGGTGGCTGCTGAGAAAGGCAGAGAGGTTAAGTGGCTAACAGCATCAATGTTTCAGCACAGCAAAGCAGCGTTGCCAGGGGGTTTTGCTCCTCCCACATACTAAAGACCCACTGAGATCAGGGACTCGGTCTTCATGCCTCATCTTTTGCACCTCTGACAGAGAGCGTCACGTTTGCAGGGCAGCTGCACGGATGGGATTCCTAGAAAGGAACAGGGCACCCAAGCAGAACTCTGCAAGGTGCCAGCAAAAGCAAAAAGTCTCATCTGCAATCAGGAAATACAGCGTGGCACAGGCACACTGTGAAGCAGGAAGACAAAAAGGGATCTCTGTACCACTAAGTCATGTAACGCACAACTGAAGGACGGGTACATGTGGGAACTCCTCCTGCTAGGATCTCCCCCACAAATAAGTCACGTGTGTTTGTGTATGTGTAGGTCTAACAGAAAGACAGACTACTGAAGTATTGGCACATGTGTGCACATGGGTGTGCATCTCAGGCAACCAGTAATGGTGTGTTTAACCCAAAGAAACCACATGAACACAAAGGGGAAACTGCCACAGGGTACCCACATCTACTAGATCATGCAAGCCAGAAGTGGCAACACCCGCACACTTGTTTGACCAACCCTGAGACACCAGTTCCCCTTTCCCCATGGCCAAATGTACATCTCAGCTTTTATGAACATTAAATGAAACAACCCCCCAAAGACATAAGCCTTGCCAACCTGGTCGCCGCCTTCGCCTTTTCTTGGAGCCAAAGAGTTTGACCCTGGAAAACACATTCAACTTGTTCTTGTCGCAGCTTCCCTTGCTCTTGCTGGGGCTGTTGACACACTTACAGGCATTGGACTTCTCCCGCTCCCTGGCTTGTCTCTTCTGGCGGATCAGGGAGCTGGCGATGGCTGCAGCCATGGCCGCCACGGCCCCGGCACCACCGGCAGGTCAGGCACACGGGGTTTGGTCGCCGGCCGCGGGCACCGCAGCCAGCATGCTGCTCGGCCTGTCCCCAATGCTGGGGACACTGCCGGGCACCGTGGCCAATGCCACCCACCGCCAATTGGCTTGGGAGCCCAGGAGAAAACCGGTGGGATGCTCACACCAGAGCCCCGGGTTAGGATGCAACAGTTTAGCTCAAGTGTTTTTGTCGGCTGAGATCTTCCCCTTTGACTTTTCTGATGCCTTTTTTTTAAAGATTTTTTTTATTTCTGCCAACTTCTGTCAGGGCAAAGTTTGCAGGCAGAGGTGAGGGTTTCTACGGAGATCAAGCAGATCACTTGCCAGACATCCCTCTGAGCTTCTCCAGACGCGCTATTCACATGCAGACATGGCACATCCACTTGGTGCAAGATCATTACATCTCTCCTAGCCCAAATTTCTCCAGTTAACTTTTCTCCCCACCCGTCCCCTCCCCATTCAAATCCCAGCAAACACCTGTTAGACTCCAGCAGGGGTTGCCCAGTTGCAGGGGCTTTCTGTATCCCTTTTCCTCTTCTTCCTTAAGAAGGGATCCGAAGCAAGGGGTGGTGGAGACACTTGCGCAGAGGTGCTAATGCCTGGAGCCTAGGATGTCTGCTGCTGCTTAATGTCTCGGGCAGCTTCTTCCCCTCCGCTCCTCACGGGTGCCGCTGTCAGCGCAGCCTCCTCTCCAGGGACGCGTTGGGCTCTTGCAGCGCAGCCCTTGTCACCAGGCAGGAAACAGCCGGGGCTCCCCTGGCACCCGCCCGCCGGCAGCTCAGCGCCGGGACTGCAGCAGGAAAGCAGCAGCAGCAGGATCAGCAGAAGAAGGCTAAGGAGCAGCAGCAGGCTAAGGAAAAGCGGCAGCAGCAGCCGCGATCCTCAGGCAGCGATGCGCGCACCCGCGCACACCCCACCAGCTCCGCGCCGGGCACAGAAATGAGGCAACGCAGCAAGCCCCATATCACCACCCTCCTCCTTCTCCTCCTCCTCCTCCTCTTTCTCCTCCTCCTCCTCCTCTTCTTCTCTCAAGCAAGGCAGTGAGCGGGAGACCTGCCTGGTGTCTCTTTGTGTGGCCAATTGCGGAAGGGTCCCCGGGGTGCAGGTAGCGAGGAGGCAGGAGCTCGGGGTGCAGGCAAGAGAGCAGGCAAGGGCTCAGGGTGGGCAGCCCACCCTTGGCGGCCCCCCCGGGCTGTGGCTACCTGCTTCTGC
The DNA here is from genome assembly GCA_013396835.1 of Psilopogon haemacephalus. Classification (NCBI taxonomy): domain Eukaryota; kingdom Metazoa; phylum Chordata; class Aves; order Piciformes; family Megalaimidae; genus Psilopogon; species Psilopogon haemacephalus. The sequence continues at coordinate 624,908 of VWZI01005210.1, forward strand.
CAGAGCCGCCTCCTGGGGAGCCGCAGACACCCAAACAAACGTGACTGCGATGAGCAAATAGCTGGCACCAGGTTCTCGGCAGCGGGTGAGGACACCTGCCCAACAAGGGGAAGGTGGGTTGTGGAGGGGGGCGGGCAGGGGGGGGCCCGCCNTTCCCCTCACCCGCCCGGGATGGCTCACTCTATGCCCCACTGACTTATTGGAGGCTGCCTCTCTTGTTCTTCCTTCCCTCCTCTACACGCTATCAGCTCCAGTTTGCTAGCAGAGACAAGAGAATCCTCAGAGAGAGCAATTTCCCTGTCATTTCCACGTTCTCCCTCTTCCCTTTGTTCCCCTAGAGGAGCCCCTGTGTCCCCGGAGGCCAGGCTCTGATGCCAGCTGCGTTTATTCACCTCTGGCTATGTGGCGGTACCAGAGCAGGGAGATGCTACGAGCAGTCTGCTGTCCGAGCACTGTGGTCAGTGCCTTGCAGAGTGGACGCAGAACCCTGTACACAAGCATCACCTAGGACATAGGAAGTAGGAGATCCTGGGGGTCCCTTTGCAAGCACACCCCCACACCCTACATACCTCCCCCCCCATACTACAGCTCTTCAGCACGCTTTCAGCAGCTGAAGCCTAATATCAAGCTGATTTAGGCTAGGAGCAAAACAGAGTTTGTGGCCCTGAAGGCAAAGAGCTATAGCAAGGCAGAGGCAGAGGGGACTGGTGGTCACCTGGCAGGCACCGAGGTAGGGAGGGATGTCCTGTGAGCAGGAGAGGGGAGGCATGGGGCTGGTACCTTGCAGGAGGTGAGCTCAGTGGGGACCGTGATGGCAACAGGTTTCAGTCATCCTGCATGTCATGGGCCAGTCCCAGGGTTCCCCTAGGACTACTGAGACAGAACTGATGCAGAGGGATTGGTGTGACTGATTCCTGATATGTTTTCAGACTCTGCCAGATTTTTCAGGCTACCTGACCTTTCTCCTGCACATGCCCTCAATCAAAGCCATGAGGTCCTCTCCTCCTTCCCTTGGCACACAGTGGTCCCAGGCAAGCGCAAGCAGAAACCATGCCACTCGCTATCATCACTTCAAAGAACTTAATCCAAAAGCAGCTCACTTTATCTCTGCAACCACTGCACTCCTTCTCTGAAACAGCTCACAACAGGTCCAGATCTGTTTCCCACACCCAGGAATTCCTGCCCCAGAGAAACACATTGCTTGGCCGGATCTTAGTAACACAAATGTCCATGGTGTACAAGTTTTAAGATGATGTCTGAGTGCAATGTGTGCCATCACAGCCTGGACCCTGGCATCTGATGTGGCATGCTGAGTTGGGCAGCCCACCCACAATGTGGATGCAAGAAGCAGAAGTATACATATATATACACTGACATACATAGCTTATACATACATTCACCTTTGTTTATGGTATCCACATGCACATATTCAATAAATATATTCTTTTTTTCTTAATTTGGGTTAAACAGATGGGTAAAAATAACTGCAATTCACAAGTTCCACCACTACCCTCAGCTGCCAGTCCACATAAGACATGTGTAAACCAACCCAAGAGACAGCCAGTTGGATATTATTAGTAATAACTCATCCTACTCATCTCACCGGTAACGTACTATGAGTTTTGCCATCTTTCCACTGCCAATACAGTCAGGAGTGAAACTTGTGTTTGTTTTTTTTTTTTTTTTCCCCTGAGACTCACCCATTACTTTATAAACATTCCCAGTCTGGAAAGTAGCATTTGATCTTCAGATCAAAGTGAAGCTGCCTCATTGTTATCTGTCCTGTAGGTCAGATGACATTTTGTTTTCACAATGACTGCCTAGAACTCAGAAATCACCCAACCTTGAAAATCCTGGGGAAACGCAGTATATAAAAGCAGTATTGAGGATATCTTTCTGCCAGCATTCCAGCCTGCATGCTTAAAATCCATAATGAAAATTCATTTGCACAAATGTTCCTTGACAGATAACTAAAGAGAGGAATAAAAATAGCCTATACGCATAATCAGATTTAAGTTCCAAAAAACACAGTCCTCCTGGTTTGGGTTTTTTTGGTGTTTTTTTTTTTTTTTTCCATGATCAGCCTCTTCATCTTTCAGTACTCCTACAAACATGTCTTCATTTACTATAAATGGCACACAAAAATGAAGATCTTGTTGGGAAAACAACTTTGGTACAGGGCTGGCCTTTAGGCTACTTTAGCATTCCAGATAGGAAGATCTCAAGGAACAGTTTTATTTTCACAGAATCACAGAATTAACCACAATTGACCTTCGAGATCATCGAGTCCAACCTATCGCCTCATACCTTAATTAACTAAACCATGGCACTAAGTACCTCATCCAGTCCAATGTGATATAGATAGCACACTACTGAAGTTTAAATAGCACTAAAAATATCACAGTCTCAAATTTAAAGATTTAGATAACTTAGAATGACTTTAAGTCACAGAATCATAGAATAGTTTAGGTTGGAAGGGGCTTTAAAGATCATCCAGTTCCAATCCCTTGCCATAGGCAGGGACACTCTCACTAGAACAGGTCACTCAAGACCTCATCCAAGGCCTTAAACACCTCCAGAGAGGGAGCAGCCACAACCTCCCTGGGCAACTTGTGCCAGTGTCTCACGACCCTCACTGGAAATAACTTCTTCCTAGCATCCAGTTTCAATCTCCCCTCTGCCACTTTAAGCCCATTACATCTTGTCCTGTTATTATGAGACCTTGTGAATAGTCCCTCCCCAGCCCTCCTGGGGGCCCCTTTTGGATACTGGAAAGCTACTCTAAGGTCTCCTGGAAGCCGCCTCTTCTCCAAGCTGCAGAACCCCAACCCTCTCAGCTTGACTTCATAGCAGAGCTGCTGCAGCCCTTTGATCATCTTGGTGACCTGCTCTGGACTGGCTCCAACAGTTCGATGTCTTTCCTGTGTTGGGGGCTCCAGAACTGCACACAGTACTCCAGGTGGGGACTAACAAGAGCAGAACAAAGGGACAGAATCCCCTCCCTTGTGCTGCTGCCCACAGCTGCTCTTGCTGCAGCCCAGCACACAGTTGCTGTCTGGGCTGCATGACCACTGCAGGCTAATGTTGAGCTTTTTGTCAAACCAGACCCCCAGGTCCTTTTCCTCAGGGCTGCTCTCAGCCATTTGCCACCCTTGGGATTGTGCCGACCCAGAATACTTCTGCCCATTGTTACTCTATACTGTGTTCAGTTGTCACATGGAAACACTGGGAAAATCCACAGTTAATGTGAAAAAAAAAATACAAGTAAGTCTGAAAACTAAAATAAGTCAATCTAAAAATTAAAAAGTCTAAGTCAATCTGTCTGGTGTTTCCTGTGAACAGCAAGGGCTGTTCACTCCCCATCATGCTTAAAAGGTTAAATAAAATCCAGTAACACTCCAAGAAACTTTTTGAATGTAGAAAACAACCAGACGCTCCTTGAACGTATATCCTCATACTTTGTGTGTCATTATTGTAATAGGTATACTTAAAGCTAAATTGGAAATTGCCTGCCCCTTTTCAATCAAGAATTAATTAAGAACCTCTTGCAAAATCAGCAAGGGACAGACTTGGAGAGTTGCTGTCAGGGACAGTACCAGGATATACCCAAAGCTGGGATCTGACCAAGCAGCAATTTCACTCTTTGGAAGTAGAAAAAAGATCTCACTGCTTTTCAGTTACATTTTTTCCTCCCAGTCATCTGTTAAAGATATGCTGATGAATGGTTTAGTGGGCATGGTGGTGTGCAGTTGACAGTTGAACTTAAGGAACTTAGAGGTATTTGCCAACCTTTATGTTTCTATGATTATTTCCATAATTCTGAATCACTGAAACCTACTTGAACCTTCAGAAGTTGCCTGGAATGGCTAAAAGTAAACCTTGCCATTTGGCACCATATTCCCCCAGTGTTGGGTTAACACAGGGCATGGTTTTCATCCAGCTCCAAGTGTGCTGCCTGTCTCCTGCAAGAAAAGGCATAAAGCCCCCTTCCCTGACCCAAACTGCAAGCAGTGGTTGCACTCTGACCAAATTAGATTTCTAGATTTTGCTTCACTCCCCTGGAACTACTTGTGCTGTGGCAGGTCAGTGACCACTGCTGTTGCCTATGAGTTTGAACCTATCCTGATCATAAAAGATTTCTAGTAGGCCCCATAGAAAAGTGTCAGGCTTTGGGCTGGAATGCTCAGGGAGGTTGTAGAGAGTCATCAACCCTGAAGATGTACAAGAAACATGTCAACATGGCAGCTGGGGACATGGTTTTATGCCATGGTAGTCTTAGCTTGATGGTTAGAATTGATGATTTTAGAGGTCTTTTCCTGCCAAAACAATTCTATGATTCTAGGTGGCTCCTCTGCAAAAAAATCCCCCCCCCCCAAAAAAAANTCAAACCCAAAAAAACCCAGTGGGCAAATCTTGAGAGCAGAGACAAAACCAGAAGCCAGCTCCAGCCCTCACTGCTGTGACGCAAGCTGCATGTTCTGCCAAGCCATGGTGGCCCATGTGCACAGAGCAGCTCCCACTGCTCCCCCACTGCTGGTTGCCTGTGCTATTTCAACACTTGAATGTCAACAGATGTGATGGAGCACAGAGCAACGTATCAGTGCAGCACTGTTGTCAGAGAAGGGAACGGGTGGAGGAGAGATGGCACTTTCCAGCTGCCTGGTTAAGTGATTGGCACATGAGCCAAGCATGCGACTCGCTGAGGGGCCCAATCTCCTCTGCGCCCTGTAGAAGCAGTAACAATTCTCATGACAGGTTGCCATAAAGCAGGAACTTATTGCCAGCACCCTGGGTCAAAACATCCCATCCTCAGATTAAACAGCACGGCCAGTTATTTCCCATTCCCCTATAAACAAGTATCAAAAGATTTATAGTACCTCCTGTATAAACAGAAAGATGTTGAGGAAAACAAATGTTGCATGAAAATCAAGACCAGAGGGAAAAAAAATCACAAGCCAGCTCCAAACCTCACTCAGCCCAATATAAACCCTAACCCGTCCATCGCTCTGCATTTACAGGGCTGAAACTGATTTGGTGTAACAAAAACCAATCTAGTCTGGTGTGGGATGTCAGGAGTCTCTCCTCAGGCCTTTTTTTTTGCTTCCTTGCTGGGGCAACATGCTACTGCTATTACAGAATAAGCAGGGGAAAAAAAAAAACCAACAAAACTGAACTTCAGGACTCATATTCTATGGACTATTGCCACTGCCTACACTCCCCAAAAGTAGAGCATTGTTTTCTGAGAAGTGCCACCAGCAGCATCGCTTCCCTCTCTTTGCAGGTTGAGACAAACAAGTCCTCATCCAGCCGGCTATGACACAGCAGCACTGAGGCCCCCAGTGAGTTTTTTTTTTTTTTTCTTCTTCCCCTCTCCTAAGTAAACAGAATTACTATTCACCAGGAAGTAGAGCTGTTCAGACCCAAGCCCCGCATCACTTAGCTGCTCCGTGAAACATCCCATGGAAATGACTCAGCCTTTCCTCTGCAGCCAGCTCCGTGGCTGGCCACGGGTGCTGCAGAGCGGCGCGTGGCTGGGTGCTTGCTGCTCGGGGCATGAGCACGCCTTGCTCTCCAGTTCACTGCCCCTGAAAGCAACATCCTACCCTAGATAGGAGCTAAATTAAGAGTCAGCTAAAGCTTTATATCTGAGTGCAAGCTGCAAAAGGTATTAATGGAAGAGCTGGGCCTTCAGGAAGGTCCAGGCCAAGAGCTCTAACTTGAGGACATTTTAGTCGATAGACCAGGCCACCTTAAAATTAACTTCAATATTAAATATCAGGACATAATAATCAGCTGTAGACTTTTATATGAGCTTTATATGAGCTTCTTTCTGTTGAGGGTGGCACTGGGAACAGGCTGCCCAGGGAGGTGGTGGAGTCTCTGTCTCTGAAGTCATTCAAAACCCTCCCAGACACTGTCCTGTGCAATGGATGCTCCTGTAGATGCCTGCGGCATGGATCTTTGCAAAAGTACAATATGCAGCCCTGTTCAGCAACAGGAAAAGAATGAAATTAAGTTCCTGTGGCACCAGTGCAAACATGTCACCTGGACCTATTTTATCTAAGAGTTCACTTGTTCAAAGGATTAATTGTCTCGTTGATTTTTATCTTTTCAAGAGTACAGAATCATGAATCTCAATACCAGAAGAGACCTCAGCACAACAACTGGTGCACAGGACTGGATGTGCTGAAACTGGCCCCCATCCAGCAAAGCAGAGAAACATGTCCCTGCCTTCCACATGTGAGTCATCTCACCAAGATATTTAAAAAATAATTATGTGCCTGAAGCATTACAAAAGGTTCTCATATCCTCATCCTGTTCTCTTCTCAGATCTACGCAAGTTTGCTAGGACAAGGCTTACGGATTCACAGATTGCATTGGGTTGGAAGGGATCTTCACTGGCTCTAGGAAGAATTTGGGCCTTTTTCTTCATGATTGACATGCCCTACTAAATGCCCAGGATGGCCATGAGAGCTCACATCAAGAGCATCACTTTCTTCTTAGATTCTCAGAGAAAATACTAATGAGAGAAATCCCAGTATTGCCCTTTCCCAGCTGTGAATTCTGATTCCTTTAACAGCACTCAGTCAAAACTGGATTTGACATGGTGGCGCAGGCATTTTTTTAAAAGGAGGGTATTTTCTGAAGGTAGGAAGATGGAAATATTTTTGCCTAGGTTAATCTATATTCAGTCATCCCAAAATGTCAACCACAAAAGATCGTCTATCCGGTGCATAAAAGATCAGTGCCAATCAGCTGGGAAAGGTCACAGAACAAACAGAAGAGATCAGCTCCCACAGCTTTGCAAGCTCCCAAAATGGGAACAAGTTATTCTGGTGTCTTGGAGGTGAGGGAGCAACCTGAGCCAGGAACTTGCAGCCATGACCAAACAACTTCTTTCTGCCCACCACAAAGCTACAGCTAAAAAAACCCTCCTACATCAGCATGCACAGGAGTCTCTGTTCATTCACCTCTCAGCATGATGACTCTTGGAAACATCAGTGCAAATGACAGCATATCAGCCCTGAAATATTTACATCTCAGCATGGGACACACAAGAAGTGTGGGCTATGTGCCACTGTCAAACTTAACATAAGGCCACTTTACGCATGACGAAACACTGTAAGTAGTCCTTCACAGACCCAGAGAAAGTTGCCCAGAGATTGTCTTATTACTCCAATGGATCTTTTCCCACCTGATTCTTTGGCCTGAGGCTAAGAGGAGACCTTATTGCTCTCTACAGCTACCTGGAAGTAGGTTGGAATGAGGTGAGTGTTGGCCTCTCCTTCCAGTGACTAACAACAGGACAAGAAGTAACTGCCTCAAGTTGCACCAAAGGAGGTTTGGTTGCATAGCAGGAAGAATTTCTTTCCTGCTAGAGTGGTCAGGCATTGGAAGGGGCTGCCCAGGGAGGTGGTAGAGTCACTGTCCCTGGAGATGCTAAAATAAAAGATTAGATGTGGTACTTTGGGCCATGGTCTAATGATCATGGAGGTGATGGTCAGAAAGTTGGACTTGATCTTAGAGGCCTTTTCTAAGCTGTATGATTCTACAATTCCAATTTTCACAGATCTGATGGTTCATCCTTTGTCAAGATCTTGACAAAACCAGCGTGACTTGGTTTCCAGCGAGTCAGAGCCTCTGAAAGTTCTCCCTCTCCCACTTGCACTCAAACATTTCTACCAGCCTTTCCCAGCTACGTTCCTTGCTTTGCTTCAAAGTTAACTTCTACCCCACAGCTTGAGTTCACATAACTAGAGAGCCCAATTCACTGCAGTTGTGTGCTGGATGCCAAGCCTGCTGCTTCCCGTGGCTGTGTTAATGATATAAGATCCATCTGTTTTCTCACAATGAAACCAAATTACCCAGGGCTGGGATCAGAAGAGCCTGGCAATGGTTTTCTGTGACTTCTACCTGACTGTTGAGATCATGACAAGTTCATCCAGAAAGATGAGAATGTGGAGAGTTGCTCACAGATGAAAAGGCCTTTGAATAAGAAATGGCATGTTTGGATGGAAGCAGGGCTCTTCACGAGCTGTAGTCAGACCCCACACTATCTCTATGCTTCTGTAAAGGTGCAAGTGAAGCCTTGCTCCACTTGCTGTTGTGGAACTGGACGAAGTTACCTGAGCAAAAGTACTGGTCTCAGTTTCAGTAGCCAGGGGGAAGTATATCCTTGAGAGCGAGGAAGAGGGCCATTCTGCCTCAGCTGAACATGTAATAGTCATTATATTAATTGTAATAGAGCAGACATCTGACCTAAATTCAGTTATGTAAAAGTTTATCTAAGATAATCTGACTGAATATCTGGGCTGTACAACCAAGAAAGAAAAGACAAAGGCACCTTTATACGGCAATTTAATCCCATACAACAAAAAAAATCACCATTACTTTCACAGCTGCATGAAGGAAAACACTACCTCTGCCTTGCTGAACTGTGATTGCTGAGTGATTCAGACTGTAATCTACCTAAAGTATCTTCAGAATAAATAATATTTACCATGATCAAAACTAAGTAATCACTTAATGAAGGCCCACATGGCTCAGTGTCTTGCTTCTGGCAGTGCTCAGGAATACATGTGAATATAAGCCCAGCCCAAGCAGTGGCACAGCACACTTCCCACACACACACACACAGCTTCCAGCGACTGGCCTCATGGCAACTCCTGGCTTAGCAGAAGCTGCTGCTGGCAAGAGCAGAGCAAAGGTGCCATCTATAAATCACACAGGGATTTTGAGGTGAAAAATACAAGGTATCATAAGTAAACAGAAAGCAATTCATTAGCATGAGCTAAATGTACTCTTTTTGCAAGCAGCACTCACAAGCAACACTGGCTGGCGAAACAGGGATGAGAAGCACAAGCCAGCATTGGCTGTATTGAATTTAAATAGATCTAGAGACTAGGAAAAAAAAATGTGTATGCAAATTCTGCATAAAGAACTTAAAGGGAATGCAGAGAAGCCAGCTCAGGGAAGGAGGCTAACAGCAGAACATCTGCTGCTGCTGCTCACCCCAATATTCACATTAGGTGGCTGGGTATATTTCTGGGGACTCAGATCTCATGAGAAAAGGTTTGCTGTAATGCAGAGAAACCAGGCTTGGAAAGCAGAGAAGCAGATATGAACCTGCCTGAGGTGAGCACTCCTATGCCACACTTAAGGGCATCTGAACTACAACAGGGACACATCTGCTTGTACAGAGTATGGATGTCTGTCCAACTTGTAGCTACATTTCTCCCTAAACGTACCAGCACCAACAACTAGTAGATTAAGGTGTAGAAGTAGATACAAATACAACACCATGATTTCATTTACATTCCCAGTCCGTATGTGTGGTCTTTGCAACTGCCCAGTCATGCTGCCATATGATGCTGAGCTAAAGTCACAGCAGACAGTATGTTTAACAGATGCTGATCCATCACCAGCATCTCTCCTCTTCATTCAACCCTCATCCCTTTGTTTATTATTCTTATTTTGCAGCTCTTTCTACCAGGATCTTCTTTCCTTGTTGTGCTTCTGCTTCTGATGAGCAGTAGCTACTAACCCCATCAGTATCTTGACACCTTTATGCTTCATCTGAGGTCAACTCAATCTTGTTTCCCAACACATAAACTTAATTTAGCTTAATCTACAACACAACATTCCAGGCCTGAGAGCTGTTTCTGGGAAGAAAGGTGAGAATTAGATACTAAGTCACAGAAGTGAGCCTGATGGATTGTAAGAGGTTATCTTGACTGATCTTTCAGTGTTATCATGTGATCAATTCCACTTAGCCCATCCCATGTAACCTTAATGAAGGAATATCTTCCTGCCTTTTCTCCTCTCCTGTATGAGGGGCAGTTACAAGGAGTTAAAGAGTCTGATAGTAAAAAGGCACTCACCTGTACATCAGCACAGGTGAAACAAGTAGCTACACAGAATATATGAAATCCTACACCATTCTTTGAGACCTGCAGGGATTCACAGACAGCTCCCCTCACATCACTGGAGCATGAAGTTGCTGGGGAGCAATGGAATCGTTTCCTCTGGACTGTAACTGGTTCTACATTTATAATGTGGACACTTCAATACAGTTTTGTGGTTTTGTTTTATGTTTGTTTTTTTTCCCCTGCCTTTCTTCCTGACTTACAAATACGACCAAACCTAAGATGTTTCAACAATGCTGAGATGCACAAACACCAGGGAATCAGTACTGGGAGAAACTCCCTCCTCCCCCCACCCCCCTCAGCCCTTTCTTTCCCCTCCATCTCTGTAATATAGGAAATGTCTTTCTCAGTAACTAAATTTTTTAACCATTATTGCCATAAATTTTAGCCTACTTATAAAAGTTCTGATGTAAACTGTCTTCGGGAGGCTTTCAGCAAAATATAGTTTCCTGCAGAAGAAGCACACAGTTAATTTGCAAACAGTCCCATCCCAAACCAAGGGGACAAATTCCCAGTACTTCCAGTCAAACCCAAAACGTGCAAAATCGCTGCTAAAACCAAAACCAAGAGGGACACCTAGAGTTAGCTCTTGTTAGCGCTCTAGCAAGGTCATTCACTTTTCTTTCCCAGTTTTCTCTCGGTCACTGGTGACAGTTAATTACAACCAACGTACGAGGTGCCTCCGGCTGTAATTAAGCGCGAACTGGGAAGCGCGGGGCGGGAATAGCCGCGGTGACTGCCGTTTAAGGCTGTGTTTGTTTCCCATTTCAAGCTGTTTCTCGATTTCAGACTGTGTTTCCCGGTTTGAGGCTATTTGAGGGGTACCCGGAGCAGGGTGCGGCCCCTCTCGATGTCCCCGCGGCGGGGACGGTGACAGCGGAGCAGGGGGAGAGGCCGCTGTCCGCGGTGCTGATCCCGGCTGCCGGCCGCGCAGCCTGCTCTGCACCATCTCCCACCTCCCTTCCCTTCCCCGGCACCTTCACACCAAGGTTGCAAATCCAAAATCAGCCACCAGCCTTTTGTTTCTATGTTGTGACCAGGCGACGTGCTTCCCAAAATCTGACCTACGATACAATCTGGTGATGGTTTCAGACCTGCTTTGTCTGTACCTCCACTTGAGTTATAAAAACTCATCCCTTCTGTCAAGGAGCAAGACATTCAGTAGTTCATCATCTATATTGCATAACTAAGTGATAGTGCTTTTAACATGCCCCCAAAACATTGTAAGCTGCCTACTCCACATTCTACACTTCCCTACGCTTAGTCTGACTGCATGAATTGCGAAGAGAATAAAAAAGAACATGGATGATGCATGCAATGTCACAAAAGTTGTTTACTAATCATTCAGAGTTATTTTTAATGGAAAGAAACCCCACATATATATATATATGGCCCAGAGAATTAATATATAAAACTTCCACAGTTAATATCTAACTGTGTACACACTGATTGCTGCTTGATATTGGGGCATTTTCCAAGAGTCCTTGGATTTGTTTTTCTCTTCTAGCCACAGGGCGTTGGTTCTCACAGTAACCTTATCATTTCACGTACCAAACAACAGGCTTTTTCATTATTAAAGTAAATTACACCATCAAAAGCCTTTAGCTAAAACATTTGCAAAAGAATAGAGAGATGATGATGGTTTGGTATTGAAAAGGTTTTCATGTTATCAGCACGGTAACAAGATTGTCTTCAACCAACGTTAAGCACAGTGCTCTCATGCAAGGCAATCAGAATCTAACTAGAAACACTGTGTTTCTTTTCTCTAAAGGAAGCTTTATACCTGACAAAAACTAACTAAATAGGTGGCACGGGTGTTTAAAAGGCCACAGAAACAATCTGTGCAACATTTGAAATTCATCGCCAAACAGGACAAATTTGCTTGTTCAGCAGCATATTCAGTACATTTATACTTCCAATCAGTAGGAATTAACAATAACACTTGCCTCCTCCTTATGAAATCTTCCATTTGTAGAGTCACCAACGAGAATTCATGAAGTCAAAGAACCATCACATTCTTAATAAATATTAAGCTTTAACTTCTTTATATAGTTTAGTGTCTGTGCAGAGGATTAGCTGCCAGGAAATACCTTCTTATTTTTTCCCAGTAAAAATATTGGTTAAATACGTCTTACCTGAATAAGATTTTCTTAACCCCAAAGCCATGCTGCCTTGCAAGCTGCTCCTACCCAAACAATTGCCGTCTACATTTGGAGCAGCCACACAGGGAGTAGATCAGACAAAGTTTAAGGCATATTTAAAGTATTCTCTAAGGTACTGGCCAGAAACATCAAGCCCATACCCGTGGTATAGAGAGATCATTAATGGGCATTAGTGACAGACCATTATGACTTTCAGAGATCATTAAAGATTCATAATGTAGCTGTACTGTTCTGGCAACCTCTAACCATTTCTTGGACATAAACGTACATTTCTCCTACATGATTTACTTAAACTTATTATTTTTGAGCGTCAAATTTTATTTTCTGCCTCCTAGAATTACAGAGAATGCCTGTAACTGGATACTGCGGTACATTATGCCAGCCACTGGAGCCTGGTGCTTGGTTTAGCTGATACCCTTTATTGTAAGGCACTCTGCAGCACAAATAGCTCAAAAAACATTTGTGAGGTAGAATATGCACCATACTTCCTTTCTTCTTTAAATCAACCATATCACTGATATCCTGTAGAGGTAACAAGTTAAAAAAGAACACGCTAGAATTACAGTTGCTACCAATTGTGAAATGGTTACCCTTTGAAATGTTTAATCTTCACTTCTGAGCTTCAGAAAAGCACTTTTTTTTTTTTTTTTTACATTCAAAGGTGGGGGAAAAACACTGCAGCTATTTCAGTTGGGGTCACCCAAGCCAGCTACTTCCAATGCACTTTTGACAAGTGAAGAAAACACTAAGATTTGGGTTTGAAAGTGTACAGTACTGCAGAGACTGCAGTCCAAAATACAACAACCATTATACTTTATTTATCTTAATCAAGGGCTGGATTTGAATTTTCTCTTGCTGAACTTGTCTAAGACCTTGTTTAACTCATCCTTCTTCAGCACAGCAAGCTAAGCTCATGCTCATATCCTGCGTAAGTAATGAGATTTAGCCAATTCAGAACCAGAGTCAGACTGCGAGGTCAAGCACTGTCTCTGAGCGTGATTTGTTCATCATGAAGTCATATGATTGCATGTAGTACAGAGGAGCTGTTTTAAAAAGCTCTGCCTCTTCACCAGGAGCTACTACTCCCTCTAAGATACATCTGCAAGTCATGTGTGCATGAGCCTGGTTATTTTCTGGTGTAATGGACCAGCAGTGAACATATACCAATGTGTGTATCAGGAGGAAAAGCATCAAACTCCAGCTGAGGAGCTGTTACTTCTTAATCTTTTTACCAAAATCACTTGCAAATGCATGAGACAGGCTAAGGATCAGACCTTAAGGTCACAAGCAAGTAAACATATTCCAGAGTCTGTGTTTTAGGTGCTGAAAGAGATCTAGAAACTGAAGTCGCTCAAGCATTTTAACACATTTAAGCATTTATGTTTTGCTGAGTGCAGACTGGAAAGGTGAAGCATGCCAGTTTATCACCAGTAAACAATTTCCCCCAAATAATATTTCAGTGTTTACTAATACACATTACTGCTTCTGTACTTGGAATTCACAGTAACAGGTATGCAGAAACAAATTACACTGTGAACTGCACAATTTTTAGAATATTCACTATTACACCACTGCTGCTGATAATCAGTCTGTGAATATTGCTGATACCCAAATACACCACACTGCTAAAAACAACCCTAATTACTGCTGCCAGAAACAGGCAGCACCACACCATGAAAACTGCAGTGGGGCAAAAGATGAAGTTGATTCTGAGACATCTTCGCTTGCAAATGGCACCATTCTCACCAAAAGAGAGTAAAAAAAGCCCTGTGGAAGAACATTCTCAAGCCCATCTCTAATTGCCTGCTGAGTTCTATCGATTTCAAACAACTGACCTTGAGTCAATAGGTTTTGTGTCACCCATGTCAATTATTGACGGGCAGGCAAAAGCCAGCAGTGGCATTTCGTACTGCCTTGCAATTACAAACAAGGTTAATCTGCTTCTAAATGTAGCTCTTTTCCCACAACCACCCACACATTTAACTCCTTTTCCCAAAGCCTACATGAATTTGTAATGACAACTCCCTAAAATTTGCGCAGTTCTTATTAAAATTTCAGTATTCTGTCCTCTTTCAGCTACCTCAGGAAATGGTTTAAGTGATTCAGAATGGTTCTTATGGTTTTACAAGAAAACTGGAGTTGTACATGGAAAACGTCACCTGTGTCCAGCTAATCCTTTTTACTATCTAGATGTTCTCTAGATATTAACTTCTGTAATTTTCATTAATGAGAGGAAAACACAGCCTGATCAAATCCCCACTTTGCTTTCACAGAATCATAGAATGCAATGGGTCAGAAGTGACCTCTAGAGGTCCACATCATATACACACACACCCCAGAATAAAGTAGGGAAACCCCCAACTAGATCAGGTTGCTCAGAGCCCCATCAAGCCTGACCTTGAGTGTCTCCAGGAATGAGGCCTCCACCACCTCCCTGGGCAACTGTTCCATTACCCTGACAGGAAAGAATTTCTCTGATCACTTTGTGTTATGTGCCCTCAGCACAACTACAACCATTTGGCCTAAAGAAGCACAGCTCCTCTGAGATTCCAGCTAAGACCTTAACCCTGCTAGACTATCAGTTACCTCTGTGGAGTATCACTTTAAATGAGTGGAGTATCATTGTGAAGTATGTTGTAGGACCTGCACCAAAAGGACTACCAGTAGAATTTGTATGGGTTTTTTTTCCCCTTTTGCATCAACAAATAGTTACCGTTTGCTGTGAAGTACTCACTGGAGATTGCCCTGTTGTAATCTGTGAGTGACTGATGACTAAACACCAAAAGAAATAAGATGGTCTTGGAGAGGAAATTTACATTTCTGTCCATCCAAGGAGGAAAGCACAAATCAGCCCTCCAAAAGAGACAATGCGGAGTCAATCCCAGTCTCTTTAAGGCACAACCTGATCGATTTACCCATGGTTTTAAGTGCCACAACTATTTGCTTTACAAGTGATCATAACAGATGACTTGGTAAGCCCCAGTAGGATTTGCATCCCCATATTACCTTCTTGCTGGCTGATATGGAGATAGTCAAGCAGCAAAAACTGTATCCAGCACCTGTCTCCCAGAAAGCCCAGCTACACTACCAGTACAGAGTTCTGCTTTCTGTGCATGCTCTGCATAACAGGCAAACTTTGTCTAGTCTGCCTCTGTGTGAGACATGCTAAAGTAAGGGCCCAGGCACATCCAAAGAAACTAGAGTGGCCACAAGCAAAATTACAGACATTTATGGCTCTGCTGTGGCAGAAAAACCCAGCTCCCTTCCATGACTGCAACGGGGAATCAGATTCATAATCTTGCAAACTTTTAAGCACTCATATTTAATTTAGTCCTACCTTGCAGTTCTGAACTGCAAAACCACCACAACAGTCAGGCTTGTCCTTATTCCTTGGAACCAAACAACAGAATCCCCAGTTGATTAGTCCAGCAGGAAGAGGCTGAGAGCTTGATTAGTCCAGCAGGAAGAGGCTGAGAGCTCAGGCTCCACTTCTGTCACTGCTGCTATGACCCAAGAATCCCAAATGCAAAACACAGATGAGCCAGCACAGAACTGCTGTCTCAGCAGTCCTGCAGCAACAGTGTGCAGCACTGAACAGTAGCTGCAACAGAGACCTCCCACAGAAACACAGATGATGGCTGTAAGAAGGCTCCTGCCTTCTTGGAGAAGTGGAATCAGGAGAAGTGAGAGCTCTGAATTGCTGCCCAGCCAGGAATGACAGAATCTTAGAATGGTAGGGGTTGGAAGGAACCTCTGAAATCATTAAGTCCACACCCCCTCTGCCAAGACAGGTTCACCTAAAGAAGCTCACACAGGAATATGTCCAGGTGGGTTTTGAATGCTTCCAGGGATGGAACCCACCACCTCTCTGGGCAGTCTGGTCCAGGGCTCCAGCACCCTAACAGGAAAGAAATTTCCCTCGTGTTGAGGTGGAACTTCTTGTGTTTAATTTTGTATCTGTTGCTCCTCATCCTATCACAGGTAACCAGTGCAAAGAGACTGGCCTCTTCTTCTTGACACCCACCTTTTAAGTATTGATCACTATTTTTGAGTCTGCTCTTTTATAGATTAAAAAGGCCAAATTCTCTCAGTCTTTCTTTATAAGAAGAATTTTTCAGTTCTCTAGTCACCTTTTCTGTACCCTCTCCAGCAAGTCCCTGTCCTTGAAACAAGTAGCCCAGAACTGGACACAGTACTCCAGGTGAGGCTGCATCACAGATAATAAGCAAGAGGGGGAGCAAGAGCTCCCTCAAACACCTTGCAACACTCTTCTTGATGCACCCCAGGATGGCATTTGCCACCGTGGCTACAAGAGCACATTACTGGCTCATGGTCATCCTGTTGTCCACCAGGATTCCCATTTGAGTTTCTAGAGCCTGTTTGTCTACTTAGACTATTTTTATAGTAGTGATTATTGTATTTGCACAGAATTATTCTGCTGTTTAAATTTTAGCCCCAAAATAAAGTGACTGAAATTCATCCAGTGCTATGTGTACTTCACATTAATAGAAATATATTTTAATATTTACACAGACAACTACGTGATTCAAATTTTTTGTTGTTTGTTTTGTTGTTCTCTGCTTTTGACCTGATGGCAGTACCTTGTCATGCTATCCACAGCAAGGACGAAATAATTTAAAGAGTGAAACTATTAAGTATGCTGATGCTGGGAATGTCTCCGTTTCTACTTACTGAAGGGAAGCTGTGTGAAGCCAGCCCAGCTCTAGCACTTTCTTTCCTTGGCTTCATCTGCCACCTGGTGGTGGAGTCCCAGAGAGCAGAAAACAGCATTTTTAGGATAGGATCCTGCAAGTTCCAACAGGAACCTGGAGCAGTGTCGATTGTAAGGCTGTAAAGCACAACAACGAGCAGCCCTCCAGCTGCGAACAGCCGAGCAGTTCAGGTCCACACACGATGCAACACTATTAAAAAGTGTTCTGCAATATAAACATTCTTTTAACTGCAAGGGAAATATTGTAGTTCATATTTTCTTCTGTGTATGGAACTAAACACCTGCAAATTTCTAAGTGTTAGGATCTCTCTCAACAGTTTGTAACACTTGTGACAAGTTCCTGAAGCTCAGTTGGAAAAGCAAGACTCGTAGGACTGAAAAGAAGAAAGAGTGAGAACCGCTTTGTTAACCTGCCTGTTAACAGCTTGCAATGTCCTGCTGTGATGCCATGAGAATAAATCAGGACAGACAGAACAGGCACCTGTATAAACTTTTACAGCTACTGTATCCTATTTGGAACATCACAGAATCATAGAATCCAACCAAAATCACCCTATGACACTATTTATTTTACATATTCAGAATGCTTCAGTACAGTTGCAAACCAAAGGATAATCAAAAGTAACTCCTCTTTTCTCATTCTGAAACCAATGGCCCCCAGTTTTGTTGTCCCACATGTTGTGGAAGAACAGGACTACACAGAAGCTGCATTGCTAGAGTGATACCTGATATCCTGCAACCTGCCCTAGCTGATCCTGCTCCAGCAGGGAAGCTGGATGACAGGATCTCCAGAAGTCCCTTCCAACCCCTAGCATTCTGTGATCACTTTGAAGCTGTGGGTGGATGAATATTTGCTATCAGAAATCAGCCCCTTGGTGAAAACCTAAAAGGTCAGGTCTATTTGGCACCATTCAGGCTAACATGTGTCTAGCAGTATTACTGTGAATTATCAGGCAGAATGCTTTGCCAAGCATTTCCAAGGTACCCTGAAGAGCACAGCATCTTCACAGTGACATGCTCAAGGAGAGGTACCTTGAATCACTTCCATCTCTGATGTATCATGGAACTGTCGAGGTTGGAAGAGATCTTTGACATTATCAAGTCCAACTGCTCATTCAGAGCTCACAATCCCACCACTATTGCTAAAACACTACCCACGTCCTTCAACACCACATCCATGTGTCTCTTAAATACCTCCAGGGATGGAAACTCCATCACCTTCCTGGGCAGCCTGTTATAAATTATAGAATTGTTTTGGTTGGGAAAAACTTTTAAGGGTAATGGAGGAAAAAAGGCAAATACAAATGAGGTTCCTGGGCTATGTTATCTTACAGCCATGCTCCAGCCAAGTGCTAGAGGGGTGGTGGTTGCCCCATGTATTTGCAAGGGCTTTTGGTAGAATGACTGTGCAGCAGCTCAGAATAAAGCTTCCTGCTCCTTTCTTGGCCCTTATCACACTCCAAGACATACAAATAATGTGGACAAATGCTGATGAACACAGAGCAAATATTAAATACCCAAGAGCTGCAAGTATCCCTACAGCCACCTGTCTATTTATTTGAGCCCTGTGGAATGAGGCTCTTCTGATACCTGAAAGTAGATTTCAATGACACTGGCAAACTTCTAACTCAAACACAGTTTTCACTCACTCACCAAACATGGAGAAGAAAACACAGCAAACTTCTGGTCCAAGCTCTCACAAGAGCATGATCCCAATCCTATCTGGTTCTTTAGGTGCTGGAGACCAGTTCTTAAAGCTAAAATTTTCCATTACATATCAAAACTAAGATTAACCCTTCACTAGTTTGCCTGTTGAGAGAAGAGAGCTGGGTGCTACACACATTGTGATGGGATTTGCAAAAACACTTGAGAACATTGGGAGCATAAAACTCACTACACTTCCCTGACACAAGTTACAAACTCACAAAAGTGCTTTTGAAAAACCTCACTGAAGATCAGCTGCAAGGAAACAGCAGGCAGATGTCAGGGCTGAGGAGTTCAACAGACTCAGCCTCCATCCCCTGAGCAGAGGCTCCAGTAGCCCAGGTTAATTGACTCCAATGGTGGCCATCTCCCTACATAAGAAAATCCTAAGGACCTTGGTTCCATGTCAGAGTTGATGATGAAGTATCCAAAGCCCTGTCCTGGCCAGACGGCAGGCAGCCAAGCCACAGTGGCTGCAGCACCCAGTAATGAGCAGAAGATTCTGAAATGATGGTGTCTCTTGCCAAGTCCAACATATTCTGACTGTTTAGGAGAAGAATTGGTCTCCAATTGCACCACGGGAGGTTTAGGATGGATATTAGGAAGAATTTCTTTCCTGCAAGAGTGGTCAGGCATTGGAACAGGCTGCCCAGGGAGGTGGCTGAGTCACCAACCCTGGAAGTGTTCAAAATACATGGCACTTCAGGACATGGCACAGTGGACATGGTGACATTGGGTTGATGGTTGGACTTAACCTTAGAGGTCTCTTCCAGCCTTAATGATTCTATGACTCCTCTGTTTCTGCATTTCCCATGCCATTTGCAAAGTCTCTGTGCAAACAGAGCTCATGAGGAAAGCCCTTCTCTCAGCAGCTTGCAAGCACTGACAGCCAAAATCAATACACACATTAGGGCTCCTAAAAGTAATTTCATTTATGATAATTAAATAAATTAGCTCTAATAAAATGATGATTTTGCTATTTACCAGAGGAAAATTATGGGTTGAAAGTCCCTTAATTTGCTACGAACTTGGGGTTGGGTGAAATCCTTCAGATTTTGTTCTCCATTTCTGCTGGTATTTCATAACCTTGTGGATCATCATTATTTTATTTTCCTGCAATAGCATACCAAAATCAGCTTCTGAAAATATTGACCTCAGCCCTGGACAGAAAAAGATGAGCGACATTCCTGAACGTGAGTGGGATGAAGAGGTGTCCTGCACTGTTTGGAAAGTCAGCTTCAAGCTTCCTGAATACATGCAAATAGAAGCACTTAGCAAGTGGATCTGGACTGTATTTATACCTAGGAATCGCTGAGGTGAAGCCAGAAGTTGCACTGTATTTGCACAGGTACAAACGAGATGGAAACCTCCATCCTTGCCTCACCATCCCAACTGCAGCACCAGCCACTGAAGAGAGAGACTTGAAGAAGATGGATCTAATCACAAAGTATTTTTTCATCCCAAAGTTCCATTGCACACACAAAGTGCTGCACTAAACACCACAAGAAAAACACAGGTGAAAAACCTCAAGAGATTAAATGGGCTCTTATGTACCAGCATCATCCATCTGGCTTCACTACTACGTGCTTATATCCAGATTTGTGCTACTCATGGGAAATGATCACAGAGTCATAAAACAATTTTGGTTGGGAAAAAAAACCTTTTTGATTCACAGGTTCATAGAATAGCAGGTTAGATGGGACCTCAAGGATCACCTAGTGCAACCTCTCAGGGTATTAGCATAGTTTAAATGAGACCGCCCAGCACCCTGCCTTGAAACTGTCTTGTGCAGGGGAGCTCACCACCTCCCTTAGGATTCTATTCCCCATATAAAAATTTTCTGGCATCCAGTCTGAATCTCCCCAATAGCAACTTGTAGCCATTATGCCTTTTTCTTACCATGGGACTCTGTAACAAGGGAGTCTCCTTCCTCACGACAGCTGCCCTTTATGTACATGCTTATGAGGTCTCCCCTAAGCCTTCTCTTCTCAAGACTGAACAAATGCAGTTGTCTCAGCCTTCCCTCACATAACAGATCTTCCAGTCCTCTGGCCATTCTTGTGGCCTTTCTCTGGACCCTTTCCATCCTGTCTGCATCCTTCCTCCATAGCAAAGACCAAAACTGTACACAGTGCTTAAGGTGTGGTCTGACCAGCACTGAGTAGAGTGGGAGAACATCTTTATCCCTGCCAGTGATACTCTTACTAATGCAACTCAGCAGCCCATTGGCATGCTTTGCCACCACAGCACACTGTTCACTCATGGTGAGTCTTTTGTCCACCAAGACCCCAAGGTACCTCTCCACAGTGCTCCTGTCAAGCCAGGCAGCTCCCAGCCTGAGCTGCATTCACAGGATATTAGGGGTTGGAATGGACCTCCACAGATCATTGAGTCCAACTCCCCTGCAGGAGCTTAATTATTGCAGGTCACACAGGAATGCATCCAGACAGGTCTTAAAAGACCTTCACAATCATTCTGGACAGCCTGTCCCAGTGCTCTGTGACTCTTACAGTAAAGAAGTTCTTCCTCATGTTGACATGGAACTTCTGTGCTGTAGGTTATACCTATTACCCCTTGTCCTATCCCAGGACACAACTGAGAAGAGTTTGTCCCCTCCCTCTTGACCCCCAGTGCTCAGATATTTATAAACATTGATTAGATCCCCTCTAAGTCTTCTCTTCACCAGACCAAACAGCCCCAGGTCTCTCAGCCTTTCCCCATAGGGCACTGCTCCAAACCCTTCAGCATCTTTGTAGCCCTCCCTTGGACTCTCTCCAGTAGATCTCTGTCCCTCCTGAACTGGAGAGCCTGAAACTGAACAAAATATTCCAGGTGAGGTCTCATCAGGACAGAATAGAGGGGGAAGAGAACTTCCCTCGATCTGCTGGGCACACTCCCCTTAATGCATCCCAGATTAATTCCTGAGTTGTGTGTTCCCAGGTGCAAGACCCTACACTTGGCCTCATTAAACTTCATACAGTTCCTTCTTGCCCACTTGACCAGCCTGACAAGATCTTCTTGGAGGGTAGCTCTCCCTTCCAGGGTGTCAGCATCCCTGCTTATTTTTGTGTCAACAGCAAACTTAATCAGGGATGCTCTTAATTCCAATACCTAAATCGTTAATAAAGATATCATCAAATCCAATCATTATCTGCTGGATTACACAAGTTCATCAACCAAAGATGCTTAGGGAGTTTACCAGATGGACAAGCATGAACCTCTATCAGACAAAAAAGCTCTTGCCACTCATTTTACAGGCATAATGCTGCCTGCTTTCCTCCTTCGGGACAAAAAGCATGACTCAAGCACTCAGAATCTCAACCAAGCATTTGCCACTAGAGGAGGCTATGGCATCATTCTTTTTTTTGTCCACCTGCACCAGTGAAATTTCAGTGGAGAGTTTCTGCAAAAGCACCACTACGGTTTTCCAGCTCCTACTATAAATAAGCTCTTCTGAAATCAGCACCTGTAGTTGTCCTTCACCTTGAGCCAAAGGAAAAATAAATCCACAAAGCTCACAGAGTTCATAATCTGGATTGTTTCTGGCTGTTTCAGCCTGATGGCACATTTCCTTGACTGTAGGGCTGCCAAAGGGAAGAAGTTAGGGAACAAAGCAGGAGCTTTCAGGGACTCCACTGATAAATATAACAATCCTCAGCAGAGAACTTTTGGATGGATTAATAACCAATGAAGTCCTACTATCAGCAAGGGTTTTCCCACTCTATCCACCCATCCACCCCCCCTCTTATTTCCCTTTTTTTTTTTTTTTTTTTAGGATTACCAGATTAAGGTCCCGGATTAAAATAGAATCATAGAATTGTCAGGGCTGGAAGGGACCTCAAGGATCACCTAACTCCAACCCCATTGCCATGGGCAGGGACACCTCACACTAAATCAAGTTGCTTAGAGCCACGTCCAGCCTGGCCTTAAAATCCTCCAGGGATGAAGCTTCCACCATCTCTCTGGGCAACCTGTTCCAGTGTCTCACCACCCTCATAGTGAAGAACTTCTTCCTGATGTCCAATCTGAATATACTCACTTCTAGTTTTTCTCCATTTCCCCTATTCCCATCTCTACCCAACATCCTAAAAAGTCCCTCCTCAGCTTTCTTGTAGCCTCTTTCAGATACTGNCAGCTTTCTTGTAGCCTCTTTCAGACACTGAAAGGCCACTATAAGGTCTCTTGGGAGCTTTCTCTTCTCCAGATTGAAGAGCCCCAACTCTCTCAGTCTATCTCCATAGCAGAGGTGCTGCAGCCCTTGATCATCCTCATGGCCCTTCTCTGGACACACTCCAGCATGTCCATATCCTTCTTGTAAATAGGGGCTCCAGAACTGCACACAGTAGCCCAGATACTTTCAGCTTTAGACCATCAGACTGCACCTCCAAATCAAGGGTTTGTTGTCTTGGAGAGCTGTGTTGTCTCACATTTTATTCCAGATCTGAATAGAACCAAATTTTAAACCATCCTAGTTTTCTATGAAACAGATTTGCCCTTTCCAGTCTGGTCTAGGTATAAACAGATATTAAGGGAAATGGGCCGTGGAATTCTGTGCACAAATCTTGTGACCATAAAACATCTCTGGCTGATGGCCCCAGAAATAGCTGCCCTTTCTCCACCGACAAAACAAGCACATCCCAGAAGAGATCAGTACAGATATGGCAGAAAGGTTTGTCCAACAAACCTATCTTTTGATGCACACTTTGTAGGTTGTTGTACCCTGCGGAATCTTTAGAGACTCCTCCTTGCCTGTTCTTAAACATGAGCAACAAAGGGTCAGGCTTGATATTTGCCCATGATGCTGCATATTCATTTAGTGCTCACAGTCAGAAAGGCCTTTGACAGAGGGTGACAACTGCCAGTTTCAGACATGCTTCCAGAGCTCACCTTGAGCTTTGATAGCTCCCACAGGAGCTTACACAGGTGCAGCTTCCCAAGTAGCAGCCCTTGGATCCTCTGCCACAAGACAGGCCTGGAACTGCCTCATACACTGGGCAGGGTACTTGACAGGTTGAAATAATAGTGCATAGTGCTTAAATGGCACAGGTAGCACAGCATCTACCACATGGGGCTCCAGGCGACCAAAAAAGCACTCCTCTCACTGCAGCACTACACAGCTTCAGGCGGAAACAATCAGGTTCATTGTGGGGAGCAGAGCCTGAAAGCTGGCTATTTAGTGCTGCCTTCTGTGCTGCTCTTCTGCCTTCCAGCTCGTAAACTCCAAATTAGACTCTGCATCATTAAACGTTCCCACCTCCATTTCCTTTGCAAAGAAGCAGCTGTAAACCAAAGTCATTTAATTGAACTCCATTTTTTTAATTAAGCAACTACGTAACTAAGTGATCAGCGACAGAGGCGAGAGATCTACCTCCACATTTCAGCATTAGAGGGAGTCCTACTCCCATTTAACTCTCTCTGCCGAGAAGGAGGAAAGTTGGAAGCATGGCTTTAGGGAGCAGCATCCCACCATTCAGGCAGCAGCAACAGAGAAATGAACAAATGAAAACCTGGGAACACATTTCATGCTTTTGCAGTGGACTCACAGCAGCATAAAACTCTGCTCCCATTCTTCATGTCAAGCTTTAGCATTCCTTCTTTAAGGAACCCTGCTCTGAGCTGCAGTACTTGAAAGAAGATTCACACAGATACTCAGCTTCTGTGACCCTAGAGGTCCAAAAGGATACATCACCCTCACAGGTAGTTAGCTTTTATATAGATGGGATTGGAGAAATCCATCTGACCTGGGCAGGCAGAGAGGAGTCACCTATCTCTATTTCATGACTATTATGGTAATGACTGACAGATATAGACACCCATAAATAAATGGGCAGATGACTCTAGTGACATCATGTTTCTAAGTATTACATCAGTAGAGGCAAAGAAAGCAGTCTGAGGGGAGACAATCCAGTCATGCCCTATCTACGCATTACAGAGTGAGTCATGTTACCTTTTTTTGCTGCAGAGATGTTGGGGTGTACCTGGACAATTGCTGCAGGTGCCAGCAGATTCAATCACAACAACTATTTGCCAGTGCCCTGTCTGCACAAACATCAGCACCCCATAAAGACTGCTGCACATTCAAAAATATGGACCAGATCTTGACTTCAAAGCTGTGGTGGTTTAGCAGTTACCTGCCCCCCCACCTTTGATATAAACCCCAGCTAGAACTCAGAACACTGGAAGTTGATAAATGAAGCTTTCTATTTACAGCAATGCACAATATACAAGCAAATATTTACAAAGTAAAACAGATATTCACAGATATCTACAGTGAAAAGGTAATACAGAAACACCAGACCCCTCCTAGAGATCAAAATCCCTAAGAGGGGTTTTTAACCACCCCTACCACCTTTCCCCCCTTCCCCAATCTTATCACACCAGCTGTTGATGCTGCAGATAGGTGGAGGTAGATCTGCCAGGGGGATTAGCAGTAGGAAATAAGTTAGTGGAATTATTGAAAATCAGCTACAAAGGCAGAGACAAAGGAACCTTGCAAGAGAAGCAGCTGCAGCCCAGAGACGTCTGAAACCATCTGACTTATCTATATTTGGGTTACAACTCTTAAAACTATTTTTTTTCTTAGTAGAGCTCTGGGTGAAGTAGCATCATCTGTTTTCCTCTCTCAGACTATAGTCTAATATCTCACTCAAATTCTCCAATTAGTTCAAACCAGCACAAAAGCTTAGATTGCACAGCCCAGGAAGGTCAGGCTTGATGGGGTTTTAGCAACCTGCTCTAGTGGGGGATGTCCATGTTTACTGCAGAGGGGTTGGACTAGATGACCTTTAGAGGTCCCTTCCAACCCAATGCATGCTATAACTCCGTGATCCTTGGAAATATTAATTTCAGCATAATTCACCAGTCTGATCCTGTGTACTTTTAATTTTCCATTTACATACCCTGGAAATGGTCTCCAATTTTGCAGTGCTCGACAACCCAGTAAGAGGAGGTAATGGGACCCAGTTAATAAACCATTCCCAAAAACCCATCCTGGACCCCACAGATGTCTCTGCAGTCTGTAACACAGCAAGAACACCTTCTTAAAATCAACAACATCAGCAACACAAAGAACAAAACAGCTCTGGTAAGGACAATACAAGCTCACTAACAGCAGAGTTCTGAATCCTGAAGAAGCAAAAAGCCTCAAGCTCCTGACATCCCAGCAACTGAACAGCTCATCTGTTTGAGCACCAACTGAACAGCTCATCTGTTTGAGCACCAACTGAACAGCTCATCTGTTTGAGCACCAACTAATATGCTGACAGGAAACAGGACAAAGATAATCTGAACAAGAGTAAAAAGAGCAGCTTATTTCACCTTCTGTTTGGGACATTGGGAAAATCCATTAATAGAATCATAGAATGGTCTAGGTTGGAAGAGACCTCAAAGATCATCCAGTTC